>JARJLF010000099.1:0-439494 GCA_029378395.1 Mycena leptocephala | reverse complement strand
TCCCGTCGTTGATTCATGCGAGATAGACTTTCGAAGAACCAGCACATGGGAAGTTGGGTTGGTAATTTGAGGATCTCATCGAGTGCCCGTGCATCAATGACGGCCTTGGCGCCGTCAGCCCAGTGAGCGATCCATGTAAGCACGAGGGAAGCTTCCCTGCGGACTTCGGGGTCTTGTTCCCTGGACCAAAGTCATTGATGAATGAAATGAAACGAAAAATGAGGGTCAACGCCCACCGCAACAATGAAACAAGCGCTCCAGATGGGTTCGCGCGTATTACCGAGTCGGAAGTTTCTTCCTCGAACGCCAAGGATCTTACGACTTTACACGTCGCTATCCGAACCGCAGTGTCGGCAGAACTGAACAACTCGTCGAGTAGGTAGAGTGTTCCTGCTTGAATGACGGCCTCCCCTCCGTTTTTGCTTTCAGATATCCGATGCAAAACTTGCAGGGCACGAACAGTCAGGGTGGGGTTTTTACCGCTGATAGTTCAAGATGATTAGCATTCCATTCACAATGCGGATGGATGGGGGAGGAGGGTCGAAACCGGGGTAAGGCATTGCCCCAAGTGTTTAATGAAGGCTCACCGCAATAACGAGACAAGTCGCCCGCATGGATTCAACTGCAGAATGATCGGCGCGCTGGATGTGTGCAAGGCAAGATTTCGCAGAACATCACATGCATTGATCTGCATTCGGTCGTCCCGAGCCTGCAGAAACTGGTCCATGACCACTGAGTCCAGCAAAAACAAGTGTGCGACTTCACACGCATCATCGTCGGAGATCTTCTTCTTCGCAATACACCGGAGAATCTTAGCCTTGGTTGACGTCCCAACATGCTTATATCTGAGATGCCGTCAGATCCAGCGAACAGAACAGGGGAATCATACTGGAGCCAGCTCAAATACATCTCGATATTCTCCCGCGAAAGTGGAAGACCCCGGTCCTTCTTCATATATTTCGAGACCTGCTGGTGGTACATGGGTCTCATGAGGAGCTTGGCGAGTGCATGGATGTTTATAGTCGGCCCGGTTGGCCTGCTGTCTGTCCAGTCACTATGGATGCTCTGCGGCGACACTTGGCGGGTGAGGGGAGGCATGGCAGACAATGGGATCAAAATACACGCTTTTGCACAGCCGTTATATATATAGAGGTAGAGCAAAGGCTGTGCGACATCAGTCGCGTCATCATCATGCAATAAAATTGACATGCACAGCTGCGCTTCGATGTCTCTGCGAATCTGTGCACCCGAATTTGTGAAGATTATGGCGGGAGGGGCAGAGGCATACCCGAGCTGAACAGTTGGAATGCAATTCCGAAAGGAATAAGTCAGTTGAGCGTCGAGTGGAAAAGGCCAGATCCAGAGATCGCTCAGCTCTTGACCGGGGGGCCTGGTCAGGCTGCGTACTATCACTGTTTAAATTTTTATCTGTACAACATGCGAGAAACCGGAAGGATTACAGGATTTGCGTTTAGTTGCTTGGAATGCCAGGACAAGGAGACCTATGAGTCACTGCGTTCCCACCCTACGTAGACGTACCGCGGTGTATGTTGATGTCGATCTTTGTCTACGTCCGGCTACGTATGTGTACGCCGTGATGTTGGTGTACGTGCGGCTACGCGGCGTAGACACGGTCTGTCTACCCGTCAGCTACATATGTCTATGCGTCTACAGCGTAGACGTACGGAGACATACCTCGGTCAACTTCATAATGCTGTTCTATCGGATAGGCTGGCTCATGGCCGTCCTTCGCGCATCCCGCTGTTTTGTACTAGGCATACTTTGGGCATACTGGTAAGCTCTAGTAGCTATACAACCATCAAATTGATGAACCAATTACGAAAAGTCGAAGATAAATCACACGTTCGATTCTCGTCAACCACGGTCTTCACTCCCATTCTGCGTGGATGTTATGCATCCAGTTCCGCAGGTGAGCCTAAATTGGGCGAGGTATATGTACATTTGTCTACATCGGTCTATGTCGGTCTACGTACGTGGACCGACGTAGACCGACGTTGACAAATGTAGACATGTGTAGACGAGCCGGGTCTACATGATGTAGACATACGTAGGCCAAGGGGTCCGTCTACCCTTCGTCTACAGGGATAGACAGACCCTTTGTCTACAAGGGGTCGGAACGCAGTGAGTAACGCGGGTGCGCCGACGGGAATAGGAATCAAGGATATCGATGGGTACCGCAGTATGAACGCGGCCGTGCTCGGAAAAGAAAAATAGGTCGCGAGCCTCAGTAGGGAAGGCAAGCGATGGAGGTTCGGTTGAAAATACGGGCGCTGTTCATGGGGCGGAAATGCTTGGCGAGAGGAAGAAGAGCGCCGATACAAACAGTTTGCCCAAACTTTATGCCACACGAGTTCCAAGGCGGGCGACACACCACTGTGAACGAGAAATAACGAGGCTGAGCCTGCGAAGATGGACTGGCAAACTGGTTCATTGATGAACGCATGACAAACGAAAGGGAGCAGGCATGAAATGATTGGACAAAACGGCGAGTCCACAAGGTGGAATCAAGTCATCAAGGAAAAGTATTTCAACCCGCTATTCCAGAATTGCTCCTCCAAATGGAATGTACGTCCTATGGAAAGAAAGAAATATCAGCAACAAATGTGGGAGACGTCTCTATTATAAACGGTGGGACTCGCTGTCCACTTCGCCCAACAGCCACCTCGCAATATGTTCGTCTGCGCGCGTCCAGTAATCGGTACCCGTCAAGACACTTCTCTGCAAGTCCGCTATCCCGGCATAGGGTCACATCGTCAGCGCACGTCGTTCTCGGCGAGAAAGGCCATCTCCTCGGTCGGCAAAACGACGAGCGTCCGGAGGGATTTGCGCACGTCCAGCAGATGCGCGAGGATCGGTGTTTGTTGTTGCTGGTGTGGGAGCGGACCGGCATATGTGTGAGTCGCGGCAGCTCTCCAAGCCAAGTGTGGAGCTTGGGCGCCTCCGACGCCGAGTTCGCAGCCTGGTCAAAGCAATGGAAGAGGTCCAGGTGGGGTGAGATGTGTGAATACGAGGAGGCTGAATGGTTGGCTGTTGGACGAGTCAATGATCTCCACTAGATCGCAATGAATGCTTCTGAGCGGGAGGGTCCGGATTCCAGTGATGTGGCTCTCGTCTAGGAGGTATTCACTCATAACGAGATCCGCATTCTTTGTCACCTCGAAATTTAGATTCACGATGCCAGGACAAGCTTGGACAAGATCGGCGACGTCAGCTTCGGAAACATACGGCTGTGCACAGCGCACCATTACATTGCGGACTGTGTCCCGCAGTAAGATAGGTTTGGTGCGCGCGATATGCTCGAATATGGGTTGGTCACGCTCACGAGATTTGGTGACCGATGCATCGGAATCCCGTGCTGCGAGTGAATAAGTGCTCGCATAGACGCCCACGCCTGAGAAGAAGAAGACAGCATCGTCCACAGAATATTGCCGGTATTGGGTGAGAAGGGCCGTCATAAAGATAAAGAGTGTCACACGGAAGGGAGAGGACAACACACCCTTGCGCAATCAAAATATCCGGAATCAGTACATTCAATACTATTCCCGGGCAGCTGGGATGTATACCTGGGCAGTTGGTAAGATTCCAGACGTGGACCTGCACAATGAGTGAACTCAGAATATAGCCACAGAGAATGCCATCGCGACGAGAATATAGAATCCAGAACCAGAATCCGAGGCACGAGCAGGAATGATGCAGATGGCCTACGCTGTCGTTCCGGGCGATTCCAGAAGTCAGAATCTCACGTTTTGTTTTTGTTCATAGCCTCTGATTGAGAAGAAAGAAAGTCTTCGTCTATTATAGTGAGGTTCCCAACTTCGAATCCGACAGACATACAGCGGAACGGCCGAGTAAAGATGGCCGAAGAATACGTCGTGGAACATCATCGAGCACAGCGGACAATGTGGCATTATCTGACCATTATTATTGGAATGCGTGGCCTGGGCTTAAAGTACCCATCATCTGGGGAGAAAATCGAAATCAGGGAGATATTTGACCGTCGGTAAGGGGAGGTACCTCGAAGAGAACCCAATGTCAGATTTTGGCAATACCGTTGCAATGCGTTGCGAACAGTTTACCGCACGGGTCGCAGAAGATCGAAGGTTGCCAAGGGGGGTTAGATACAGCAGGAAAATAGATATTCGCGACTCCAGGATATCGGATGATATGCAGTTGGAACTCCAGCCTCCAACGTTTCAGGAATCTCTGGAACACTATCTGTCGCACCGGTCCTAGGTTTCGTATGAGGCCGAATACAGCATGTCTTTAATATGTTGTGATTAGGATAGTGATTACGCCCCGGAAAGAACATCGATTTCCACAGCAATCAGTTCCATTGCATATGTAAATCCAGCCGCACGGTTTCCGGGAGCTCCAGAGTGCGCAAACCACCTGTTGC
This sequence comes from Mycena leptocephala, assembly GCA_029378395.1. Classification (NCBI taxonomy): domain Eukaryota; kingdom Fungi; phylum Basidiomycota; class Agaricomycetes; order Agaricales; family Mycenaceae; genus Mycena; species Mycena leptocephala. The sequence continues at coordinate 435,077 of JARJLF010000099.1, read as the reverse complement.
TTCAGTCATGAAAGAAGGGAATTGGCGGCCATGGGGTGAAAAGCGCATGGTAGCGATGGGGTAAGGTTGTATCTGTGAAGGGGGACACCACCACCACACAAATCGGAGACGGATGGAAGTAAGGAACACGGAAATAAGGAGGGAAGGAAAGAAGGACGTAAGTAAGAAGAAAAGGGGGAAGGGATGCATGGAATCAAGTATGCAAGGACGCACCTGCATCAGGAGAGCGGCGGTATTCCACGCGGCGGTGTACCCGAGGGTATCTGCGACGCTGAAGAATGAATCGTTAGGGTTATGTATTAACGACATTCAAAATCATACCACTTAGCTATGATCCCTCGAAAGCAAAAGGTCCTCTTCGTCCCTCCACTGCCACGGGCCGGTTCGTCGCAATCACGCGCGCGAGCGCCGGGGCCGCCTAAACCACCTCCGCACGGGCGCCGGGGACGAAGCGGAGGAGGAGGTCGTGAGCGGACGCACCTTGACACTAAACCACGGGCCAAGCATCGTACGCCGACACAATATCGACACCGAGCCCGACTCGGAGCACCGGCCTGTGCACCGCGGCGTCGGCCACTTACCAAAGCGTCAATCCATTGAGGATGGGGGGCGGAAAGAGGGCGATAATTTTGCCTTCTTGCAGCCGATTCCGATCTGAATGAGAGCTCCCTCGTGCGAGAACGTACTAATATGTGACCGGATATCGCCGGAGTGGTGATGGCGAGGAGATGAGACAAGGAGCCATTTTGAAGAGAGATTCGCTGCGAGCGCTATGGTGGTGGTCGGAAGGAATAGACCGATGTCGGATCAATGCGCCGATCATTCACGCCACGTTGACGGCAATCTAAAAGCCGGTCATCACACTCGGACGACGGAGACCACTCTCTGGCGTGCGTCGCCGCCGCGGCGCCGCCTTTAACAACCTCGGCTCCCTCAAAAACGTGCTGGAAGAGTCGCAATCCCGGCGCACCCGGAGGGAGCACTTGGGCTGCTGGGCAACACTAGGGAGAATCAAGTGGGTGGGAGAGGGCGGGAGGGAGAAGCTTGGCTGCGGATGGCTTGTCATCGGACAATAGCTCGTGGTGCGTCCTCATTCATCATCTGTCTTTCAGACGACTAGTCCGTTTTCATAAGTTAGAACCGGGTGTCCCCTGGCATTCGTTTATTCATTTATTCCTTTCTTTCTCTCGGTCCTCCGTCCGTCCTTGATCGTGACGGACGCCGCATCTCATCTCCCTTGCTGCCCGTCTTTCCATTTGTATCCGAGCGAAGGACGGCTCCGATAATGTCGTGTATATTGCCGTTGTGATGTTGTACGAACATGTGGAAAAAATAGAGCGAATGAAGTTATAAGTGTTCCGGTATCGAACAATTAATGTGAAGGAATGAAATTAATCATACAAGGACGTCCAAGGGTTCTACGCTCCGGAATGCTGAGTTAGCAGTGGTTACATGCTGTTAGATATGAGCGTACCTTTATCAGATACACCGTCTCCCTTTTCTATACATGTCACGCCGTCCCTTTGCGAATCCCCGAAGCTGATACGGACGGCTCTTCCTTCCATACCCGACCCGCGCATTATCATGTTCCACAACATGAGGGTAAGCGGGACAGAGACGAATGAATAAAGGCAGCTGGCCGCTGTTTCGGGCCATCGTGCTGTATAGGAAATGAGTTCCAATAGAGGTGTTAAGTGCGAATCCGTAGCAATATACGCCGTGATCACCAGCACCAACCGCTCGTAGGACGGACCGAGCAGCCCGCACCGTGCGCTTCTGCAGCAGAGGACGAGTTCCACCAAAAAATTTGCCAGCGAGGCAATCCTGGGTGAGTCGTCGCTGGCCATGGGGGCGATGCGAGAAGTTGCTTCCCAGGAGACCATGGCCGGCAAGAGCAAGAGAACAAGGTTGAGCCAGAATAGGAATATGCGCAGGTAGTTGGGTTTGGTTGTGCCATTGATGTACTCCATGTAGAAGGAAGAGAGGATGGTTATAGGAGAGGGAGACTCAGATCCGAGACCGAGTCTCAGATCTGCGGCGGCTTTTCGGCAAATTCTGCAAGTCTTTTACATACTATCTTCATCTCGCTCGATTGATGCTCTATGGGGCCTCGATATTATGCTCCATAGAGTGCGGGTTAACCATTGCTCGCTAGGAATTTTCTCGCACTGCGGTGGCAGAAGGACTTTTAGACCAAAAACATACCATCCAAACATATCTCTCTCCCTTTGGCCAATTTTTCAGCTGCCTGAGAACATGAGCCGAAACGGATGGCTTTTCTGTCCTCTTTTTGTACTCGTGAAATGATACCTCTTCGCGTCCAAATTCCGGCAGGAATATACATTATTTTTAGTGGCGTTTTTCACGCAATAAAAGACCTGAGTTTGGGACCCAAACAGCGAAATTTGCTTTGTTCTCTCCCTGTTTCGGCCTCGAAAACTCTTGTCAAAAATGATTCATTTTTGGATGTATTTTTGGGACGCAATACGCATCATCTTTTGGGGCGAATTTGGTGTATAAAATAGGCCTAAGAACTTTTTGGGTTGATTTTACATCGCGCGAGAAACATATTCCCAAACAGGGAGACATGTTTGGATGCCATGTTAAAAATCCTTCGGCCTCCGCCGTGTCGGCAACCCCTCTCCGCACACGTGACATGTTTCTGATTGCTCTCCTGCTCAAGGGGGTCCAATGATAAGAGAAAAAGATATCACCTACAAAAGTTTTTTTTCCGAGGGTTGGTAGACCCCTCCCCCCCTCCCCCGTGGGAAATTGCTTTATATAGACGCCATTTTAGCCAATTTCAACGATTTTTTCAGATGGGGGGCATCAGAATGCTACCTAGCATGTATCCCAACTTTTAGATCACGAAAAAGTGCATTGTGGAAGGAGGAAAAAATTGAGCAAGTCACGCATCGAACAAAGACACGTGACAAATTCCCTGTTTCGGAGTGGCTGTCCCATCATATCAGCTGTTATCAGGCCTGATATGGGAATAATCTTTTGGCCTCAAGCTCCACGAGGACTTCACCCAGCACTTCGGGACCACCATATTCGTGTTCAGTGGGTAAAACTGCGTCAAATGCGACCCCATTTCGAAATACCGCAGAAGTGGACCCCCTTGCTCCTGCTTCACTGGCGGAGAATGCCCCGGTTTGTTGGCTCTAAGTTGCTACTTCGTAGGTGAAAGTCCGAGAGTGATTTAGCCTATTCAGATATGTGTTACTACATGCCCTCGGCGGCGCAGGAGAGAGACACGAACATAGCCTTCTTTCCACCCGCGCAAGTTCGAATTTTGAGACAATATTAATTATGAGGGGGCGAGAATCGTGTATGGCGCCGTTTGTTTGAAATAAACTCGAAGTCGCCGCAGACGGTTCAAGGTAAGGATTGGGAAGTTGTGCAATGCACTGTAAGTGTTATGCAAAGAACGTTCAAATATGCTTGAACGGCTGCGAACCTGGATGAACGTTTACTAGCTAAACAATACTTGCCGACCATTCAGTAGGATTGTAGCCTTCATAGTATCAAGCCCCCGAACACAAATCACCTCTCCCCAATGATCGCCTTCAACTTCTCCCACAACGCCCTCCGGTTCCCGGGATCCGTCGACCACCTGCCCAAAGCTGCGGGATTGAGCACCCGGTCGAAGAACTTTCCTTCGCCAAGCGTGCGCTGGGCCTCTGGAGCTGCGAGGATCTATGCATGTACGCACATAGTGAATCGGTCAATCAATACACTGCAGATGTGAAAGACGTGAAGAAAGGAGGGGGCTCACATATACCGGAAAATTCGCGTACTGGTCCGGCGTGGTGCCGATAAGCTTCATGCCCACCCACATGAATATCTTGATATACCCCGGGACCAAGTTGGAGTCGAACTCCTCCGTCTGGACGAGGCCTGCGCGTTGGACGGTAAGTAGTAGGCAGGCGTTCACACAAAGAAAAAAGAAAAGAAAAGAAAAGGAAGTAGGGCACGAACGTACCTGGCCAGAGACTAAAGTACCGGTACTGCGGATAGCGGATGTTGAGTTCCTGGGTAAGGTGGGTCAAGGGCGTGTGAGTGAAATTCCGCATTTACTGTAACGTTGATGAATGACGTTCGCCACCAGAGCGCACCTCGAAAGTCGAATCCAACACCGTACTGTCGCGCTTCGACTGATCCATGAACATCGCGGTCGCGCTCTTACCCGCCGCGAGCCGACCCTTGAGAGAAAGGTCCTCGACGCTAAGGTCGTCGAGCGACTGCCCCTGGTTGGCGATGGACATGACGATGGCGTTGGGTGCGAGAGCTCCGCGCGTGGTGAGGAGGTAGGCGATCGCCCAGCGCGAGATGGCTTGCACCGCAAAGGCGGTATCGTGTCTGGGGATGGTTAACAAGTCAAGCGCCCGTAAAGTTGGTGTATAAGTATTCACCCATCCGCGTTATCCTTGATGCCAGTTCCGGCTGGGACGCCGCCTTGAGTCATAATCTGCGGTAAGAATTGTTAGAACGTTACATTGAAAGCCTTGAGGTACAAGTTGAACAACGCACCAGGTAATCAATCCCCGCGTCCCCAGCGGCCTCCTGAAGCGATGAGACAGCAGCTCGCATCCCTTTAGCATCCCTAAATTGCGAAAAATATGCGTGAGGCGCTTCAATCCTCGACCAATGAACCAGAGCACTCACGACACGTCCCCAATGACCAATTCAACCTCAATCCGACCCCCCTCCGGCACCAACTTCTTCAAAACCTCCAACACTGCTTTCCTGCGCGTCTCATTCCGACCCATGATGATGATGCGGCTGCAGCCAAGCTTCGCAAGGAGACGCCCGACTGCGGCGCCGATTCCGAGGGTTCCGCCGACCACGACGGCTGTCTTGTCCTGTCCGACTAAGGAGACATTTTTTAGGGCGGCGGCGGCGTTGGGAGCCATGAAGAGGGCGTGTGCAGGGAGTGCTTCAGAACGCGGCCTTTTCAACTGAGGGACGGAAAGACAACCGACGCCGGGGACGCGTGGCAAGCCGCTGACTCACTGAAACAAGAAAATCAAATGCCGATTGATGGCCGCGCATTACCTAAATCGGACGCAAAGTTGAATCCGCGTAGTATGCTGAGGGATTCCCCCGTGGTCACCGGAAGTCTATGCATCAAGATTACACGGATGCGGGGCTCCCACCGATACCCTTTCAAAATCTCAGGGACGCAGTATTGTCATTGACTGAGTTTTTTGCGTGTTTCCCGCACTTTTGAGCGCAGACATGACCCATTTCTTGTTGCCACAAGACATATCTGTATAGGATTTATTAAAATTGAATTCGAATATCATCACATACTGAAATAATGACCTGATGAGCTCAAGCTGAGGAATTCCATTCTTTTCCCCCGGACAGACATTTTGGCACTCCACAGCTCAGTAACTGACCCAACAGTCTAAAACCTTCATTTAAACGGGATAGACTGTTTGAAAATTATCTGTGGCATATTTTTATGCCTTCTTCTGACATCCAGGAACGATTTGAGCTCAGCGCTGAATGCTACTCACTCGGGCAATCCACCACAGAATAGTTGATAGAGAATGTGGTGCTCATGATTGATTGATTGTCTTTGCTTTGAGAAGCCATTAATGTTGGATTAATGCTCGGGGCCTGCTCTGCCCCTTGGTGGTTGCTGTCGTTTCTTCGACCCCGCCCGAGGTGATTGCGGCATTATACTTCAATGCGAACGACTCAGGATTCTGAATCCCGAATCTTGAAGAATGGAGATTTATCTAGTACTAGTTCTTCTCGTGCTTTGGACAAATATTCAAGACTGCATCCGGTTTCGCGAATTGACACAGCTCTCATTTGTAAAACAACAATGCCAAGAAGCGAACTCGGACACAAATCTATTGATAATCTCTCTCTTGGTGGGTCTCCCGCGGAAGAGTTGAAGCTTATTGGGGTATTGCTCGACAACCTCAGAGTTTCAGCCTCCATTTATTCGGGCAAAAACAGATCCAAGGAACAAACCATTTCCCGAGGTGCGAACTCATCTCAACAACACACGTCGACTGCAGGAAGAAAAACACAAACCGTACCGCCCGATGGCTCGCGCGCGAACGACCAAAATGTTTATCCAAATGTCAGAGTAACTTGAAGTCTTCTTTGAAGCAATTCTATTCCGTCGTTGAGTTAAGTACTGGGAGTATGCACACTCTTTATGTGACCGAATTCACACTCTTTATCTGCGCAAGGATCTCACGCCGTGATGGCGAACGGTGGGCTGGCGGCCAGGATAATATCGACATTCCTACGGTCAACCATGTCAGTCCCTGGCTCCGATTCAAAACGCCAAAAATGCCTACTCAGCATTAACCGCATGGAGCGCGTAGCCCCCACTGCATGGGTGGAAATCCATCAGTCACGCCGCCGCGAAAACGAATAAAAATTAAACGCTCACACAGGCGGCAGCGTCGGGAGCAGCGTATGGATCTGCCCGAGGTTGGTTTGGAGGTTCTGGCCGATTATCTCTTTGAGGTCGAACGCATTCGTGCTGTTCGTGAGGAAGAGATTGAACGTGGGAGGATCATTTGCGGTGAAAGTCTAGTTGATCTCAGTGACTTCGCCCGACGTCGGGTTGGTGGGGACGGCGATGGTGAATGCACATGCGAGCGGCATGGCAACGGCGGCGAGGAGGCTATGTATGGAAAAAAAGGCGGGTGTGATGTCAGTGCCATGCGCGGGTGGGAGGAAGAGATTAGTGACCTAAAGAACGAGATGACACGCATTTTTAAGGTGAGAGGACTTTGGAAGTAGAGAGCAGATGGAGTTTGGGTCATTATTCCGGCGGCTTTTATATTCTACCTGGCTTCCGCATCAATGTCGGTTTGTTGGGAAGCTTGGTTCGAACACCGCGCCAAGACAGCGCTCGCACTAACACTCCCTGTTTCACAACGACATCAGGCGAAGCGAGTATACTGTACGCAGGTGCGACTAGCACCTGTTGCGAACGGTGTGCAGATGAATCCCAAACATTCCGGGTCGGCTAAGATAGGCTTGGCGAGCTAGTGGCGAGCTGTGGGAGAAATTGCTACCAACCTTGGCCAGAGATCCTCTGTTGAGGAGAGCGGATCGTGCGTACATGAGTTTGCTAAAGAGAAATGGTGAGTCATATTCATGTCAGAGAGCCAGGTTACCGTTGGGTGAAGCCATTTGAACTTGAGTAAAAAACATGCCAGGTTCTTCCACTGAAAGTCTGAAACGGTTCAATCAACGCCAAGCTTGTAAGGACGGGATCGACACTGATGTTGAACTGATGTTCACAGTCTGTGAAACTGATGGCCTAAAGAATGTCTTGGCGGTCCGTGCACCCTCTGGCCTCCGACCTGGCCGTTTGCTTTGCCAGTGATAATGGCCGTACCTGTGCGTCACTATTGTTTTCGTGGGAAACACTGAACCTTTCTTCTCCTGTCGTTGGTGGGGAGCGAAACACGATGTGGACCGGGAAGTGCGATGTGGCTGGTCTTTGTGAAGCACACACCGTCAGTGTTGCAGTTAAGGGTCTTAATAAGGGTTGGTTTTGAAACAAAGGCCTTAAGATATATTAAGGGTTAATTAAGGGCGTGTTTTTAAGGGCTAAACTAAGGGTTAATTCCCAACACGGCAATATAGTATTTAACCTTCGAAGTCGTCACCGGAACCCTCCAGAGCCCCTGCATCGGGTTCCTCGTCACTGCACTCAACTGCAAGGAGCTCCATGTACAGCCCTTCCCCGGACACTACTTGAGTGCGATGAGCTGGCTTTCCGATTGGGCGCGAGATGGTGCTGCCGAATAGATTTGCGAGGGTGATGGGAAGCCAGGAGCGGGGGCGAGGAGGGCGCGGCGCAGAGGCGGGGATTGTGGAAGGTAAATCTTCATTGTCGGGCATCAATGCAGCACCAATGGGTAGCTCTAAAATGCACCCCGTTTGGCTTGTTACCGCTCTGGTGAAAATGAGCTCAGAGTGGTCCCGTTGCTGGTGCCATGGCTGGACGTCTATGGTGTGCAGATTGAAAAAACTTAGGCGAATCCGCGATCAATTCAAGATTGATCGGACCATCGGCTCCCGGTCCCTCGTCCGGTGGTAGACACATTAAGGCTTAATAAAGCCTTAACAAGTTTTGGGCCCATTGTTAAGGGTAACCCTTAGTCTTAACTTAAGGCCTTAATATGTTAAGGCCTTAACCCTTAACTGCAACACTGCACACCGTTCAATATTTTTATTTTTATTTTATCCCATACCTGGTACATTTCAGGGAACAGGCCGAACATCTGAGTCTTAAGATTCATTTGTCCGAATCCGGGTTCACAGAAATACCACCCTTCCTCACCAGGCCAAGATATAATCAGGTCTGAACGCGGGCTGAGTGTTTCGCTTCCGAATCGAAGGCATTACCCATTTGGTTCAGATCATATCAACTTACGCCGTGCGTTTGAATTATTAACGTGCTTTTATGTCGACAGAATACAGCTTCATTTACCTTGGAATGCCTCGCGATAAAGGTCCATTCATCTTGTACGCGCAATAAATTATCGTTGTTCCAGATATCGGCTGGGTCCGAAAGTACAATGGCGGTATGTGGTATGATGTGGTATGTAACGAACGTGGATGTAGAAGGAAGTCCGTCCCTTCCGAGTCCGATCTAATGTCCCGCGTCCGCCGGGAGATGGTGATACAACGCCAGAATGGTGGCTTCTGCCCTGCGCACAAGATCACGATATAATGACAAGGTAATTCGACGGGACAACTGCAGGCGCAAGCAAGAGCATCAGTACGGATAGATGGACGGAGGAAAAAGAGAAAGAACTTACTCCCCAGGGTGCCATCAGCTTTCTTCGCCTGCCACCACTTGCCCTCTTGGTCCTCGATCTCGAGGACCTCGCCCTTCTCAAAAGCCAGCTCGTTGGGGTCGTCCGGCGAGCCCGAGTCTGCGTTATATACATCAGCAAAACGTGTTTGAAATGAGAGGATGACTCACATGCATGGAGTGCGCGCGCACGGAGGGGGAACTCTTCCTCAGTATCGGCCTCATTGCCGCCATCAGGCTTTTGTGTCGGCGCGGGCTCCGTCACGAACGATGGAGGCGGCGGCGGCGGTGTCACGACAATGACCCCAGGCAGCGCCGCGTCCGCCGATCTCCCTCTTTGCAGCTCAGAGGCACCATGCGTTTCAGGACCCAGCGACTTCGACCTCGACAGCGGTACCGAAGGCGGAGGCATGCGCGGCGCATCAGGCAGACCCGGAATCGGCGTCAATGGCATCGGCGGCACGACCTCCATCGTTGGCCGCCTTCCAGGCTCGCTCTCAGAGTCGGACGCAGCGGCGATGGATCCAACCAGACTCTTCCGGCTTGTTGTCGAATGAGCCGTCCCCGAGCGCTTGAGGCTTGCGATGCTGGGCGGGCGCCTAATCGTGCTGATGACGCTGCGCGCGATGCTGCTGCGCTTCGGCTCGTGCACCCCCATGTCCGGCGAGCCGACGCCGCCGCCTAGTTTGTAGTTCGGCTTGCTGGTGGTCGTAAGCGCCGTCGCTACCGATGCACTTCGTCGTCGGCGAGGGGGCGCGGGCGGTGCGAGGCCCAGTCGGTCAAGAACGTGAAGTGCGAGAGACTCGGGCTCGGAGGTGAAGTAGAGCACCCACAGGATGTCGACCATCGCGAGGACAAGGTAGCCTGCGCCCATCGCCTGCAGCCCGTGATCCGGCGAGAAGACGCCGGCGTCAGTGCCTTGCACAGTGAAGACGGTCGCGATGGCACCGAAGGCCGCGAGCTGGAGGCGCGCGGTTGGGATGGAGTCCATCGTGATGGCGAGAATGACGCCGACGTTGAGCGCAGCTTGGAGGAGGAGGGCGAACCAGAGGGCGCCGACGGCACGGTGTCCGACTATTGTTTCCGAATGTTAGTACGGGAGAGCAGAGGACCAGGGATGGAGCGCACACTGAGCGGTGGCGATTGCTTGGGGGATGAATGCCAGTAGCCAGCCAAGCTGACGGGGATTTTCAGCTCACGAGGTAGAAGAAGCGCAGAGCACTCACCGCTGCCAGCACCGTTGTGACGAGGAGGAAGTAGTTCGTCCTGAACGGCGAAAAATCTAAAGGCGGAGACATGGTGGGGGATGGAGGGCCTGCCAGCGAGTGCAGATCTATTGAGGAGCTGGAAGATCGTTACCGTTGCGGCATCAGCGTCTGTGATGCGGGTGGGCATTCAACGAATGAATGTGGTTCGTGGCGTTGGTCGTCATCCGTGGACACGTATGGCGGCGGCGAATGGTGAGAATGGGTAACGAACAGGGTGATAGCGGCTGTTGAAGGCTGTGTTCGTAGCAGGTGGAGTCCTTGAGGGTGGGATATGCTGTACAGTTTGTATTCCTATGCATCTTTCAATTATGATGTCCTCATGCAGCACAGTGGGACTTTATGAGGGAAGCGCGTATATCAGGGGCTCCATACCTTGGAATACACAGCGCTGACACGACGGATTCCGACGTACACGATTATGTGGGGACCCACGAGTCCCGACTATTCGAGCCGGCTGTACTGGAGGCCGAATACTAGAATTAAGCGAAAGGGGGCACAGGCGGACGTCCATTGAAGGTCCCTCACTAGTAGTACTGTAGCGCAGCTCTGGCAGATCGATGGCTTGTCGATGGCTGATCGGCCGAGTTCACCGTTGATGGTCGCCAGAGCTACATCGAGTCGTTATTCGAGCGGCCTGGACGCGGCCCAGGAAGAAGTCGACTCTGGAGGCCGCGGGAACCGGGGGCTAGGGTTTGAATACCAGAAGTTTGTCTGCGAACGATTCGAAAGCAACTTAAAAGATGGTTTTGAAAGACGTGCTTGAAGACGTGCTTCTTTATTTTCCGGGCCCAAGTTTCCATCGATAACGCTCAAAATTCGAAGCATTGAAAGAGGAGCGGGAATGAGGGCCTGCACAGCAAGAGTACAGCGGTGAGAGCAGGCATGCAGGCAGCAGAGCAATTCAGGGAAAAGCAACGTGGCAACCACGTGCGAATTTGATCGCGAGACGCTGGGCCGCTTTCAAACTCCGCTTGGTTTCAAATACTGTAGCATTTTATTCAGTTCGTACGTCACGCGTCACAGGGCTTCAAAAATACGAAAAATTTCGTACGTGTCACGGGTCACTGGGGTCGAGTACGAAACCCGCCAGAATGTCACGAAATCGCTGAAAATCACCCCAAAAATCGAAATTTCGGCTTACCGGTTGCGCGCACCTGTTTTCCTGGCCACGACGTGCCGTTTTGGGCACAGGGGCTCATCGGGGGTTCCGATTTCAGCGGTTTGGACAATTCTAAGCATTTTTACAGTATCCACTCTTGTACATGCTATTTAGAATCTTCTTGGCGCTTTCCAACGAAAGTACGAAATTTTGGGGATGTCACGGTCTCCTGAGGTCAAGTACGAAAACTGACTTTCGTACTTTTGGGTCACAGGTCACAGGCCGGTACGAACTGAATAAAATGCTACAGTAATCAAATTGCTCAAGGATTGAAAGTTTCAATGCTTGAGTCTTGACGTCAACTTGACGATGACGACAGCCCCACGAGTTGCTACTCCTCGATAAAATCCCCAGCCCGCCTTCTGTGGTAGGCTGTATGTACCAGGCTAGGATTAAATTGAATATTTCATACAGCTTTCGGCGCTTGCTGGGAGCACAGCACTCGTATACATGCACATTTTGGATTCGGCGCATGAATTGGTATCAATATTGAGACTGATATTGGGGACGCGTGGGTGCAGGTGCGCGCGGAGCACTGACATGAGTGCAGAGCAGGCCTGTGTCGCTGCGCTGGGGAGACGCGAAGAAGGGTCCATCCGAAAACACCGGAAGGAAAGATGGAACTCAAAAAGAGAAACGGGGAACAACGGAGAGACGCAGAGGTGACCATGAAAAGAGACAGTGAGGACACTGCGAGGATTTCGATGAGATTCGAGAAACAGATTCGCAAGCTGGCATGAGACTAGCGAGAAACAAGGAAAGAAACACCGAGAAAGGACTCCTGGAGAGACGATGCGAGACTCGGAGATGCTTGGTGGGCCAGGGACAGGGTCGCGAAAACCGAGAAGCTCCTTCTCAGTTAAGAACCTCCAGTCTTCGAGCTTCAAGACAGGAAGGTTCTTTTTAGTGGAACGGTTAATCCTGATCATGCCGTGCCTCCGCTTTGCTCCGGCATAGGCGGTTGACCTCTACCTATTCATTGAAATTTAATTACAGAGTCGTTTCTCGCCATTTCCGTGAAAATTGGTAATTGTAGCTCACATTTATGATGAAAACAATTCCCAGAGGCCAATAACTTCCTGGACATGAATTTATAGACAGAAGACTTGGTTCGATTTCGGTACAGGATACGTAAATAAGTGCCTTCAGACTTGGATTCCAGCGAACTGCGATGGCGGGCGGATGCAACATTTGTTTCTGCAAGAATTTCAATTGAACTCCTGTAGATCCCATATCGACCCCGGGCCTCGTGATCGGTCTGAACGCACCTCGAATCCCGAACACGGCTGTAAAATATTCGGGTGGTGGATTCATGCCGCGGATCAGAATGACCCCTGCACTTGAAATCCAAGAGGTTGAATGGCTTGTGCGTCATGTCAATTCCAATTCTGTGCATGTTAGCTAATCAGCCGTTGCGGCACATTCGTACTTCTCAAAGGCGCTGTGGCTCGTTCCGTACAAGGAACAACAATGAGATTGAGAAACAAAATTTATTCGCAATACATGGCCACGACAGCCGCAGAGACGACCTGCGGAGCGTAGACATCCTTTCCCAGGATCATAGGAGGATAACCATACCGCAGATTATCCCCGCGTACGCGCGCGCGTTCATTCTCCAGATAAGATGCTCGCATCGTGGAAGGGTACCCCAACGCCAACACAAATAGGAAGGATGAAACGAGAGTCACGAAGACATAGATGATGGAGAGATCATACACCCGCACCCGCACCCAGGCAGAGGCACGGCAAGCAGAGAGTGAAAAGAAAAAGAGCGGGAATAACGAAACGGGTCGAGAGCACGATCACGAAAAGTAGGACCGTAGGATTCCGAAGAAGCACCAGGCCGAGAATATATGGCGGTGCATCGATGCGAGGCAGCGTTTCAACAGCAAAGGGCTTAGGAAAAGGCACTGACGAAGTCCGCTGACAACAATGTAATATAGATGGATGAACGACAAAAACTGGCAGCGAGCGTCCGTCAAGGATGGACTCGGAAGGTGGGCCGAGAGCATGAATGAACGAATGAATGGGTAACACACCCGATCCCAAAGTAGCATCTGGCGAGCCCAGTTGGTGGGCTGGTTTCATTTGGGATTCCAGGAAAGATCAGAATCTGGGTCGGGATAGGAGATACACGAAGACGTACCTATATGTAATCCAGGACTCGGAGAAACCCATGCGGATGCACGCGACGCCAGGAGGAATCACTTGTTATTGGCCTTGCGTGGGAATGAAAGACGAAGAGGAGGAGATCGAGGACGTGTGGAAGCTAGGGTGCGAGGGACCATACGTGCTAGTGCGACGTCGGCGGGACTTCACATTGCGCGGAGGCTAAGCTTGCGCGCGCGAGAAAGGGCTAGTGGACCGAGTTCCAGAGAAGCATGTCATAGTGCAGCGCCCCTCGATGAAGACGCTCAGGTCATGCCGCATGGGCGCGAAATTGAATCGCGTCTGTATCCCGAGAGTCAGAGCGCGGATAAGCCGGTACGTCCCTGGGTGTCGTGAGGCCGGGGCGTAGGCAATAGTGGAGGGCGGGGCGTGACCTGAATGGAGACGTACGATTAGCTATTCACCAATTACAAATCATCCGTGCCCCCGAGTTCCATCTCAGCTTCTCCATCCGAGTCCATCGATCCCGCCCACTTGATTCCGAGTCTCTTAGTTTTGACCAAGTGCTCTGCGTGCGTCAGCGCAGTTTGGAGGAACAAGAAGTAGCTGGGGTTGATGAACTCCAGAGACGAACGCCGGCATCGTCATCGACAATGTTGGCGGTACGCGCACAAAAACCAGTTAGGTGGTGTCGTGGTCGTAAAAGAAGAAGCGATTGTTTGCCCGAGTTTGGCTGCGCGTCAACGTTAAGCGCCCGCCGCTTCAGAATCCTAACCGTTGTGTCGGTACTGTACTGCCCTGTAGGGAAGCGACGGAAAAGGGACCGTGACACGGACGAACAGCCGGGCGCGACGTGGCCAATGGTGACCGTGACCGTCGCCGAAATCAACAACGAGGAATTTTTAAAATGACTTTTTCACTATTTGTTGGTGGATTTTTGGCAGACCCAGGGCCAGGGAGATCTTACCGCAAAACAGTATGAAGCAACACAGTTTGACCTGTTTGGGGGATATTATACTCGCGCGGTCCACAGGCTGAACACGAGCATGGGTCGGCGTGACCTGAGCGGAGCGCTGCAATGAATGCAGTCTGTACCCGTTTTTCAGTGTTGCCTATTGCTAGCTGAAAATTCGCTATTGATTTTGGATATTATGGGAAAGTACAGACGGACATCTTATACTACGGATGGTTTTCGGTTTCTTCGCCTCTCACACTAACTTCCACCATTGCAGCTGCACGGAGTTCTTGGTCAGTCGGGTCATCGATTTGGGGGATGACCTCTGCCCATTCGGGATTGTTTCGGAACAGCCAAATGACATGAAGTATTCCAGTTCCGTCCAGGGACTGCCCGTGTCCGACAGGGTGACGCAGATGTGGGATAGCAAGTGATAGCAGGGCTATCGATGCGGCCATTCCAACCGAAACCTGGGAAATGTGTGAGCACATCTTTTGGTTTCTTTGCTTATCATTACCGCAACAATGTTCAGCTGAGTGCGGTTATAAATATCGAATCACGATTCAAGACTGTCCGTCGATGACTCACGTTGAGACGAGATGCTATGGTTGGGATCCCCACAACTGCAGTCCCGGGCGTTAGCATAGGTGGGGTCGCTCCAAGCCATGGACCATCCCCGGAGAACAGTCGAGCCCCCGAGGCGTCAAAGGTTTTCTGCCCGATTCCGGAAATATGTCCAACTAGAAGTAGGATTCTCAGTGACGGTTGTATACATATGAATCCAAGTACCTATCCATAACACCGATGCCGCAAGCTTTGAGATGGCATTTTCGACGTCGTACAAAGTTGGTCCAGTTTTCCCGGCGTCTGTACTCGTGGAAATTCCGGCTTCCTCCATGAGGTACCTAGGTGCGAAATCGGTAGGGGTGTAAACACGGCCATGTGTGGACCTACACATCCGCCAACGACAACATTGCAACAATATCCCAATTGTATGCTGTGTTTGAGAGTAGGGCTGTGTCTGTCGTGTATCTGGTGATGATATCTGCCCACTGGACAGGATAAACGCAATGGGTCTCGGGAGGTTTGCCACTCACCCAGGACATTATATTAACGGGGTCCATGGAAGAGTTGGACAGCTGGGGCAAGGTGTCGGACAATCGCCAGATTGATTTATCCTTGAGGATAGAAGGAGACAGCGAAGTACTTTTTCTGCTTCGGCTATCCACTTCGCTAACCTGGGGAACAACGGAATTCGAACACTGAAAGAAATATAATTCGGAGACATTGCTCATTGGAGGATTCAATTTCACAGAAACTCCGGTGTTGCCTTCCGAGTCGACGATTCCAGTTGTGCTGTATAGCACAAGGCCGTTTTCTACGGGGCCCAGTATTCTAAGAATGTTTGGTCCTGAAAGGCTGAGTACTGGTCACGGAGACAGACAACCCACGTACTGGTATCGAAAATAGACAATTCTCCGACATTATGGGTGTCCAGCACTATTTCCCAGCTGGCGGCCTTAACTCTATTGACATCTGTGGAGTTCCCCATTCCGGTATGGACACCGGAGAGATATCCGCAGGTGATATTGAACCTTTCGCGTTCACCTTTGTTAAACCCTGTCCGGAATCCATGTCGAGGACCTCATAAGGCTTCCGTTTGCTAATCCCAGCATTTCTGTCTCTCCGATCCAGGGTAGAGACGCAAGGGGTACAAGCATAGAGAGCCAGGTCCGCCTTATTCAGGTTCGAGATCAGCGTTAACCGCAACGGGTAAAAATGAGGCACTTGCTGAACATTGTCGTAGTTCAAAGTCCCATTCAGCAGTGGGAAACCTGTCGTGGTAACGGTTGTGGGAATGGATTGGGCGAATGTCTCCACCGAAAATAATGCTGGGGTCGTGATATGGAGAATAGAAATGCTCAAAAGGTATCCGGCGACCGAGAGAGTGCCGACTGTCGAGGAGGGAACAGCGATCTGGTCGAGCAACGCGGCCAGCGCAGATCCAACGCCTGTCCACGCTCGCACGATATCATGGCTTGCAGTCAGCGTAGCCTTCATTTGTAGATTTTGACGCAACGCAAATTTCTGTGTGATATATAATAGCAACGAAAGATATGTCTACGTCGCCGCATGAGTCATTGGCATAGAACACTGAGAAAAGAATCCTTACCGTTCCTAGCGTATTTGATAGAGCCGCGACCAAGAAGGATACAGTGGTCTGTAGATCCACAGCAAACACCACTTTCCGTTCTGCACCCAATTTCCACGTCACGAACAGTCCGAGATGCAGAAGGATGAGAGCAAGATGAAGAAGTATGCATAAAATCGGCATCCGATGATTCACGATACGATGCTTGGCATGCTCTATGTTGTTCAGATACGAAACATGCGGCGGGACCAGCGACCTTACTTGTCATCAAGGAATCCTGCGAGCCCTTCCCAATGTCACTCTGAAGATATTTCCAACCTGAAGCTTGGAAGAGCTCTGCTGACCGGTGGCTAAGTCTTGCAAAAGGCATCGTCTGGTGGGATCGGGAGCAAGAGATTGGTTTGGGGATTTGGCGCGTTGTAGGCTGCCCTACATCCATCGTCAATGTTATGCGGGAGAGTATCAGACACTACTTCGAGAAAGCATAATTCACATTTTCGCACGCGATCATTGCTGATTTTGCCAGTGATCACGATGAATTCACAATGATCACTGCCAGAAACAGAGAATTCTGGTCACTCAACATTCCCTGGTCTTCATGTAGTCTCAGTGCCAGCCTGCTACGACATCCCAATTTGGGAACCCTGTCGTGACAGTCTGGGCCGTACCCAGTCAGATAGCCGGACCTCTGCACTGTGTTCGGGCATTTTGAAACCAGCTATTCGCTCAGTTTCCGGTCATTCTGGCTCAAACTGTGGAGGGAGTTATCAAGGCAAAGGTAACTTGAACATTTCTGCCGGTTCAGAATTGCGACAAAATGAATGTATAAGTTGTGGTGACCCCTCGAACATTTCGAGTTCTTTTCTGAGGCAGTGTTCAATTGTTGATCATCATGATTTTGGTCGCTAGGTCGTTGCGCAAAGCGCAGAGGTCCGGCTATCTGAATGCTTACGGCCCAGACTGTCACGACAGGGTTCCCAAATTGGGATGTCGTGGCAGGCTGGCACTGAGACTAGTCTTTATGATGTTCCAGACGTTGCATAATTCAAATCAGGAAAAAACTTTCAGTTTGGAATTTTTTTTTGGCTCACCACATAGAATCCTTCTAGACTGCATCCCTACATAAATATGAGTGAAATAACAGTATTATATTGTCCGATCGTGAATTTGTGGCCAGATTTGAGTGGCATCAGTCGAATTTGATGGCTCGGGATATCCCGGACCATCTTGTATCGGGTTTTTATGTCTTAAACAAGCTCAACAACACAAACAGTCGACTGGATGTGTCCAGCAAACCTCGGACCATATACTCGATGGGAGGGTTCAAAAAAAAGTTTGATAAGCTCGGAACATTCCGAATTTCCGCACAAGTCCGAAATTCACTGATTTGTAGAGTTGAACCTGAACACACTGGAATGCAAGTGGCTAAAATGCTGGACCACTGCCTTTTCCGCCACTCCAGGTATAGAGTATCCCGTAAGGCTGGAGCTTCGTAGCATTGAGGCTAATGGTTCAATTGCCAGGTTAAACAGCAGGCAAGATAGCGGGTCTCCTTGACGGACCCCCCTTATCACTCGGAAGGACGAACTTATTTCGCCGTTGACGGCTACATGTGTGTCGGCAAATTTCCGAGAATTCTTGCCAATAATAATCTTTGGTTTAATCCCACGGGTCGGACTGTCTACCTACAGAACAAGGGAACAACGAGCAGAGAAAGATAACTAGACAGCCAAACGGGGGACTTTAATGTAGTATAACAACCTCAATGATCGTTGAACCGCTCTACGCACATCGGAAGCCCCGGTTTATCCTCGACGTGGGGAGATGGAACGGTGCCTAGCATCCGCCACTTAATACGGGGGTCAGGGTTCGAAAACTTGAAAGTGCGCAGCAACGCGCACGCGAGGACCTCTGGTTGGAAATATCAGCTTGATTGTTCTGGAGATACAGATGGGACCTACTCATTTCCAGTTCCGCGAATTTGAAGCCTCTGAAATTAATTCAGCTCAGGGCACAAGACGACGAGGGGTGGACGAACATGCAGCTTCTGCCTCCGCCCAGGAAGGTCATGGTGTTTCCATACACGCCACACATCTTCGTTGTAACAGAGTCCGCTTTCCCGTTTGTCCACCGCTCCGGTCTGAATTCCAGCGCATCCGCCCCCCATATCCGTTTATTATGATTAGCAGCGGCAATTGCGATGTAAATCGTGGTTCCTTCGGGGACGGCGATCGAGTTTAAAGGCGTCCCGTCTTCGCCCCGCATGGAACTGCTGAGGGGGAGGACAGTATCTTGCAAGGCCCTGCCATTTCGTTACTCCATGCCGGAAATAAGCCAGATACAACGCACTCGCGGAACATCACGGGAGAAGCGGGCGGATACCTGTGCGCAACGGGTCAGCTAAGCGAAGGAGAAAGAGCGATGGCCCCACAAGCGCAGGACTTCTCGCACCACCGCGTCGAGGTACGGTAGGGCGACCAGTGCGTCGTGACCCAGTTCCGTCGGGGCAGCAAGGATTTCAGCTCGTAGCTTGTCCTGTACATTGGGGTGCATCGCCAAGAGCTGGAACATTCTGTTTAACGAGGACGAGATGGTGTCGGTTGCCGCGAAGAGGATGGTTCTACGTAGGCCGTTCACTACACCGCATTACTGATCTACAATTCACCTACGACGTGGAAGACACCAACTCGGCGTCTGTGAGATGCATTTCCCCTTCCGCGGACATGTTGCTCTGCACTGTAGGCGTAAGTTAAGGGTGACACCGCAGAAGTAGGGTGTTGGTGCGATACCGAGGAGACTCATGATATCCTTTGCACTGTCCTCCAGCGTCCCGTTGGTCATTGCGGCCTTTCGCTCTTTGACCAACTGACTGGTGGTCGCATGGACGAAATCCACCAAGTCTCGAAGATGCCACAATGTCGGCGATGGCGTTAAACTGATCATGAACCGGCGGAATGAGGGGAAGGGAATTTTCAGCACGAGGGGTAGGAGTGGAAACAGATGCACAAGTTTGAATGCCGTCTGGCTGAAATTTATGTTTACTGAAGGAAGAGGGAAGCGCATATTGACCACTCACAACAGGGAACGTAAGGACTCTGCGTATCGGTCTGTCTGCTCTTGTCCGGCAACCATTGGGTCGAACGAATAACCGATCCCAGTGCGGCCAATGAACTCCATGGATGCGCGGCACAGGACCGAGTTGAGGTCGAGCTGAGGTCGGTTATCAGTGCCGAGTATGACAGGTGGAAGAGAGCGTGCCGTCTGTGGACCATCATGGAGATGTGGCGCAATTAGACCGTCTCGTGCCTGCAGGAACATTCATCAAGTCAGCGATGTGACATCGCGCATTTATAGCGCATACTCTCTCTGCCACGTCAAAAAACAGAGGGACCATTCCCCGTAGATTCGCAGTGGAGAATGCTGGCATCATGATTTTGCGATACTTCCTATGTTCGTCGCCTCCAACGGAGGTGATTCCTGTCCCGAAGAGGACTCTGTTCAGGCTAGGAATCCAGAAAGTCAGCTATTCTGAGGGGACGCTCAGAGCGGAAGAATAATTAAGTACCTGATGATCGTTGGTGGCTCCTCATACAAGTCCTGATCCTTGACAAGGATACTATACAACGCGGCCGGGTCAAACACGTAAAGTTGTCGATCCTGTGGGATGTCGTTCTGGGGAACCCGGCCACGAAGGAAACTCGACTCACTCCAAAGAGTCCCTGGATTTTGACGACTTGGCCATAGTTTTCTTCGATCTCCTTGTGAAAATCCCATCCGTCGGGATCGTGGAATTGAGCCAGGTTTCCTATTATCGAGCATCAGAAGCCCGAGAGCGTAGTGCGGGGCGAGTCAAGTACCAGTCAATAACGATTTCGGCGAGGGACCGGGGACGTTGTCTAGCACCGAGAATACGCGCCGGAGAAGGGTTCGTGTCCCATAAACGACGAAGACGAGGAGAAGAGTGAAGACTATGGTGATGGTAGTCATTGAAGCCAGGCTGTCCGACATCGTCGCTTTTATGTACGAGAGCGGGCCGCTCCTTTCCCGGTACCTGCCATCAACCCGGCATTATGTACATACATATAGTAGCGAAAGTTCAAGGCTGTCAAGCCTGTTAACGCCCGCTGAGCCAACTCGTCCGACGTCAAATCTCCCGCGATATCACCCATCTATATGGACATGAACACCAGGTCCATTTATTCAAGCGGTTGTCCGTTAGTAATACATGTACAAAAGGCATAGTTATCAGCGGATGGACAAATTTGTGGAAGCTAATTGAATCTAGGAAGACGATTAACTTGAGGCCACTTTTATCTCTAGATCGTCGAGTGAATCCGAAAGATGCCAGAATAAAATTTAATAGGGCGGCAAACCGGCACGCAATGACGAATGAACCCTCCGGGAATCGAATGCAGGGATGTTGGCCAAGACTTAGAACCAAAAGGGAAAGTCTTAGGTCTGCGAATAACGATGTTGGCTGAAGAGTGAGGAAAGAAACGACAGATCTGCCAAGAAGAATGTTAGATAGAGCCTTTCTGTCGATGGAATTCAACATTCAACACATACGAAGATTTAGATCTTGCCAAGTCGGACAGAGTGATGTCGGAGCGACCTCCGGCGAGCATTAAGATCAGCATTGTAGACAAAACATTGACCACCTAGCCGACCAACGCGACGCTGCGCCGGCGAGGACAGATGGCTCTGCACGTCAATCATCGAGGACTGACGGATCCATGTGCAATAAGACGACGTACCGAGAAATAACCAGTTAGATGCAGAGGTAGATTGCCTTTGGAAATGGGACCGAACTCCTGTAACAATTGAACGTTGGCCGACGACTTGGATAAGAGGGCAGCAGCAGATCAAGGCAAGTGGATTGAGTGTACGGGCATTGAAAGCAGGGCCGAGTCGGAGAGTCCCAAAACGAACCCGAAGCTCAACATGGAATCCAATATGATCCAAAACGTGGTAGTTGTACGGACGCATTGAGACCATAGATGTTGAATGTTTTGACAAATTGAGGTCCACCTATTAACATTGAGGTCTTCGATTGTTGCGCTTGAAAAGATTTCCAGTCCTTGTTTGTCCACAGAGCAGGTACGGCTGGTAGGCTTGAGAGCATTGAGGAGCCACTTGGGCCTTGAATTCTTGTGACGGAGGCATTTTGGGGGCTTGGCCCAGCAGAAACAGCAGTAACCGACGTATTAGGCAGAAAGAAAGTTGCGGGAGGGCGAGATGATGGGGAAGGGAGGCAAGAGTGCGCAAGGGCCATCCCTTTCCAATGGACTTTGAGCGCGGGAAATAAAGTCGCATGACTGTTCGGATCGAACGGCACGGAGATAGCCAGAGCACATTTTGAGTCAAATGGCGATTGGAGTACTCATTCGAGAGACAGTGGGAAAAAGAAGTAGAGTGCATACATGAGGTATTGCATATAAGACCAGCCGCCGCTTCGCTCCGGCAATAAGAAGCATGGCAAGAAAGGATTAAGGAAGTACAGTCATTCCACGGTCCTTGCACGAGCTTTTGAATTTTGATGTTTCTCCGTCAAAATTCAAGCTCCAAAGCCTGGCCAAAGTATGTAGAGGACGTGAATGAATGCATAGATGCCCAAACGACAAAATGAATCGAAAGAATCGCTCACATTTTGCGTTTTTAGGCCACATCGGCGCAAGCCGGATTTTCGGACATCATCGGTCCTTGCATTTTTGTGCAAAACTCGGTGATACGACTTCAGGATATGCAAACTTTCATCGTTTGGGATAATTTAGTGAATAGTTCGACTTTCTATCGACTCATTCCTTTCTCCAAGTCCGAACTATCCTCACATTCCCTCGTCTTGCCCTCGTCTGACTCGAAATCCGACCCAAAATTTGAACCTTCTGCAGAAAATTCCGTCTACTGCTGCCTTCTTGGCCTTGTATTTCGATGATCTGATGTCTCCCGCCTTCTTGAGGTTCTAGCGCGCAACACCTGGCATGGTAATGTGACGAGAGTGTGTGGGAGAGAGCGATGTCGTCATTGTTTGCGTGAGTCTCAACATCACGTGAACACGAGATTTCTCGGCCCTCGTTCGACACCGTCCAGTCAGCGGTTCAGCTCAAAATTTTTGTACCATACCCATAGCATGCTAATGGACATCTTAGTGAATTTAGATGGTCAAAATTCTTCCAATTTCAGAGGCGCAGTTGCTCGCAACACAAATTCTTGCCAGTCAGCATACTTTTGTCATTCCCAAGGCAAGGTTGCACCATGGAAAAATTCAGGAGGCTAGATTAGCGTCTATTGAAGAGGTCTATAAAAAAATTCGTCCAAAAATACTAACTCCTGGCTCAGAAAAAAAGTGTCATGCAAGGACCGTGGAAAATGCAAGGACCGTTGAATGACTGTACAGTGTCAAAACCCGGTTGCGAAAAAAATAAAGTTGACCCAGTATTATAGGGGCATAAGTGTGTACATCATTATAAGATTGTATAAGGGGAGCTCCAGACCCTGAAGTTTATGCACAAATATTTCCAAGAATTTTCGGTGCCCTGTTGTGTTGCATAGCACCGTCAGTTATTTGGCTGTTTTGGGGGTTTGACCTGGATCCGAAAAAATCCCACAGAAATGCCCTTTCACACACACACTTTGCCCTCTCTTGCCCTCACACACCCTCATATGCCCAGAGACACCTCTAACAGGCAACTGTCTAGGCTCTTCTGGGGTGGTAGACCTCCAGAGGGATCAATACATCGAACAACTCAAATCTGCCTCCAATCACTGGGCTAGAGAAGATGTGCGCTCCTACCCATGGCCTATACTGACCGAGCACAGTCAAAAACATCTGAGCGTTAACCCAAGCTACAGTACCTATTATTTAAAGCACTGTAGATGTGAATGAGCCACTACTATTCTCCTAATATACAATTCTCGGCCGCCATCAGTGAGATTTAGGCATTTTTGGCAATTGTTTGATTTTTAGCGCACACCCAACATGCTCAATGCTAATTTTTTGTTGATTATATTACCCTTAGGCCTTGTTGGTATCCTACAAAAAAGAACCACGCTGAAAGCCGGCGGGGTTTCCGTTCAAAATGCCAATCTTTCGGATCCGGGCATTTTTCGGATCCGGGTTTTGACACTGTATGTAAATAAGTGGCGATGTCCCACTTCAGGCTTGAATTCCGGGGAAATGCAATGGCGGGCGGATGCAACATTTGTTTCTGCAAGAATTTCAGCTGTACTCCTATAGATAGTATATCCACCCCGGGCCTCGTGGTCGGTATGAACGCACCTCGACTCGAACATGGCTGCAAAAGATTCCAGTGGTGGATTCACGCCACGGATCGGAATGACTGCTGGGCTTGAAATCCAAGGCTTGCGCGTCATGTCAATTCCAATTCTGTACACGTTATTCAAGCAGCGTCGTTGCGGCACATCCGTAATTCTCAAAGGTGCTGTGGCTCGTGCTCCGTACAAGGAACGAGAATGAAATTGGGAAACAATTTTATTCACAATACATCGCACGGCAGCCGCAGAGACGACAAGCGGAGCGAATAAATCCTCACCCAGGATCGTAGAAGGAGGATAACCATACCGTAGATTATCCCCGCGTACGCGCGCGCGTTCATTCTCCAGATAATACGCTCGCACCATGGAAGGGTACCCAACGCCCAGCGCCCAGCGCCCAACGCAAATAATAAGGATGAAACGAGAATCACGAAGACATAGATGATGGAGAGATCATACATCCGCGCGCGCGCCCAGGCAGAGGCATGGGCAGGCAGTAGGTAAAAAGAAAAAGAGCGGGAAGAATGAAACGGGCAAGGGCACGATCACGAAAAGTAGGAGCGTAGGATTCCGAAGAAGCACCAGGCCGAGGATATATGGCGGTGCATCGATGCGAGGCAGCGTCTCCACAGCAAAAAGCTTGGGAAAAGGCACTCTGAGGGAGGATTGACGAAGTCCGCCGACAACAATGTAATACAGATGGACGAACGACAAAACTGGCAGCGAGCGTCCGTCAAGGATGGACTCGGAAGGTGGGCCGAGAGAATGAATGAACGAACGAATGGGTTACGCACCCGATCGCAAAGCAGCATACCGGCGTAGTTGGTGTTGGCGAGCCCAGTTGGTGAGCTGGTTTCATTTAGGATTCCAGGAAAGAACAGTATCAGGATCGGGATCGGAGATACGCGGGCACGCGAAGACGTACCTAAATGTAATCCAGGACTCGGAGAAACCCATGCGGATGCACGCGACGCCAGAAGGAAGCACTTGTTATTGGCCATGCTTGGGAATGAAAGAAGAAAGAGGAAGAGATCGAGGACGTGTGGAGGCCCGGGCGCGAGGGAGGATTAGTGCGACGTCGGCGGGACTTCGCATTGCGCGGAGGCTAAGATCGCGGGCGGGAGAAAGGGCTAGTGGACCGAGTTCCAGAGGGAGCATGTGCACACTGCAGCGCCGTACGATGGAGACGCCCAGGTCATGCCACAGTGCCGCATGCGATCCTGAGAGTCAGAGCGCGGATGAGCCGACGACTGGCGTCGCCTGGGTGTCGTGAGGCCGGGGCGTAGGCGGTAGCGGCAGCCGAGGGCGGCAGGAGTGAGGGCATGTCTGAATCATACTGGACTTGGAAGATGCTGAGACGGGGTCGTCTAAAAGATAGAGGAATGGAGATGTACGATTAGCTATTCACCAGTTACAAGTCATCCGTACCGGAGTTCCATATCAGCTTCTCCCTCCATCGATCCCGCCCACTTGATTCCGAGTCTCCTAGTTTTAACCAAGTGCTCTGCGTGCATCAGCGCAGTTTTGAGGAACAAGAACCAGCTGGGGTTGATGAACCTCAGAGGCGAACGTCGTCATCGTCATCAACAATGCTGGCGGTACACGCACAAAATTGCGCACAAAGAAGCGATTGTTTGCCCGAGTTTGGCTGGGCGTCAACGTTAAGCGCCCGCCGCTTCTAGTCTGTAGTTAACCGCGCCACGTGTATCGGTGGCCTGCTTATTACAAATCATCGGAGTTTGAAATTTTGCCATGCCTGTTTAGCACTTCCAGGACCCCCATTTTCAAACTTCCAGAGAGAAAGGGTATTTAAATGCATGTCTGACCCCAAAATATGTCCTCAAATTTTATGCTTCCACTTCCATGCTCGCGGAATAAAAAAGCAGATTATGTCAGGATTTGTCATCTAGCGAGCCATCAAAGTTCGAATCCGTAGTTCTTCAACTCTGCCGCCACGAGTTGGGGGGAGATGTTATTCATTTTATGCTGGCAAATACTAATAGGATGTCACATTTGTGAACAAACATGTTCTGGAATGCATACTAGCATCCAACTTATATTTGTGATTTGTAATAAGCAGGCCAGCGATCGTTCGATCGACCTTATCAACAGACTACAACATGCGAGGCATGAGCACTAATATTGTTGTAGCGTCTGTCTACGAGAGACTACGCCGCTTCTGAGTCCTGACCGCCGTGTCGGTACTGTCATAGTCGAGTGTACCGCTTGAACATAGCGGTAACCAATAAGAACCTGATCTCACTTGTTGAGCTTTGGCTTCGCAGCGAAGAGGTGCGCAAATGCTATGGAGTGCATGTTCGGAAACATCGTGGATGCAAGGAATTCGAACAAGAGTGCTGAGGAATGCATGGTGATTGTGAAAAACTTAGGACAATAATAAATTAATAATCAAGTAGGGTCCGGCCCTCGAATGACTCTACGCACCAGGCGTTATATTCCTTGAAATCTTGGGTGCTTTTATATACTGCCTGGCCTTCGCAGCTCCAGCAATCCGAAGTCGACATATCCTATCCGAAGACTCCGCGGTTGCCGCGCGGTTTCCAAGATCCGCAGAGCTGGAACTTACAACGTCCAAGGCTGAAAAATCAAGAAGACAGATTCGTTTCTCCCAGCCCGGCAGGCTGGTACAACAATGCGCAGGTACGAGCACTTTTTTGTTGTAGCGTCTGTTTATAAGAGACTAGCAGGCTGGGTGGTTTTAGAGTTCAAACCGCGGCATCGAAACACAGGTAACGGCGAATCCACGGCAAATCAATCTCTCGGTGAACGGTGGTGTCCATGTGGGCCAACCAGAATGGCTGTGAGATGCGTTTGATGGACATCGACTGATATTCTATCCGAACGGCACCGGAGAGATGCCTGTGTAGTTCAACATGTGGGTACTCTGACGATGAGCCCACCCGTAGATAATCTCTCGAGCTGAAATGGTTATCATGATTGTCGCAGGGATAGACTGAAAACTGCTCCCCGGTGCGGGCACTGTGTCGACATCCACACCTACAACCATTGCCGTCCCGCCGGATCATTGGCTGGAGTTGCTCTCTCGATCTGCCCCGGCCCTGCGAAAACCGACAACATTGTTTGCGGGAACCCTCGAGATCACCCTCACACACCGGCGGCCACTGATGTACTGGAAGGTCGTCCGCAATCTCATCAATGAGGAGGTGCTCCTCGACAGCGCGTTCGTGCGGCGGCAAATCGGGGTCGTCATCGAGAGTGGGGAGTTCCACCTTGCGTGGAATTGGCAGCCCCCGCACGTCAGACCAATATACGGCCTGCGTCTCACGTTCGGCGAGTCGCCTTATCCGCCCCTGGATCGGTGGAAGCCAGAGCAGTATCCCACCGTGGAGTGGATGCGGCAATGCGAGGTAAAACAGTTCTGTGCACGCCAGTTGTAGTCACGGACGGATGGACATTCCACCATGAGGGCGAGGGACTGTGCAATTATGTGAACCTCTCACATGTGGTGCTGGTCCTCGGGGCCAAGTTAATAAGGACAGTCATCCATGTTGCATTTAATATATGAATATTCCGACGGATTTCCCCCTAACTTTATTATGTTCCTCTATCTGATTAGTCACAAGGCGCTAACGCATGGAATTATCTTGCAATTCCTCAGTTCCGCCAATAAACGGATCAATTGTGGATGTCAGACCACAACGTCTTTCTCTCGTACCCTATCTTCTTTGAGTTCCGGGGCTGCATTAAACCGGTCCTCTCCTCCAATTCAGTTCTTTGCCGTGTCCTTCAAGTCGAGGTGTACGTCTCAAGGCAACAGATGCAACATCTGATGATCCTCACTTTTGCGAAATGTCCACATTCTGGGCTATAACTGCTTGATTCAGCGAGAGCCAGTAACTTCGTGACATCTCTCATGTTCAGCTTCCAAAAGAATACAACACTTCCGCTGTTATCTACAGGTCTCGGATCAAGCCACATTTCTTTTTCCGCTGTCTACGCCAGAGTCCAGCAAAGTGGCCGGGGAGTCAGCAACTCCATTGCTTGGGGGATTCCATCCAATTTCTGCGCCATGCTGAAGCGTCTGGAGTTTTTCGACAATCCTTGTGACTTCTTTCTTCTGTTCCGAGCGCTCGAACAGCGGCTGTGCAGCCTCCCACATTTCTCTGGCCCTGCCAAGGTCTGCGCGCCTCGCATACACATCACCAATGGTGCGCATGCATTCAGCCTTGTTTTGATGGACATCCATCTGTGTGAAACCCTCCAGCGTGACAGTCAAAACACTCAGCGCCGTATCATCCGCGCCTTGTCCCACGAGCACATCTCCAAGGCGCCGTAATGTCTGGTGTACCATCAGTCGACTCTGCGCCTATAGGCGTAAAGCATATGCGAGAAAAATGACAGCCCATCACTCCGTGTCAGTAGCCAGCCCTCAAGACTTCAATAGTTCCTCTTGTTCACTTCTAGTACTCAATGAAACAGTGTTTAGCTGCTTCCCGGAGCTCAACGGTGGTTGTTTAATCGAACAGAACATTGACCTGGTTAGGGCCATTGTTAAGTCATTATCCCTAGTGACCCACTGACTTTCGACTGTCAACAGTGTAGCCTAATGATGCAACCCGGTACGTTCTATGCACGGAACACTCACCTGCGACATGAAGGAATAGAAGAGGAATTGATGACCGAAGGATCCGATGTGACTCACGCGTGACTCAAGATAGGAGTCAGCGTTGAAATAGTGATTCAGTAGCAATGACTTGGTTTAGGGAGTTAATTGGAGTCAGTTGTGACTCACGTAGATAGTTCGACTCACAGCTAGTCATTCCTGTAGATATATAAGGCCCAAGCCAACACCCTTTCCAATAGATATTGATTTTGCTGAAAGCTTTTGATATAGTAACGCCGTTGAGAAGTCTTGCCGCGCTAAATACGTTGCAAGCAAAGAGAAGAATTGTAGCGCTTAATACGTTGCAATAAGAGAAGCCTCGCCGCGCTAAATACGTTGCGAGTGAAGTAAAGCCTTGCTGCGCTAAATACGTTGCAAGTGAAGTTAAGCCTCGTCATGCTAAATACGTTATGAGTGAAGTAAAGCCTTGCCGCGCTAAATACGTTGCAAGTGAAGCCTCGTCACGCTAAATACGTTACGAGTGAAGTAAAGCCTTGCCGCGCTAAATACGTTGCAAGTGAAGTAAAGCCTTGCCGCGCTCAATACGTTGCAAGTGAAGTTGAGCCTCGTCACGCTAAATACGTTACGAGTGACGTAAAGCCTTGCCGTGCTAAATACGTTGCAAGTGAAGTTGAGATATAGTTTGATTCACCGACGGTTTCGCCTTTCGACCCTACCGTTTTAGTTGGGATTCGCCTGTTCGCCGCGGTACCAACTTTCTGAAACCGATTACCTGCCTGCCTCTTAAGGTGCCAGAGCGAAGTCGAAAGCCTCGCATTTTTACGACAAGTTCTTTGGTACGCTTTACTGAGTTTGTTTGGAATCTTGTTTTTGACTTCCTTACACGCTCATAGACACCGTAGACTTATCACTACCACCCCAAGGTGAGTGTACGCTCTGTTCCCAAGCCTCACATTATCCCATAAGATAGTTCAAAATTGAATAAAAACTGTGGTTTTCACACTTGCCTGGGAGCACACCCTATCAGCGATACTAGAGAGTCGTGCGTCAGTGAGATGTTCGCAGAGACAAGGAAAGAGAAAGAACAAAAAAGCCCTCCAGGCTCGATGAGAGGACGGAGGGAAGGAAAGCCGGGCAAGAGTAAAGAAAGAGGGGGAGGGGAGAACGAGCTCGCACAGTTCCTAACTCCAGGATCTCGCTGTGGCTCGTGTGCAGGAGGAGACTGCGCCAGCTGGGCCCTCCACTCCCAAATCCACGCACATCGCACCGCAAGCCTCAGCGCCGGAGGTAGAAACCAGAACGAGGAGCGTGCATCAACTCTGCACCTTCCTCATCCTCGCCCCTCCCAGCATCTCCTCCTCCCACACGATGCCATGCTGCCCTCATTTCCATGTAGAAAACGGACCAAAAGGAAGAAGAGAACTCACCTTGCCCGCACCACTCCCTACTCCCCACTCCCCACCTCCACCACTGCCTGTCCGACACCTCCAAGCCCATCAGGAAAATACTACTTTCCTAATTTCCCAGGAATTTCCCCCTAATTAGGTTCTCCTTAATAAATGAGGCCTAATATAGGATAATGGTGGTGGTTCAGACCATATTTTCAACATTGCCGTGGTATCCTTGAAAGAAATAAAAAGAAATGAGTCAATGACACCGAGATTCTTCCTCAAGCCTCAGGCTGACATGCCGACTAGTGCTTGCGATGTTTTGACCTGCCTTGTGCAAACCTTTCAACCGGCACGAGATCACACAGTGCCGCAGTGCGAGAGACAAGGCGAGACAATGCCCACCCTAAACCGTACGGCACCCAAGCACAGTTTGGACATGTTCAGGACGCGTATGGCAAGCTACAGCACCAACCACGTGTGCGTGAGGATGGTTTGTTTTGATTGTCTCACAACATCATCAAACACTTCTTTTCCTTTCCTCCCATGTTGCATTCTTCTCCTGGTTGATTTCCCTTTGGATCTCCCTTGTTCCACCTGGCGCTCGTTCAGCTATGCCACCCTATAGCTCGGTGTGTCTTTTGACTCCATCCACGACGATCCCACCATGCTGATTGTCGCTCTTTCCGAGTCCAGGCCAGTGTCAATGTGCGTTATCAACAACGAGTTACCTTACCTTCCAAAAAACCTTGTACAGCTTCCCGATATCCAAGATCTTGCCATGAGATGAACTTGCACCTTCACTGATACACTTTATCTGCTTCCAACTCCGCGCTCCGCTGTGCGAGGCGAATGCCCTGCGCAGCCCCCCACACCCCCGCCGCCGCTTTCGCCCCTGCCCCATGGCTGTTTTTGCACCCGCCGCGTCGCAGCCACCGCCGCTGTCGCCCCCCGCCCCCGTGCAGCCGATATAAATGCCACGGCGCGATGCAAACACGAACGCGCCCGGCCCTGCGCGGAGGATGTACCAAACGCGGCAGTGCGACACACCTTAGATGCGACACACTGTCCTCAAATGCGGCACATGCCCCATCAATGTGTCGCACTTGTTTTCGGTGCACCATCAGATGCCGAAACCGCTTGATCGGCCATCAAATACACTTGTTTTCTTGTTCGACATGACAATATACCCTCACCCTCACCCTAACCACTAACCCTAACTCTAACATCAAACGCAAACCTCTAACCTCTAACCTCTAACCCAAACCTCTAACCTCTAACCGCTAACCTGAACCGCTAACCCGAACTGCTAACTGGCCGCTTCGCGGCCAGGGTTTGCCGGGACATGATGGTTTGATGGCCATTTGATGGAAGCCTTGGCTCGCTGCCATGAGTGTCGCTGATGGCTGATAGTGTGCCGCATTTGAGCTTGATTTGATCACGGTGTGTCGCATTTGAAGTGTGTCGCACTCCCGCATCTGGTGTATCCCGCCCTGCGCGATGCAAACACCAACGTGCAACCCCTGTGGTACGACCCGTGCAAGTCGGCGCGATGCGCATGCCCCCACTGTTTTCACGGCTGCCCCTACCGACAAGAACGCTCCTGCACGACGCGAGCGCCCCTGCGCAACCCCCCTGCGCGATGCAAATGCAAACACGCGCCCCAAACGGGTTTTACTGGGGATGTATCAACTGCGACACTCTCACTCTCAGACTCCCAGTTGATTTCTTGTTAGTTGCGACACTGTGGCAAGTTGGGACACTCTGATGTGCTGGTGGCAGACTAATTATAGACCATTTCTCGTACATTCATTGCCTGGGGACTCAGTAGGATTCAATTTCCCTAACCCTAACCTCCGAGGCAAATATATCCCTGAACCCAGACACTAACCAACCTAACCTCTAACCTAAACTCTAACCACCAACCACTAACCCGGACTCTAACCCAGCATGACATATTTGTACCCGCAGTTAGGGCAAGCGGAGCGCGCCCTAACTGCTTGATAATTGTATGTTTTAGCTAATACAGAACATTATAGACTGGATGACTTGCGACACTGTCGCTATTTTTAGGTGACAGTGTCGCAACTCAGTGGTCTTTGATAAGTGAGTCTGAGAGTGAGAGTGTCGCAGTTGGTTGATCCCCGGTTTTACGCCGGCCCCCCAACTGGTTTTGCACCTCCCCCACGATGGTTTTCACTGTATATTAGTTTCTGTACATTGTGTCTTGTTTCTACGTTTAATAAACACTGTCTCGTCTTTTAAAACAGTCAGTGCAGTGTGCATAAGGTCGCCTCCGGACCTCTGGAGGAGGCGCTGGCAGCCAGTGCCAGTTTAATGAATAATAGAAGCATTATCAATCCCCCGTAGACATTGGGCCTCCCCTCAGAGACGACCTTTTAGGTAGGTTAATTCGCGACAACTTAACCTACCTAATCGGGCATTACATAATACCCGAGGAGCTCACTAGGTGGACGTTCTGGAGCTCTGCATATCATTTTTTCTAACTCCGATCGGAAATTGATCCGAGCATCTATTAGAAAAATCACTGATCTCTGTCTTTTCCCTCCAGAACGGATGGGAACGAGACTACGATTCCCCCTCGGATTATTACTTGGATTATAATATCTCGCGGAGATACCCGACCTTTTTGCTCGATTCCCTATGCCATTTATCATTGCGGCTTCTCTTGCAACCATACTAAACGTCATTACTGTGCTTTGTGATTCAAATGTTACACAATGCCTGCTCTGCTGCACGGTACACGAGGCAATCTTACACACATTGTGATCCAATCCATTGGTTTAATCTGTCAGTGCAGCTTACGATAGCCTGTTGCTCGCCTTCCAATCTATTCCTCATATTGGCAAATAGTCAACTGCTTCTCACTGCACTTACTCCGTCATTGCATTATTCAATGCCTTCGGTGGGTGGCTCAGAAAAATCTAAATCGGGTGGAGTTCAACGAACTCAGTTCCAATTGGATGTCATAATATATGTCCCAACTAATCTCGAGGTTTCAAACCATCATAACCCACTCGGATCCTATCATCCCTTTCGATGCTTCTTGAGGTCATCCTCATGGAACTGTAAAATCGAACAACACTTTGAAATTCTGGTTTATTATCAAGGGTTTAACCTCACCCACGTGATTTCATCGAACCTTGGACTAAGGCGAGTGCGGGTCACCCGCGAGTCACCGCGGGTCGACCCGTGGAAATACTCGTGGGAAACCTGACTCGCGGGTTCGGGTACTCGCGGCCACGGGTCAGTCACGGATCTGGATCGTGATTTTTGAAAAAAAAGGTTATACTCACAAGTTTTAAAAGTGCTTTAAAACTTGTACTTTCAACTGAAAAATAGCAGAAGATGAAAAATACCCGTGAGTTGATCCGCGAGAAACCCGCGACCCGCGAGTCAAGTACTCGTGAACGCGGGTTGGCCACGGATCCGAGTAGGGCTCTGAATGACGCAGGTACCCGCGGCCACGGATCCGGGTCACCCGCGAGTTAACTCGTGACGAACCTTACCTCGGACTCATCATCTCGTCACATATTCAACTAGTACTCCTCGAGTCCTCGTGCATCTGGCATATCCGGTTTCGCATAACATTACGTTTTGTGCCGAGGGGCCTTCGAGACTTCAGCTCTCCAAAAATATGCACTCCCTTTCTTGCTTTTTCAGAATCTCAATATAGCGTCAAGCCGCCGTTTTTTTGGGTTATCCGCGGGCGCTTGGAGGATGCCCTCGTCTGGCGTCTCTTCTTGGGTTCATTCTCGCGCATCCCACATCGCCCTGCGACCTGGAGATCAGCGGTTCACGGATTGGACCACCGCTGATTTCTCCTTCCTCTCCTTCCCCAAATATAAACTACGGCTGTCTCGTTCTCGTTCAGACTGAGTGATGAGGCATTGAACAAGATGAGCGCACTGAGCGCACTGCAGTGGCCTGCGAAGGCAGTGCAATGTCTTGTGATGGCGGAGTGACATGTGACGGACTCCTTTCTCTTCCTGAGCACCACGTCGTAACGACCGCTGGCATGGACCTCGCCATGCTTTATGGTCTGTTATCCGACTGTCGTCTCATCGATGAAATCCTTTTCTCACCCTCCCATGCCCTGAACTTATCCTTTGCTATTTTCCGGATATCATTGTAGTCAACCATGAAGCGGGTTGTATGAGGCAGTACGTAGAGTAGGGCTTAGGTTCATTCTCGCGCATCCCCCATCGCCCTGCGACCTGGAAGCTCCAATGATCGGATGCATGATCCGATACTCGTTCGCAACTGAAGTTCAAGTTGGGTTTATTTTGTGTTTATTTCTTGATTCGCTTTTCCTCCCGGGTTCACGTCGCCGCGTATTTGCTCCAGAGTGTTTATTCCGCGGGCATGCAGCTTCAGCCTTTCAGCATCCCCATAACCCTGGTGCAGAGCTTTTTTGGCTAGGGTTAAAGCAGTATATGTTCAGACGCGGGGAATCGAACCCCGGACTTTGAGCTACATTTGATTCCATCAAGACGGTGAATGCTCGATGTGTGCCGGTTCATAGGTCGGCCAAGGTCTCAACCTGAAATTTCAAGACCGAATTACAGGCAACATGGCTCGAAGGCTGGATCGAGTGCCTGGAGCTGCCAGTGTAAGCCGGCGCAATTTTTTGGGAGGAAGGAATCTCATATCGTAGTCGGATACCCGATGCAACTTCGAGCTAAGTCAATCAAACCCCGCTGAACGCCAGCGGGGATAGCAGAACAAGAGTCAGCAAGTGGTTGAAATTTGTTCTGTTGCTCGTTACTTTACAAAATTCGGTAGACTACATAAGTGGCTCGATATCTGTTCTCGTGTGTACCCAAGACATTGAAAAAAAAATTGGACCGAAAAAGACCGATACTTTAATTGGTGACAGTGGCCTGGAAGCGAAATGACTTTAACAACAAGCTCGCAAAGAGTCGGACGAGCGCAGACTTACCTTTTGGAGCGTGACGGCAGTCTGCGCGAGAAGCCGGCTGTTGGCTGTCGCCCCCGTGAGCAAACTAATGGATGTTTTCCCGAGGATGACACCCTCGAGGTGGGCGCCAGCGTTGGCGGTGACAGCTCCCGATACAACCCAGACGATGTGACTCGCCAATGCACCACCGGCAAGAACGATCTTTTTGCCTGCAGCGACAGACATCGTGCCGGCGACTTGGAAGATCCACGCTGAAAGGGAAGCCAGTCAGCCTCAAGTTGTCCATGGCATAGTTACTAGAAGGAAGTCTCACTGTCAGTAGCACTCCCGGCGATGATCACGTCGCTCCCGATGGTGATCCCGCTGCTCCACTTGTACAAGCCCGGGCCTAGGACGAGGTTTCCGATAGCACCTGAGCGATCCGTCAGAATACAGAGCCGAAGACATCATGTCAACTCACCGCCCGCGAGATTGTTGAAAGTCGGGTTCACCCGACCATTGGCGTCGGTGAACGCGGTGCCCATGTCGCCGATGGCGGCCGTGAGGGTCGCCGGGGTCGGTGCGGAATAGTCTGCGGCGAAGAGGTGTCCTGTGACTTGGCCAGAGGTAGAAAATTGTCCGGTCGAGTCGACGGTGAGGGAGAAACCAGTGAGGCCGGTGGCTGCGATTGGACTAACACCGACGGCACCAGCTAAATAAAACGTCAGCCGTCTGGCCGAGCTGGGAAATTGCACGACATACTAATCACGGAGGGCGGAACCGTGGAGACTCCACTCTCCGAAAGGATCGCAAAGTTGGCTGCGGTGCGTAGATTTACGGCGGCAGGTCCTAGAGCGACGACGCTGCCGAGCACGGTCTATGCATAAAATAGCTCAGTAGTTGCCGCATCGTGCAGAATGGGATGGATTACCAAGAAATAAACGGTGGAGAGGGTTGAGAACATGATTCTGGTGAAAAGGGGGGTTGTAAGTTGAGTTTATTCGAGGAAAGTGGGCTGAAGCTAAGGAAACTACACCTCTCGACGGGGTTTTATACCTTTGTGGACGGCGACGGGAAGCCATGCCGGTTGATAAACGACGTCATAAACGATGACCGCCGACCAAAGTTGGGCCAGCGGTATTTGCGTGCATGACAAGCGGAAGTGAGTGGTAGGCGGCGGTAACGCGGACAAGTCGCGAAATTACCCCAAAGTTTTAGACAGAGGAGGTGTTCTGATCTGGGAAGCATCGTGATTAGAATTATCTGGAACATCTCGGTCATGAGCACGCAGCTATGTAGAAGGGCAAGCGCTGGAGAGGATGAGAGCCAGTTCAGACCGGTAGACGGACGAGCGTCATGACCACCACAGTGAGAGGCTGTCTGTATACCGCCAACGGTGCCCAACTTCCATATGACCGATGGCCTGGGCTGGACAAGCTATATTTGTGTTCAGACAAGTGGAAGTAGGTGGAATGCCGCGGCAGACTCGTTAGATTAACACAAAGTTTCAGACAGAGCAAGTAGATCTAATCTGTTCAGTATCGTGATTGGAAGCATTTGGAACATCTCGGCCATGAGCAGACAGCAATGTAGGAGGGCAAGCGTTGCGGAGGATGAAAGCCCGTTCAGACTGATAGACGGACGGGCATCATCACCACCACAGTAACTGGCTGTCTGTATGCTGTATACTGCCAAATGAACAACTTCCATTCAAGCTGTCCAAGGACCAACACATCCCCGCCAAGACTTCATGATGCCCAGGCACACGGCCTTGTATACCATTGTCTTCGTGGCGCGACGCAAAAGAGAGTGTCGATGACGGGGGTTGTCATTATAATCGATGACGACGACCCAGCAGAAGATGAAGTTATGCTGATGGAAGGGTGCCTTTCACGACAGCTGACGACGGAACGCCAGGGCGAGCGCACGCGCTAGAGCATAAGATTAATGTCAGAGAAAAATGATCCGACTGTGATCGGTTCAAACTCCGATGCTCGGAAGCATGGTCCGATACTTGATCACAACTTGAAGTTCGAGTTTGATTTTGTTTATTTATTGCCTTTGACTCACAGGCTCGCGTTCTTCCTCCAAGCCGCGTATCCGCCAGCCTCAGCTTTCAGCATCCCCATTAACTCTATGCCCCCGGCGCTGAGAAAAACAAGGCCGGGTCGATCTTGGACCATGATTGAGGCAAGTGTGAGAAGCTCGGTGTCACGTGCGCGCATCTGCATTCATAGTTTTGAGTGAAAGGACATCTGTAGACGCCCGTTCCGGTCATCGGCCGAAAAAGCCGACATATCAAACTCATCTCTGAGACCACTATGTCGTCGGCCAGGGCTGCAGCAGACGTTTCCGTCGCAGGCGAAACTACGCCTCTTGGTGGCCGTGGAGAACTCAGACACGCCGCCTGTCGATGGGTTTCATCAAGAACACCGACCGGGATCGGAGGACATCGAAAGCCTTTACCGATGGGCCAACTTCTGCTTCTCTGGTATGCGCGTCTCGTCGACCCCATAGCGCTCTTTCCATCTTTCCGTTCATTAGTAGGATGATACATGAGCAAGCTGGCGTTTGCGAGACCGATGTTGGGTTTTATGCCGGGGTGATTGTACGTACTCCCCCAGTACTGCTGCACTAGGTGGATTAGCTGGCATGACAAACCTTTCACGCTGGCAGGAATCCCTCTTCTCTATGACCCAAATTGCCGGCTATGATTGGATATGGCCGTGTTACTGACCGTAGTGGGCACAAATCAGTCTTGGTCTTTTCGCTATGTGGGATGTCTATTGCCTCGGCCATGTTTGGACTTCGTAAAGGGGTCTGGCAAATGATTCTTCTCCAGTGTCTTGCTTGGGCATTTGCCGGCTCTGTTGTTTACGTCCTTGAAAGCGTCTTTTTCCGTAATCCTCTGAGTGGATTGCGCGCCCAGGACGATCCGTGCCATGTTCACTGAGAACAGTACTGCTCGTACCCAAGCAAAGGCCTTCAGTTTCTTCTCTTTCGCTGGCAACATTGTGACGTCGTGTAAAATGTACTCCAAAATATCGTTGAGACTTGTCGTTAGTCACGATAGTCGGGTGAGTGGCGATAGACTGGCAATGAATTCCAAATGCTGCAAGAGCTGAACAATTGTCAGATAACCCGACAGGTATCTGACGACACGGGGAATTGGGGAATATACGGGATAGACGGTGGGATGTGCGTATAGGTAGCCTGTGGAGTTGATAAAGTCGGCGTTCAATGCAGGAAAATATACCTGAATGGTCGAGAGTGGTTTGGGCTTTTGTTCTTACTTCAGCTGCCTGCGCGGGATATTATGGGCACGAATAGTGAGATTGATGGTTGAGACAACCTGTGAATAGTGAACAGCGCGGATTATTTACCGGCAAGCCAGAATCGTAGCGAACAACACATAAAAAAGCCGGGAAAATTCCAGATTTGCGCGAGATATAGCCCAGAAACGCACTGGTTCACCGACATCGAAGGCAGAGAAACAAGGCTTCATGGATCATGTGCGATCGTCCCGTACATGTAGAGCCGCCTTAGCGATATCGCGGGAAGGTAGCGGTTCGAATCCCCCGGAGGCATTGTTCGGCCTGGGGTCATTTTTGACTCGGCGCAAGAGGATCGTTCTCGAAGTTTGAAGGTTGAAATAATATAATTATGTTTGATTGTGCACCCCACGGCCAACACAACGCGGGAGTGGAAAGCAAAAGGACACTGGGAACAAAGAGAGAAATAGAGACTCGGGGCTCAAAGAGACCGATTGAGGGAAAATTCAGAACCAAATACGCCAGGAGCCTGAAGCCCGGCCTGGAGTTACATAGCCAGTGGACTGGGGGAAAATCGAATGAAACCCAGAACAAAGATATATACCCGGCTTGAAATTGAGGAGCTGCGAGGGAGAGATTCAGAGGACACCATGTAATACGATCCACCCGAGGTTTCAGGAAGAAAAGCTAGTTGAAAGACGAAATTTGAAGTCAACGAGCGCATCAGGAAAAAAGCTCCTTCACTAATTTAGGACTAATTTGGTTCCCGGTTTTAGATTCTGGTAATCTGGGCTAAACTAGCCGGATTAGCTAGATTAGTTATTTTTCTGGAGTTACCCAAGTCGAAACAGTGCAGTGAGTTTTTCGGGGGAGGTTGGAAGGCCGGGAAAACATGCCAGTGATAGGTGGGGTGAAATGGTTGGTGCCAGGATCGTAAACTTGAGATTGGGTGGGGAACATCGCTGAAACATTTCTAAGTCCATTGCCGAGACACCGGCCCTTATGTGCACAGCCGCGCACGCACGGACCACAAATGCGCACACGTGCCATCAAAAAAAATGGTTGGTGTCTGAATTCGGAAGGGCAGACA
This sequence comes from Mycena leptocephala, assembly GCA_029378395.1. Taxonomy (NCBI): domain Eukaryota; kingdom Fungi; phylum Basidiomycota; class Agaricomycetes; order Agaricales; family Mycenaceae; genus Mycena; species Mycena leptocephala. Next base: position 396,076 of record JARJLF010000099.1, on the reverse strand, counting down.
ACACTCGTCAACAACTCTTCTCTTTCCCCCCCACTTCCTCGCTCGCCCGCCTTCGACATCGGGACCCCTCCATGTCTTCTCACACCTCCAGACCATAGCTAATGTTGAAGGCAATGCTCCCACACGTTCAGGGGGTCATTTTCTACTGGTAGAAGAGGTTTCATGGTGTATGGTCTGCATGGTATGTGGCCTCTCCTTGGCCTGTACTCTGTTCTCAACAACTCGCAAAGGTTCTGCCGCTCAAGCCTTATTAAATTTATGTCACCAACTCTCTCTCTCTCTCTCTCCCACTTCGTCGCTGGCGCATTTCTAGGTCCCTCACCGCTCCCTCGCGTGCTGCCCGCAGATTCGTTGGCATCACCGTTGTACATCATTCCAGTTGTGGATGGTACGAACGCTTCCCTCGCATTGACAGTGAAGGTGACCTCGTCCTCCACATATTCCAATCGTCTCGCTCCGGATACTTGCACCTGCCGCTGTTGCTTCGTCCCATCAGAGCCGCGGAGCCGCGATGTCCCTCCGTCATTATCATCGAATCTGGGTACCACAGTGCGGTGCGTGCTGCATTTCTCTCGATGCTTCGCGTGCTGACGAGCGGCAGTACATTCAAGGACCTGGGCTACTGCCCGATGCGGGTCGATAACCGAGGTGCGTGTGGTGCTCAAGTATCCTGAATACACCGTTGACAATATTCAGGGTGCAGCCAACATGTGCATCTCGCACGTGTTTAAGTTCGACGATTGCGACCCCTGCCCCTGACGCAAATTGACTAAGTGCACGGGGTACTAGCGCCCGGACAAGATCCAGTGAAGGTACACTACCATCCTGGCCGACATTTCAACGTATGACAGGTCTGTTGTCATTTAGCTTTTACCTTGCTCTGCTGAGCCTTGAGCATAGTGGTATCACCCGACGTTCTCATGCAGGCTTATCATCGTCCATTGTGCGATGCGACGTAGATGGCTCTTGAAAACAGCACGTGGTATGTTCTCTCTCTCCTTGTGATAAGTACTGATATATTGGTAGACCAATGGATGCATGGTGTGGGGATGCCAAAAAAACTTTTTTTATGTATTCACCACTTATTTCGAGGCAATGTTCGGCATGCTGCAGGACCGGTTGATCTACCATCAGGTAACTTATGCTCCTTCGCTCTCAATCTTGACATCTTGTCTAATCTGTATTCTTCAGGGTTGCGGCCAACCATGAACACGTTAAGAGAGTTGGATGTACATACCGTAGAATGTACTTCACCTGTAGCCATTAGTTAGCATCTGAATATAATTTCTTGTATTCCAATTGCATGTCCATCCCATTTGAGCCAGCTAAAATGCACCCAGACCTACGATAATCATTGCAAAGCTAGCTAATTAAGTGGTAACTTAGTCCTAAATTATTTTCAATGTCACTAGAAAGCTAATGGAAATAAGCAAGGTAATCCAGTTATATTAGTGTGATTTTAGGCTAATCTGACCTCATTAGCAAAGGAGGTCTTTCCTGATGCGGCAAGGTTACATGAAAGATGGATTCAAATTTCTGTCGAAAGAATATCGAGCCGTGGAACCACATGGAATGGCTCTTAGTCGTCCCTAGCACAATTTGAAACCATTGTCTAGCAAACTCTGAGTCGTAAGCCGCCAGGCGCGAGAAACGCTTGTCGGTGATGTGAGCGGGAAGCCAAGTCCGTTTGTTTACACTGCCCTTGCTAGCCACACATACTCGCACAGCCACACACCGTACAGTATCCTCCATTCAAGTTCCTATCAAATTCCTTTTGCTCCTCGCCCACGCCGCTTGTCATCATCGCCTTGCTTTCTCTGGCCTACATCTCAATCGGACGCCCACTTCCACCCACCCCTCTAGCTCGCTTTTGTGCGTTTGCCGCAAGAAACGCCGCGAGAAGGATGGCAAAATTGAAGGATCGTGGTGCGTCTCGGAATCGTTTGTCTTTGGTCGAGACTGACGGGGAGTCTTCCTAGCGCTCGTATATCGTCTACGGAGAGAGGTGCATGCCACCTTGGCTGGATCTCGGAACTAGGCGCTGACGGGATTCCTTCCATTCTCTCCCCTCTGACCTCGAGTATATACGAGGGGAATAGGACTCGGACTCGCCCAGTCCTATCATCCGTGCCCGAGTCCTACTCACTGCCATCAAACGATAGGACTTAGCCCATCAAGAATAGGACTCAACTCCCCAACATACTAGCAATCAAACACGCATCAGATGTGTGATCCGTCGCTTAAACTCGGTGCCGCCCCCGATGCTGTCCCGCGCAGCCTTTTCTGTCCATCCCTCTTTCGGGTGCAACACCTTGGCTTGGCGCTTACTGCGCAGAACAAGCTGACATCAATTTCGCCGTATGCTTCCGCCCTTTGCATCAGTTTCGCAGCACAGCTAGTTACCTGTGCCGCAGTCTTTAATTTTGTTTGCCTCCCATTTTGTTTGGTTCTACCGATGCATAATGTACTATAAATTAAAGTAGTTCAACGCGGAATAAAACCAACTAGCAAAGCCGCAGCCCCCATACTGAGGCATGTTTGAACAGGCAGCCAACATCTCTCCAAAAGAGATCAAAGCATACAGAAATTTTGTCAGGTTGAATACAGATTGGCTAATCATTCCACTCAAGGCATTTCCAGCGGCTCTGAGCGACCCGGCCAACGACCCATTCTTTTCTGCTGAATTTCAACCTGCATATGAATCAGGGAAATCAGGAATTCTGTAAAATCATTCCAACTATGTCGAGACGGCACATGCGGGTCGCAATGCGGAGACCGCAATTGGTGTTGGTCTCCTCACTGGAATTCTGCAGTATGAAATTTCCCTCGTAAACATTGCATCTCTGAATGCCAAACAGGGCCAAAGAGAGAGACAATATCATGGCCATAAGATTGGCTGCCATTGAGCGCAATGGTGTGATGCCCCATCGGTGGAACGGAAGTGCCGAGCGTGAGAAGCTCCCGGCGCAACGCAAGAAATCAAAAATGAACGGGTCTGCTGTTCGCCGAGATCAACTAACCAATTATGATAGCCTCAAAGCCGATCGGGAGAGCGGAGTCCAAGAAAACAAGGATTCCCTCGAGCGGCAGCGAGCGCTTGAATCACAAATCAAGTCGATCCAGAAGGAGATGCGACTTGACAGCCATCGCACTGATCTCAAAGAGCAGGTTAACGAGTTGCGCAAGGATGTTGAGGAAGAGAAATCCCTTCGTCGCAAATGGACTACTCGCCGTGGTATCATTGATGGTGAACTCGCACAGCTGCGGCAGGGTGAACTGGCTGGTGTGCGCATCCAAGGCCGCAGGCCAGCTGAGCGCCCATCAGGCGATGAATCCGTTGCTCTGGCTTCGGAGTCGAACCTGCGTGTTGATGATTTAGGTGTGTGGCATTAAATATTCGTTACTTTTGTGCCTAACCCTATCTTTTGACGCCCCAGAAGAGGGGAATCTGCCTACCTCTCCAGCCAACGACAACATGATCCCTGTGGAAGCATCAGAAAAATGTGAGCATTACAGCCATTTGTGGTTTGCGTGCCTAGAGAAATAACTTGCCCGCTCAGTTCTGGATGCGTACTCTGCGATCCCATCTGTTCTGCGGGATCAACAGGATCCTCTTGTATCGATGGATGCCAACATCACTGATTTGGACACCTATCTGGCCACCCTCCTCATAGACTCATCACAATTTTTTGACCGATGCAGAACTCGGACTTGATTTTGACATGGACGGCATTTTTGCCAACACCGATCCATAATCTTATGACTTCGGCGCAACTTCCACTGACCCAAACAACTTACCCCTCCTTCGCATGCCGTCGGCGTCGCCGCCTCCTCGTCCGACCACCCCGGATGTGCCACTCAAGGCTAGGAAGAAGCGAAAGAATCCTTCCGTTAACCCGGCCAACATGATTGAAGGGACACGCCATAGAAACAAGTCTCGTCGAGCACTCGGGGAGGGCATGTAGGCACAAATACAGAAGGTGTAGTTTGATATTTAGTAGTTCTTTTTGTGGTTGCGGAATTCGACAACGGCGGGTCCGCGGCATTGTTTGATAATGAATTCATAACTATTATTATGTTACTCCGAACTGATTTGATTTGGTGTCGGCCGGTGGTTGCTGATAATCCCACTTCAGATTCTGCCCTCAATTGGTATTATTATGGCTCAAAGAGACTTTGAAAAGGTGCAGCGCGCACCTGGGTCACCGACAGATTTGGGCGGATCACATATTGATAGGAGATCAATGGCATATTTGATTGTTGGAGTGTCGACTTCGTGAGTCCTATTCTTGATGGTCCGAGTCCTATTCTTTGATCGGATTTAGTAGGACTCGCCATCAATGATAGGACTGGGCGAGTCCCAGTCCTATTCTTCTCGTCGATACTCTCTGACCTCGCTCCGTCTCGGCGTCTTTTCTTGTCAACCCTGGCGCTCTGGTGGACTCAAATTCTATCTCTGGCTGCACTTAGGCGGTGTGGAAGAGGGAGATGCCCGGGACGTAGGTTCTTGGATAGGATCGGTGATCCGATAATGGTAGAGTAGAATTTGGAAATAGAATGTAGAGCGAGGGCCCGAGGGGTTGAGTACGAAAATGAGAGTAAGAGACCGTGTCGATGGCGTGCAAAAGTGGTTTGAAATGAGAGGACGAAGAGACGGCATGATACTGCGATATTGGTGGCTAAACTAGCCCACTGGTAAGTTTTTCACTTGAAGGATGAGGTGCTCCGCTGCAGCCTCTGGGCACGTAGCCTTGCACTGGACACAAGATGGTGGTGCGAGGGTAAAAGACGATTGTGGGTGGTATTTACTACGTAAACGATGAGGTAATGACATATAGGGGTTTTACTACAGTAGAGCCAAACGGCTGACGTGCAAAGGATTCCACACGTCGGCCATCCGACCCTACCACAGCGCACAAAAAAAACACATACCGCCCGGTGGTTTGGCTCTGCAAGCAAGAGAAGAGTCTTAAGAGAGGGCGATTGCAAAGGTGCGTCCCGGAGTGTATGGGCTGACTCGGAGGTTGGGCAGCTTTTCTACGGACTTGTAGTACGATATAGGTGCTTGCGTTGGTGGCTGCTCCGAATCAAGCACTCATCGTCTTTGTCGATTGTTTGTCTTTTCTCCCTCCCCTGCGCTTTCTCCGCCTAGGCGATTCACTACCCTCGGTCCTTTATTCTCCTAAAAACGGCTTCCACGATGACGTGTGCGCCACCAACACCCGCCCCCGGCGTCCGCTAGGTATGCAAACTAGGATACCTACGCTCCAGGGTGACCTACGGGGCGTCCTTTTGCATTGAATACCCCATCAAGGCAGCACTCACCCGCCTTTCTACATACATATACTACCCCATTTTTGGATGCATACCTCGCTCCGATGGTAAATGCTGCTCGCAACGCACACGCACGGACTCGCATCAGGGAGCAGCCTCCCGGCACCGCCCCACCACCACCTGCAAGAGCAGCAGCAGCAGACGAGAGTTGGTGCTGGTCCGGGTGTGCGGGCGACGGTGTTATGCGGCGTGCTCTACGATTTCGGAAGAGAGCCTGCTGGAGGAGTGGAAGTACTGGATGTGTGCGGCGCAAAATCATTTGGGTGAGCGTCACTCTTTTGACGACTTCATATATTTGTTTGCCTGGTCATCATATCTTTGTCCTGTAGGATCTATTATTATCGGAATTTATCGTCATTCCTTACCTTTGCATTGCTTGCATCTGAATCTTTCGCAAGCGCATTGAGCACGAGCGCCGGTCTTCAGGGATGGTTTGCAGCCGCCCTTTGAGTTCTGTAGCTAGGAACATCAAAGTGCAATTCCGAGCATTCCTTGGCAAGGTGCGTAGACTTAATTTCTGTAACAAGCGCAATATTCTTATGTTCACTTCTCAGATCTTTCAGTATCCTCCCAGCGCTTGATTTTCTTGATGTCGTCGGCACATGCCTCCTATTTACGGCGTGGAAGCATACACATCAGTTGCAGGTGTGCGAGCGAACCAGTGTCCAAAGCGGCCGGGATAGATCACCTCTGGTGCCATCCAGCGAAGGCTTCCCGCTCGGTGGTGCGCTGTGTGCGTCGAAGAAGTGGCATCCGAAAAATTGTTAGCCTCCAGATGAATCCAATGGGTTGGAATTCATACTTAGATTGCTGAGGGACTTGGGGCTGATCCCAGTTTGCACGCCTAGCGGATGCAGGGGTTGGGGTGCCGATGGTGCGCACACCGTCGTGGAAGGCGGATTTGGTAGAATAAAGGACCGAGAGTCGTAGTGAATCGTCCAGTCGGAGAAATTGCAGAGGAGAGACAAAGACAAAAAAATCGACCAAGACAAATGAGTGCTTCGTTCGGAGAAGCCACCAACACACGCACCTATATCGTAGAAGTCAATAGAAAAGCTACCCAGCCTCTCCATGAGCCTCGACCGCATATAGATCACTCCGAGACGCACTTTTGCAATTTCCCTCTCTTGAGACTCTTCTCGTGCCTGCACTACAAAACCAGCGGCCGGTCTCCGTTCTTGTTACGCCCAATAGCACCCACAAGTCGAATTTAAGTCCACCAGAGCGCCAGCGTTGACAAGAAAAGTCGCCGAGACAGAGCGAGGCCAGAGGGGGGGAGGAGAGAATTGAAGTAGTGTTGCCTTGACTTAGACTTGGCTGCCCTTAAGTCGACTTGGCTGATGCGACTTGAGTCAAGTTAAGTCGAGTCGGAATTGAGACTTGACTTGACTTGCAAGTCAGTGCAAGTCGACTCGGAGTCACTTGAGTAGACTTAAGTTGGGTCTCAGAACTGAGAATCTCCTAGAACCTCGTACTAGCTCTACAGTCAATCTACAGCAGTAGAATGTGCCGCATTTGCAACTGACGATGGCCGTTCGGGTAATTTGATAGTGGTAGTTGATCCAACGGTATGAGGGTGCTTCGTAAATGATAAACATACCTTGACAAAATTTGAGAGCACTCAGGGACAGGTATAGAATGCCTTACAATTGACTGCCCGAAATGCCACGTGTTTTCACATGGCAGAGTGCGGCTTTGGGATTAAAAGATCTAATGTTTACATCATTTTTTTCACGGGGGTCATGGGGGCACTTTGGTAATGGTAGAAATACCTCAGAAATATTTAAGAGAACTTGAGGAAAGGTATAGATCGCCCTAAAACTGGTGGCATCAAGTGCGACACTTTTAACGTGATGGAGCGCGGCTTTGAAGTTCAGAGATCAAACACCCTCAAAGTTTGAGCTCTGTAACAGTGAAGAAATTCATGCATCTATCCACGCTTCCGAGTTTCGCAATGCTCACAGCCCTAACAACGAACGCACACAACAAAAGAAATTTATAAATATATGGGCGGTGCAATAATATTCAAATTACAGCCTTTACAGGAGTTCAGTCTGGGAGTTAATGGGTAACTTAAATACTTGCCTGGCTCGAATAGGTGTTCCCAGTTCTCCAGTGGACATCTAAAAGTGCGAGAGAACAAGAGTCAATTTGAAGGAAAGTGGTAAATTAAATATGCACATTAATTTGTGAACGCACTGAATTTTGGACCTTGAGATTGAGCAAGTGTGCAGCGCGAGACGAGTGGTCCAGCGGGTGTCATAGGATGATGTATGACCTTGAAGAGTTCTTGAGGGGCTGCATTGTTGCCATTGTTGTCGGAAATAATGGCCCGAACCAAAAGCGTGCCCGGGTGCTAACGGGATAAATGTTTGAGTGAGATTATTGTGATCGAAGGTAGAACTACAAACCCGCTGGTTCCTAAGTCAAACTAGAGCCATCTGTGGAGCAAGATTAGTGGGAGTACTTGCAGGAAATACGCTCATTAAAACATGCATCCATGAATTGAATTGCATGTTTACGGATGGAGCGGACAAAGGGCGAGGGATGCATTCGAAATGGGCAACAGTATCGGAGGGTGGATTTTGTTGGAACATTGTCTGCTGCGGTCCAGTTCCTGGTGTTTTAAAATGTTTTGACCATACATGGTCAAGTGACCTAAAACTTTACTAATCTGATTTGGGACTGGAGAGTTCCACAGCAAACTGGGGCTGACAAAGCTCCAAAGAGCCCGAGAGGATGGTTTGCACTCGGTATATCTGCATATATTTAGTTGACAGCTAAAATTCAGGATTTGTGAGCAATAGTTGCGGTTGAGAAGCCCATCTGTGGGATAAAACGAGTCCGCCTTCGAGTCCGAAATGACCGAAATTGAACGGATTTCGCGAGGTTGCACAAAATTCTATCTTTGGTTTCCATTCACATGACCCCTCTACAAGCCGATTGGTCCATTGAGACTATGGAAGCCCGCATTCCCGGTCAGAATTCATCGTGCCAGTGCCGAACTTAAATTCTTTGAGTCTGAAATGGCCGAAATTGAACAGATTTCCCATGGTTGAACAAAGTTCGATCTTTGATTCATTTCATGTAAACCCTCCGCAGGCCAATTGGTTTGTTGAGACTAGCTCTGGTGTATTAATCACGTCAGGCTACATCTCATCTCACCAATTGTCCACAGAATTCTGTCTCTGGCTACCTTTGGGCTCACAGGACCCCCATCTACCTCCTACAACTGTTTGAAGGTACAGTAGTAGGGGTTTTTGTCCATAGAAAACCCCAGGACTGTGTTTGCACAAATTTGTCCACTTGGTGAATCCGCACAAACTTCCACCAATTGTCCACAGAATTATGTCTCTGGATAATTTTGGGCTCACAGGACCCTCATCTACCTCCTACAACTTTTTGAAGATACAGTAGTAGGGGTTTTCGTCCATAGAAAACCCGCACACCGTGTTTGCGTAAATATGCGCACTTGGTGAATCCGCGCAAACCTCCACCAATTGTCCACAGAATTCTATGTGTGAATACTTTAATCAGGCTAACTACAATGCCAAAACCACCACTCTGCACCATTGAACGGCACTTTATGGTGGCTGGTAATCCCAATAATTTTGGCGCGGACTTTGGTGTTTCACAGCGACTCCATGCGCATGGGCAAAGAATCTACCAATGACAAGCTCACCATGCGGCAAAGAAGACCGGCTTCGAACTTTGGCCAATACACAGGACAAAGACAGGAATGTGATTTGGCGTGAGATTGTTGACAGTTGCAACTCAGCAGATGGGATTATATTTACAGAAATGCCAGAGGAGAACAAAGAGTAGTTGAATCTGTATCTTGCTACAGTTTGACCGCTATTTTACCTCCAGATTTGTGTACCAAGTACCATCCACCCTTGTGAGTGAGTATTGGTGTGACTCAACCAACTTGAGTAGACTCAAGTGACTTCAAGTGACTTGAGCTGACCAAGTCAAGTCAAGTCAAGTCAAGTCGAAAGTTGCTACAAGTTGACTTAGCCAAGTCGACTTCCGACTTAACGAGTCGCGGCAACACTAAACGGAAGGAATCAAGTCAGCACAGCGTTCCGAGATCTCTAACCAAGGCACGCACCTCTCTCCGTAGACGATATAGGAAAGCTGGAAAGATTCTCCATCAACCTCGACCAGAGACAGACGATTTCGAGTCGTACCACGATCTCTTCTCTGAGCCGTCCTTCTCTCGGCGTTTCTTGCACCGAATGCACAGAGGCCTGCTGATACGCCTACTCCAGGTCTAAGCCGGAGTGAGAACGTGGGTGTGCGAGTGGTCCAAGATGTCCCAAATCCAACAGGTATGTGCGAGCGGCTAAACAATATAAAACTTGGGCGAATGCGATGCGATACTTGGGCGATGACGAGGGCGGATATTGAGCTAAAATGACAGTGTTCGAGGACGAGGGCTAATACGAGGACGGGGGCTGTAAGTGACAGTGCTCGAGGACGAAGGGCTTAACGATACGAGTGCTTGCGCAGATAGGTTGCGGAGGATGACTAGAATCCAAAGAGGAATGAAGTCTATTGCAGTGGGGTGAGGGAAGATGGGGTACATCGTAAAGACCTCGAGTATTTATAGGAAACTGGTGAGTCGAAAGGAGGCTGTACTGTGGTACCATGTGGTTACTGAGAATGGAAGCAGTGGTCTAAATGGAGTTGCGGACTTTGTAGCTGGTCAGAGGAGAAGGCGGAGATGGAAGTGGAGATGGAAATGGGGAATAGGAGTGAATTGGAATGAAGTAGGAGATACATAGAAGCGAAATAGGAGTGAATAGGAGTGAAATAGGAAAGAACAGAAGAGGAGGAGGAGACACGGAGAAGGACGGAGAGAGAGGAGGAGGAGGAGTCGAGCCGTGGGAAGTCCGCCGTGAATGGGGAAGTATACCCGAACTTTGTCTCGGCTGCGGACCGAACTCCGTCTCCGCTAGGCCAACTCCGCTGCGTCCATGCAATGTGTGAACTCCGTCTCCACTATATCTGTGAGTTTCCGTGTGTAGCGCCCATTGGTGCGCATCACTGCAAATCCAGACGCTGTCTGGAAATGCCGTTTCGGAGGCTCCTTGAGTGTAACTTGGACGAGTCCGAGTTCCTCTGACCCTTAGGTTCGTTTCAAATCCCGCAGGAAAGATGTTCCAATGATATCGTCGTGCCAGGACCACATTCAATATCCAGCTCCGGAACACAATCCCTGTTGTCGGGTTTCCGGTCTCGCTGATCACTGGCGTGGGTCGCGTCGAGCCTCACCACAGCAGTGAATCTTCCGGACCTCGTGGACTTGCATGGCTCTCCTTTCGGCGTAGGTTCACTTGTTCATCATTTTTAGCTCCGGACCATCCTCTGGTTGGTTCATTCAATTTGTCCCCAGGGACGATCAGGATGGGAATCCGTCCTTTTCAAGAAGCGAGGAATTCTCCATCGACACTACTATTGGCGGAACTCAGTCGGTGACTGTCCACGCAGTCGTCGTTACGGCGCTGTCGTCAAACCTGTGGGTCATTCCCTGTATTGTTCACACTCCTTTCATCATCCCAGAATGCAACAGCCCGATTTCACTGCCATCATCCGCATGCTCGACGTTGTCTGCATTAACGTCGCCACCACCTGTATCATCCTCATCCTCTATGCCGGCCTCTCATACTGCATCCCCACCCATCATTGCAACGAAAATAATCTTTCGGGTCCTATCGCAGGGGCGGTAGTCGGCGGCCTAATCGTTGTTCTTGCGGTGGTGGGGCTCTTCATTTATCGAGCCCGTCATCGAAGGCAAAAGGCACCACCTTCTCCCCGTGGCAAATCCTATGACACGGGAGGCGCCCACTTCTTCCCAACTCGTCAGTAAGTTCGCCTCTGGTAGATCCCCACCGACCGAGGCGGTCTCCCGCGGGTTCTTGCTATGCAGGAGAAGGCGCGTTACGCGGCGCGCCTAGAGCAAGAAATTAGAGACCTCACGGAGCAGGTAGAGGCGCCCGGGGCAGGCCAGCCGGAGCACACCAATGCGCAGTTGCTGGAAGAGATCCGGGTGTTGAGAACACAGATGAGGCCCAGCAGCAGCAACTTGAACAGATGCAAGCGGCGATAGATGTAGGGCTTCCGGAGTACACGGCTGGCCCAACCTAGTACATTTAATATAATACTGTGGATATTTGATTCGTTCGGACATTTGACGCTTTTGGCACACCCGATGAGAAATCGAAATCACTTAGACTGTCTGTTTGGCCCTTTTTTTTGCGCGGCACCTGAGACAGGAGGAAAATGGAATTCTATTCAAACGACCAATCTTGCATGGTTATTTTGGCCCACGTTTTCGGGTCCTCATTCACATGGATGACGTCGAAGACCCTCTTGCTCGCGACACTGTGTTTCTCGATTCTCCTAGATTCGACGACCACTATCATCTGCGCGCCTTCTCATCATACGTCTTTCTCTCCATCCCATCCTCTAGCTTCATGCCGAATCATCCAGCTGCACCCATCCTGGCCCGGGAAGCTCCCCTCAAGGACTGTCACTGCATTCAGACCCCCCCATAGGCACAGATGTGCCCACCTTCACCGATCCCCGCCTACGGACTGCCCACCCCAAGCCGACGTTGGTCTACCCTAATAGGCATCGGCCAACGTTGGTCTAGCATCCCTACTGAGGCAAAGCCTGCCCACCTTGGTAGATCTTCGCCGACAGTGGTGTGTCTATCTTGGCCAACCTTGGTCAACCTTGCTGACCTGGTCTAGGTTGGTGTTGGTTGGAATGGCTGGACGGGTACAAACCATGTCAGATTTTGAATTGGCTAGCTAGGCTTAGCTAGGCTCATCGGCCCACGTGAGTCTATGTGTGCCTAATCTAGTGGGAATACCTAGACCAACCTTGGCAGGGATGGGCAGATGGATGGGCAAGGGTTGGCACACTGGTCTGCCTACACATCTGCCTATCAGGATCTGGCAGACCTGTGCCTACGGGGGGGTCTGAACACAGTGTGTCCTGGAAAATCTCCAAATCTGGCCTTTTTTGAGGCGTCTGGGCCCGAAAAGGCCACTGGTGAAGCATGCCAGGCGGATGGGGAGGACAGTCCATTTCGGAGGGAGAATAGCCACGTGTATGTCTCAAAATTCAAAGACGCAGAAACAGAAATAGGAAGCGGAATAAGAACAAGAACAAGAATGCATGAATTGTCGACGAGAAATATGAGATTGATCTCAAACAGAATGGCCATGCCAAGGATACTCGGGAGGATGAAGACAATTATACCACGGTTCAAGTACGGAGTAAAATTTAAGAAGGACTGCTGATTGTTCTGAATTGTGGCCGCCAGCGGTCGTGGGCACAGCAGGCTTCGAATTTGAACGAGAGGCCTGGAAACCAATGAATAAACCAAGGAAGGAAAATTCCCATAGGAAGAATGAAATTGAGTCCCGGAATGAAAAAGAGCTCATACAACACAAGGGACAACCTGAACTGAGAGGGATATTTAATTTGAGGGACTCACGTATAAGGAGTACAAACGCCGAGGAGCACTAGACCTAGACTGAATCCTGCGCGTTCGACCCATTTGAGATGCATATGTACTTGCATCAGTCAAAGCCGGGCTCGAGCCGGACCTGGTTGATGTCGGCGCTTCTCACGGTCTTCTGGTTGATAAAGAAATCTATCTATCCTTGTCAATGCTTATAAACCGATGCGATAATCTGCACACGAATGTGAGTCTGCATATATATATATAGATATTCAGAAGGAACGATATCGTACATACCAACGTACCACAGTCCCATCGTTTAACGTCCACCCACGACTTCGTTGGCTTTGACTCCCGCCATCCATCCACAGATGCAAGTACCTTCGTCCCAGCGGCCGGCCGCGCGCGAAACTCGTTGACGCCTTCCCCAAGTCAGCACGTGGATTTCACACCGAATCGGTACGTAGAAACAACGAACATGTATTACTTACTTGATACAGTATGATACACAGGCGGAAATATTGTAGGTCGTAATCGAAAAAAGACAGAACGCCGAAAAAGGAAATCGAGGAGGTAGCACCGCCACTGAGTCCACCTCCACACCAAGTGGATGGAACGATGCACGCCACAGGTAAGCGGGGACGGGAGGGCGGGGGAGGTAGGGAACGGAAGAAGAGTCCGCCCAAGGAGAGGAACAGGCGGAAGATGTGCAGGTGGTGAACGCGGAGGGGGCGAGTGAAATGGGGTGGAAGCTGCATTGAAGGTCGATCGGCGTATAAGGAGCCTGGAGGCGAGAAGGTAGGCAGGCGGGAGACGTGCGAGTTATAGGTGAGCGAGTGCGCACCGGCGATAAAAAGCCGCAGGTCGGAGACTTGGGCGGGAGGCACTTGGAGGAGAGGATGGACGGGGCGCTAGATTGGTGGTGTATTGTGGCTCTCCTCCCTGCCTGTCCACGCCCACGGTGCCAACCGCGCGGCTCTTCAAATATGTGACCGCTTGCGGGGCCCTGGCCTCGAAATACCGGCAGGCATCGACCCGCATTGCCAGTAGCCCATTCAATCAACGCTCCCTACCTCGACCCTCGACCCGCGATGTACCCCCACGTCCGACGTAGCATCCGCGATGGGCGATGCACGGGTCCCTTCTCCATCTTTCGTGCCTATCCGCACACGGCACACGGCAGGCAGCGCACGACGCACGACGGGTCCCCACCACCGCCTCTCCCCAGCCATCGTGCGCGGGAGATCTCGCATTCGGTCCGCCACGTCGCCCTATGCGCAGCACGCACGCGCAGGCAGGGCGCACATATGGACATCATCCCGACTCTGTTCCGCCCTCGCAGCGACACGCTAGTCTGCACCTAGGGAATGAATGCGTTCGCGTCGCGGTGGACGTGGAAGATTGAGGCGGAGGAAGGAAGGATCGGGATCGAGGTAGGAAGGGGTACGGGGAGGGAGGGAGAAGGGTGAGTCGCCAGTGTATTCCGCGTCCGATATCCACCAAACCCATGGTCGAATCCACACCCGGGCGGTTATGAAATCCAATCCGACCCTCGCGAGTATCGCACGCGGACACACTCGCGCTCTTGGACACCCACCTCCCTCATCCGTCCCGGCCCCATCTTCCCTCCTCCCTCCTCGCCCTGCGGCTGCGCATCCCTGCGACGCGGTGGAGGTGGCGCGGACTCTTCAAAATACTCCTTCGTGGACAGAACGTAAGCAGGCGGAATTAGCGGCTGATGCGAAAGCTGTGGGACATGGAAGATGGGAGATAGGGGTAGCGTTTCCAGTGGCAAGGACCGAGACTCGGGAGTGAGGGGAGCGATGAGAACGGATAATGCGGCCGGCAGGATGGCAATTCAGGTTACGGGATTGGTGGACGGCGAAAGCTGCGGCGGGAGCATGGCGTGCGAGGGACGGGCGGGGAGTCTGAGGTAGTCTCTCTTGACAGACGCTCTAGTATCAGTACACTTACTCGTACCTTGCCTCCTAGCTTGCTTGCCTCAAGCCAAGAGGCTTGAAGTAGCTTGAAGAGGGGTTGCAGGAAGACACTTTTACCTTGCAGCCGGATATGCTCGACTCGTGTTCGCTCGGCTGTCACAGGACATGGCCACATTGTCCAAATGATCCCTAAATTTTACCGTAAAATTTACAGGTGTTTTTTTACGGTAAAATATGTAAAATTTTCTGGCCTGCGGCGCTGTAAATTACGGCAAAATACAGGCCAAATGTATTTTTACCAGCGGCCCCCACCTTAAATTACAAGTCCAAATCTTGTTCTAACCCAGCCCTAGTTGGCTCAAAAAGTTCCCACCAGCCAAAATGTCGTCGCCGGATAATCCCGAAGTGTGAGACCTTTCGCCAAATCGGGCTGACCCCAAATTATCACAACCGCCGTGTATTGTCCCGATAATTCGAGAAAAAATAGGGGGCCATCTATTAACCATATTTAATTGTTTCGCAGCTTTATCGCAGCTTTTTCTGCCTCTGTCAAGCTGCTATAGCAGATATCTCCCAAGTTCACATGAAAATCACGAAGGACTCACTCGTTTGAGGGAAAAGAGGAAGATAAACCCCCCAAACCAAAATATCACAACCTATATGGCGTCGGAGTCGCATCCGACGGTCAATGGAGGCTCAGTCCGCTAAATTCTAGAGTGTCAGTTTTTTCTAGAGCCGTGGGAACGTCAATTCGACCAAGCTCGAGTTGAACTCGACCAAACTCGGTAGATCGAGTTAATCATCGAGTTTACACTCGACTCGGCGGCAACACAAGCTTTCGGCGCTTGCTGAGAGCACAGCCTCGTGTACATGAACATTTTGGATTCGGCGCATGAATTGGTATCGATATGGAGATTGATCCTGGGGACGCGTGGGTGTGGGTGCATGCGGAGCAGGTCTGTGTCGCTGCGCTGGGCAGACGCGAAGACAGGGTCTATCCGAAAACACCGGAAGGAAAGATGGAACTCAAAAAGAGAAACGGGGAACAGAGATGCAGAGGTGACCATGAAAAGAGACAGCGAAGACACCGAGAGGACCCTAATGAGATTCGAGAAACAGATCGACAAGCTGACAGGAGACTAGCGAGAAACAAGTGGTACTGCTGGGACGGTTCGGTTCGGTTCAGGTTCAAGGCCCTTCGCTCTGAACGCTGAGCTTGAACCTGGTGTCTGGTTCGGCGTTCGAACACGTTCAGAACTGAAAACATTCGGCCATCTCGGCGACCTCAAACTGGTCCGGTATTGTGCCTAACAGTTAACTCGGTAGGAAGCAGGTCACTAGTGTCAGAGAGTCACTAACCGCACTCTGATTACTCACAGACACAACATTATTCTCACCAACCTTACTTGCCAAATTGGGATGTAGGCCCGTGTACCACTTGGAGGCGCGGAGGTGAAGAAAAATGTCGAATTTGCTCCACTGAACCGTATGATCAAACTGTCCACGGTGACCGCAGCAGAAATTGACATCAGAAACCTGAAAATGGTTGAAGAATCACTCAATTCACGGACTTTCAGGTTCGGGGTTCGAAAGCGTTCGAACACGTGCCATACCGCCCGAACGCTGAACCGAACCTCGCGAGGTTCAACGAATTACTGAACCTTGAACCTGAGCGCACGTTCGGTTCGGTCAGGTTCAGGTTCGAACCGATTTTCCGAACCGGACCGTCCCAGCACTAGCAATTGGTCACCTCTGCGGAACGCTGGCATGGTCAGGCCGGGCCCTGGGCCCTGGGCTTCGGCCTGGAAGAGCCAGGTGTATGTAGTGACCTGTGGCCGCCTGTCAAATACAGTGTGGGTATTAACCGTTCTTTAACGATTACCTCGGTGATTAACCGTTCTTTAAGCAAATGCCTCGTCGGCAGTGCAGTTGCCCCATGAAGGTTTATCTCCATCTTTTCATGCTCTCTTCTCCTCCTTGAAATGAACATTTTCCATGTCCATTTACATTCAAACCATCCCCCATTAATGCAACTACGCACTGTGCAAACGTCGCCGCAAACTGGCACTAATCAGCACCCAGACTTTATTCCCATTCGTACTGTAGATCTCTCCGGCCGTCTCTTTCCACCACTGTGGTCTGCGCAAACGTGGCCGGCACGGAGCCAAAATCAACCAGCTGATCCATCTGTACTGCGATCCGCAACCATTCGCAGTTTATCGCAGTAGATATGCACTGCGGCGCAATTTTCGACTCACTGATGCTTTCCAGCCATTGCCTTGCCGTCGAACGCCGCAGATGGAAGGAAAGAGGCAAGTCCATAGTTCCACGGGAATGGCGTAAATGTCGGTTCTGCGAGGATTCAATTGAAGACCCGGTCCACGCGATGTTTATTTGCGACAATGTTGAGCTCAACCGGGTTCGCGAGGTGTTCCTGGCTGAGCTGTACACAAAGGCCCCCGAGTTCCAAGGCGCTTTCACCGATGGTATGTCAATTTTCAGAGCAGTGCTCGCAAAGAGGGAGGTTACACCAATCCTGGCGAAACTGGCCTTCAATGTCCTCCGGATTTACGATGCGACTCCTATGCTGCTGTTGGAGCCACCTGTTCTGGTTCAGCCATGACTTAGTTCCGGGGAGGACTTCAACCTCCGTTGAAGCCGATTTATTCGGGGATTGTTTTTGTTTTTATGTTTGTGTTGCCGGGTCGTCAGTTGATGGACGACTCGCCCAAAAATCCTTGGGTCTGTTTCTTTGGAGACAGGTGGTTTGCATTCATCTGCAAAGGGAAGACATATGACAGCATTCAGTGGACTAGTGGACACCGAGCATTTTTACCTGGGAGGAGAGAACTCCTCCCGTACACTTGCGCACTCCGCTTGTGGTCAGGTCCCACGAGGTTTTAACCGGAGGTCCAGCCATTCAAATGGCCGGCCAGTCTACGTTTGCCAGCGTCTTGTATGATCGAACCCCTGGAATGATGTTGTGCTCGGTTGGCATCTTGTGGAATTCTGTGAGGATAACCACCCGCTACAGTACTACTTGTATGTCTTCCGTAACTCGTTGTTCAGCCTGTGCACCCCCCCCCCCCCCCCCCCCCCCCCCCCCCCCCCCCCCCCCCCCCCCCCCCCCCCCCCCCCCCTGATGAGCCTGCGGCCACGTATGCGCCCGAGAATAAATAGGGCACATCTTCTGCCTTCCCGATGAATATTCGCTAACTTCTCTCCCCTCGAATATCCTCTACAACTGTTTTCCTATTTCTGTGGATCTGCTGCTTGGACTGTGGTTGTTGTAATTGGTCGGCCTTTCCTGCCTGTCCACTGGTGCACCAATTCAAGCCATTGGATAAATTGTCTCTTTTGCTGTGTCAACCCAGTCAGATGGCAAGATTTTCGACTCCTGCGCTCCGACTCCCCAGGCATTACGCCATTGTGCAAACATAATATGCATCGGCAATTCACTGGCCCTGAATGAATTCTCAAATTGTTTCATTCACGTCATCGCAGTCTCAGGGTCTAACGGATATCCCGACTCACCTTTCCAAAATCCGACCCGTCGAGCAAGGGCACTCTACAGAAGCTCATTTCTTCGTTATAACATCGTGTTCTACTTAGTTGGAATTATATTGGTATCATATGATTTTACGACCAACTTATGACCCGGAATTGGGGCCAGAGCGAAGCGGCGGCATGTCTTGTTCTTTATATCTCTTTGGTTTCATCTCCATCTAGCCTATCCCCTTCCACCCAGCTCTGTCCTAGTCCTCACTCCCCAACATCAAATGACCACCACGCAGTCTGAACCAAAACCGTTTGCCTTGGCCCTACTTCCAGTGAACCTAAACTGTAATGAAATTTTCTTTTGATAGCCCCAGGCGACTGAACAGCTGACCTGGCCGCAGTTTTTCCTCGACAGATCGCAGTTGCTGCTGCCTACGGCGCAGCCATCAGGCCGGACGGCCGCGTAATCCTCCCCAGTGTTGATATATAAAAAGGCCGCATTCCTTTCGCTCCAACTGGTAATCTTCTTCCCTGTTCCATCCTCCTCAACTTACTGTGTTTGCAACATTATTTTCGGATTGATGCCAGCCCTGATCCCTCAATCCTTCTATCTGCTGCTGGCTACCGTCTACTAATTCTGGGATATTTCCATGCTAGCGCCGCCGCAATCACGTCTCCTTCCGCGCTCGCATGAATCCTATTGCTCTAGTGCGCACTGTAGCTGATATCAATTCCATTTTGTCTCAAGTGGTGGTCTGAAAATGCTGAACTCTCCTACTGCGGGCCAATGTCCCTTCTCCGCTCGCCCCTGTTCCCCGTTGGCTCATCCTCTGTCATCCTTCGGATTGCCGATTTCACTACATTTTGATGGCCCCTCGGCCAACTTGGTCCGAGGGCCATCAAAATGTGGTGCTTATGATGTGTTTAGGTGGCCATTACTCGTTTCCCGCTGTCGCATTCCAGATTCAAAGCTCTGTACGGTGATCTACTGGCACAAATATGGCCGCCCGGCCTGCATTCCTCTACCTTTCGACGCAAAACTCTCTTTCATCTAATATGTTGCCTGATGCCGGCTTAGGTTGTTCTGCTATCTTACCTCTGACATTCCGTAAAGAATTTGTTCTTTTCTTTTCATATGGTCCACTGTATTGTAGTCATTGTCGGAGTCGTTCCATGCCACAAATATGTTTTCCCCCCACAATAATATCCATTCGCCTCAGACTTTAGATACGGAGCGAAACGGAGACCCGTCTTATCTAGATTCCTCTTCCTCCTCCAAAGGGAACTTCCAGCTTTCCCGTCAGTCTACTCTATGAATAGTGATCGGCCATCGATGATCAGGAGGGACAATGACACAATGATCGCGGAATTAAGGTAAGTAACTTGTCTGTCAGTCTATCACTAATAATAGTGACAAGACTGGCCTCCGCTTCGCTCCGGGATCCAAGAAGACACTTTTATTGAAATTTATTAAAGAAAGAAAGAACATCGATACAGGCACGATTCAATTGTCACCGGATCGATTGAGCGAACGTAAAATTTCCCTCGTCAAGAATGGGCTGGAAATCGCGGAATCATGGGCCAACAGCAGGCTGCAGAGAAAGCAGGGTACTTCTTCCTCACAGGCCGTTGATTGCGCGGAGTCTTTCGAGGTCCTGACGAATTGATGTGAATCAGGGTAAGAAAATAGTCAACCAAGGGGAACCATTACGCGAACATGCCTGAAAAACTGGGCAGTTCTGTACCGTTCAATGAATCCTCAGGGACTTTGAGGTACAAAAGTTCCGTCATTTGCATCTGAGTGTTCATAGGTCAGAAGCAGTAGTCAAATGGAAACCCAGTGCGAGGATTCCATTGATTGAAGCATTAGGTGCACCTAGAGAGACAGCATCGACATAAGAATAGGAACCACTGGGGAGTACAAAAACAGAGAGCAGCCCATCAAACAGGTCTTATGGACCTGCAAAGAATCCCGAATTTGCTTCAAAGGACGAGATGGAAAGCGCAGACGAGGAAACAGCAATAAAAATTGACCAGATTGAAGGGGATTGATCAGGATTCTGAACCAACCGACGCTGCTGATTGATCCTTTGTGAGAAGCAACCCAGAGCAGAGAAGCATTCCAACTGAAACCGCGAACAACAGCATGAAACGATGGTATAGCTGCGACAACATTGCGGTTCTCTCAGCACGCTGTAACGTATTGTCAGGTAATACTTGAAGAATGTTTGAGGCTACGCACATTCAAGATTATCCCGGCTGGGAAACGCGTGCTTGGGTGAACCACCGGCCACCAATGAGACAATTGTTCTGGTACGCAACGAATTGATCCAAAAGTGAGCCAAGAGAACCGCAGTGAGCAGTAGACAGTGCTGCGGCCGAAGAGTTGTGGAATGGGGAGAAATTTTGAGCTCCGAAGTCGCCGAGGAAACTCAAAACTAAATCAAGCCCAGTTTTTTGATTGAGACGAGATTTTGAATGGGCGGACCAGATCCATATTTTAGAGATCTTAGAGATCTTAGAGACCTCTTGAGAGCCATAATACATTCTACAGCTATTTCACCGGACGGACAGGTTACAGTACACCGCGTTTCATAAGTGTTTCATATATTTTTCAGATGTGCCTAATTCACTATTGACTTTTGGCCTGGTTTTTGTGTAACTCCAAAGTTGGCATTTGGGGTTGAACGTCCGGCCACACTAAATTTGGTGATCATCGGTGTGAGTCACGGCGAAAATTGATGCACACCCCGATATAGTAACTGCCTGATCTTTCCATCAAACGCGCACAGATAAGCAAACCAAGAAAGATTTCGAGTATATACAGTGTCTGGACGTCTGGACAGTATTATATGTTATATAAATAGTAATTGATCCAGAGAAAGTCATTTTCCTTCAGTGCCTGCAGGCGAAATAAGCGGATCAGGCAGTTACTATATCGGGGTGGTGCATCAATTTTCGCCGTGACTGTAAGAGGGTGGAGCCTCTTCCTCATCCAACCCACGATTTTGCACCCGCTGTGTCAATAGCCGCAGTAACTCGTCTATTTGGAGCTCAGAAGCGAATCGCTGTCCCGGCCTCATGTCCAGCGTTTGTTCTTCATCGGCATCTACCACGAGAATTCGGCCATTTGCCGGGCTTGATGCCGGCTCATCTACTGTCACAGCCCCTTCTTGCCGCCGTCCATGCGATGAGAAATCTGCGCAGCTATTATCAAGTTTCGTTCTTTTCCGGGAGCTGGATGATGTCTCTATAAACTGTTGAATGCCCAACTCGGCCGCAGTAGACCTAGGGGTGCTTTCTGCACGTCTGCGTCTGCGGACGAACCAGATAGACAAAGCCATCGCTAGTAGCAAGAATATGCCTCCGAGTGCACCCCCAACAATTGCTTCAACTGAGGATCTCAAAGATAAATGAGTTGGGGTGGAAGATGCAGATGCCGAGGCACTCCAAGATGCTTACATCGACGTGCGGGACGGTGTTGGTTCAGTTTCATTTCTGAGAGTGATCGCGCTGATCAAAACACTCAGAGCAGCAACTTGGTTATCTGCCACCAAAACGGAACTTGGTGGTCCAGTCCAGGAAGATCCATAAATGTTGCTGCCCCCCGACGTTGATAGATCAAGGACTGCGTTGAACTGTGAAACTACTCATCAAACAAGGAGTACATCTATCCACCCTGGCGACGAACCTGGACTGTCAAATAGGCTTCTATATACGCGCGCAAAGTGGGGGTAGTCACGTTTCGCGAATAGGCAACTCCCAGGCCTTGTACCAGGCTTATGTCTCCTTCGTACCGACCTTTCATCGTATACTTGTCAGTGGAGTCCGTGGTTAAATCGGCGCGGGACGTACCATCAGCTGCTACTCGTGTTATGATACCGTCATTCCCCTGCCATGCAGTGTTTCCTATTGCCGCCTCAATAATTGTGCTGAGGCTGACAAAATGGGGCAACCCGTCAGAATCTTCAGAAAACGGACCGAGTCTAGTAATAGACGTACAGAGCCTGTGTTGTGGCATTCTTGGTGATGGACGCGAGAATCGCAAGCGCCTCAATCATCAGCCCAGAGTTATACGGGACTGGGCCGCCATGAAGAGCGCACGAGTCGTTTGCACGTCCTGAGATTGTATCCTGTACGACATTTTCGATACTTAACAGATGAGCTTGGATAAATGTCGTGGACTGCTCTGCTGCTTGGAGATAGGTGGGGTCAGACGTTGATTCCGCCAGAAGTGCGGATAAACTGGGTGGCACCATTAACCATGGTCAAAACGAACTCAAGCTTAAATATTCACATTGCATAATTTCTGAACAGTACATTAGCTAAAATTCATTCGCGACATCGAATTGCACACCCGGTACTTAACACGTTAATTTGAGGGTCGGTCGTATCATTGACCTGAAGCCAAAATAAGTCAACTTGAAGCGCCTGGCGGTGTAGCACAGGAGATCGTACATAGAATGTACCGCCAGCCATGGTTCCTAGGATTCAACGAACTGAGTTAGTCAGAATAAGTGTCTGGAATTCCAGAACGCACTGCCTTGGCATGGATTTGCGATGGCAAAACTCTTACCCATCATCTTACCAGAAGCGATGGTCTGCTGGGACAGTGTGTACGTGCTCCCGAAGCGCCAAGCGTCGATGGCGTATTGAAGAAAGTCCGGATCTTTATAAGCTGCATATGCTCGAGCCGCCGCATGGCCATACAATCTGGAATAGGAGATTTCAGATGGCATGCTGCATGACACTGTACACTCAGGGAGCTTACAGGCCATAATATATCTGTTCAATATTGGCTGTTTCAGTACTTGACAAGGACAATGATCAGACAGCGGACTGGATGAGACTCACACTGGATTGTATTAGTCTTGGACAATAACCATTCTCTGGCACTCACAATTCATTCGAGAAATCCTTGCTAATTTCCTGGACGAGAGCAAAATTACTTTTCAGCCCAGCTGCGTAGAGGCTCTGGTTGGTGGAAATATCGAGCTCGACCAGCTGCGAATAGAAAGTGCCCGTTTTTGCATATTCATTAAGGTCAGCTAGTGTCACCGTATGTTATGCCCAGAGACATGAACGTTGTACTGTAGTGGGCGCACCATTGAATAAACCATTGAGACCCAGGAGATTGATTGATTTCTCTACCGCAGCACCTGAAATGCTCATGCGGTCTGCCAGCGGCGTGGTCATATTCGGTTTCTGTGTGCCCTAAGCCACTGTGGGAGGGGTGATTTGGCGGAACATACCCGCCAAGATGGGGAAACGACCTGGCCGCCAGCAGCAGCAGCTGAGACGAGGAGACATCCGGCGAGGATCACGAAGGAAGGCATATCGGAGAACCAGGAGACATTGCATCGTGTGCGATTTACTTAACATAATAGCTGCCAGCGTGAATCAGTCCTAAATATGGACCCTAGCAACATGAACGAATTGCCAGACTCCCGAAAGTGGGGTTCAGTCTGAGTCTCCGAATGATCTGACACGAGATGACTCAGTTTTTGCAAGGTTTTTTACTGACCGTTGGAAGATGACGGGATTGGCAGGTTTCACGGTGACATGCCATGGTACAGCCATCAAGTGGTCTCTAAGATATGGATCTGGCCCGCCTTCAACAACACCTGCTTGATCGGGGGAGGGGGAGCGAAAACATTGATTTATTTGTCCGATGCGCACCGGACAAATTCGGCGGGATATAAAACCATTAAATTACTTTCGAAGTCAATTCGAAGTACATAAATACGGTAGCCATATAGCAGGTAATGTGTCATGATATAATGAAAGCAGACCAGACCCTGCCCGGTACTCGTCGAATAAACAGATCAGTGTTTGCGATCCCCTCCCCATCAAGCACGTGTGGTTGAAGGCGGACCAGATCCATATCTTAAAGATCTTAGAGACCTCTTGACAGCTATAATACATTATACAGCGATCTCACCGGACAGACGGACAAGGTACACCGCGTTTCACAAGTGTTTCATATATTTATATTTACCGGTTGGGACTCTTCGGAATAATGCTATTTGGCAGCCCCAGTTCTATGAGGGTCAAAATGCACATTTATTCCGGCGCAAATATGTTTTCTAAATTTCGTTCTGCCGCCACTCTTTCGAGGGTTTGAGGCCTGTACCTGCCTTTCTTTTTTTGTTTGACCATGGAGCAAAAACTGATCTATCAACAGCTTTTTACCAAATTTCTACGCTGCAGTAAGTTGGTCCTGTCAAATAATATCCAGAAAACCTCAATGTATCTTCGCCCTGCTTGGAAAACTCAAGATCGTGCTGAGTGGTTCTAACTGCTTTGCTGGACTTCATCGGACTTGGGGCACCTTAGTGGCACCTTTCATCAGTCAAGGTGACGGATCTCTGAGTACTGTACACTGGTCTACTCCTCCCACAAATGTCCGAGGTGCATTGGTAGTCAGCCTCCTGGTGTTGTGGGGCATTTTTTTGAGCCACAAAATGCCTTGTGGTCTCAATTGAGTCCCATTCGGCTCAGATTGACTGCTCACGGCAGCCAAGTCCGACACATATGGCTTCTGCCATCGCCACCCAGTATCCATATCCCTACATGGTGCATGTCTAACCACCCTCACTGCCGCCAACGTTGTACTGCCAAGTTCCCGCTGCATATGCAAAGTCCATGCACCGGCACTGGGGGTGTACCTGGTACCACTCACTCATCAGAGCCCGGATTAAATTATGTATTCCCCCGGATGGCACCTGTCTCGCTGCCGCAGCGGTTGCCGTCACCGACTTCCACTCTGCATATTCACTGTGTTCCGACCCCGATGGACAGAGGGTATAGCTACCTGCATAGACAGAGCCATAGACAAGGCAGTGTGGCTAGATATGGCTATACCACCTAGACGTGGTCCGTCCACGTCCGTTATGTTTGTCTACACAAGTGGACCGATATGGACAGAGAGTAGACCGAGGTAGCTGGTGTTGGAAATACAACCTGTGGTCATGTTGCCATATATTGCCATAATGCCTGTGGAATGCACATGGACCGCTCCATAACCTTCGGTTTAGTTTTTGCCCGACTACCATCTTTTCACCATATGCTTTATTGTGTTTCACACAGCCTTGGTATCATAGCTAGGAGACTTGTATTTATACCGAGCTGTGTGTTCAATATATTCAGTCTGTTCTTTAGTTGCACCCCCATCAATTATATCTTCCCATAGCTGGAGGTAGACTCACATGGGCCAACTTCTTTAAAAAAAATCAAAACAGTTGAGTGAATGCGTCTATCGGCGGGACATAGACGGACATAGACACAGCTAGCCGGACCCTGTCCACGTAACACAGGCACATACAGCCACAGCTAGCCCAACAGGGACAGACATGCGTCCACAGCCCTCTGTCTACCCCCATCGACAGAGGTTGGCAGGGGGTAGACAGATATAGCCTCGTATAGCCCAGGGGGATGGAGGTGTGTCTACGGGCCGGGGGCTTGGAGTATAGTGATTTGCACTCGGGTGGGTACCACTCACTCATCGAAACACAGAATGACCTCTCCACCACACAGATGCACCATTGAGCATCGTGACCAACCATGTTAGAATGTATAACCCCGGAAGGGTTTCTAACCGCCATCATGATCATAATCGTCAATGCCTACCCCACATTCAACAAAAAAACAAACAACAAAACCTAGCGGGACATCGAAAAAATAGTGGTGGCAGGTCGAGTTTTGCCGCCACTATTTTCAGTGTTTCAAAAAAGGCAAAAAGTGGTGGCACAGGCCCCAGGCACTCAAAAGAGTGGCACCAGAACGAAATTTGGGAAATATATTTGCGCTGGAATAAATGTGCATTTTGCCCCTCATACAGTTCTCGGGACGGGTTGCCAGGTAGAATCTCGCAGCCCCATGATTTGCTAATCCTCGATAAGTTCCCCAGCCCGGCTTCTGTGGTAGACTGTACGTACCGGGATAGGATATTTAATACAGCTTTCGGCGCTTCCCGAGAGCACATCGCTCGTGTACATGCACATTTTGGATTCAGCACATGAATTGGTATCGATATTGAGATTGATCTTGGGGAGGCGTGGGTGCGGGTGCGTGTGGAGCACAGACATGAGTGCAGAGCAGGCCTGTGTCGCTGCGCGGGGTAGACGCGAAGACAGGGTCTATACAAAAACACCGGAAGGAAAGATCGAACCATCAAAGAGAAACGGGGAACAACGGAGAGATGCAGAGGTGACCACGAAAAGAGACAGCGAGGACACCGAGAGGACTCTAATGAGATTCGAGAAACAGATTCGCAAGCTGACAGGAGACTAGCGAGAAACAAAGGAAAGAAACACCGAGAGAAGTTTCCAGGAGAGACGATGCGAGACTCGGAGACATTTAGTGGGCCAGAGACAGGGTCGCGAGAACCGAGAAGCTGCATCTCAGTTAAGAAACCTCCAGCCTTCGAGCTTCAAGACAGCAAGGTTCTTGTACCTCATGTATTAAGCAGATCCCTCGTATCAGTATGCGCATGTTTACCATCACCTCAATTTGCCATCTTTTTCTCAACCGCCACCTCTCGTACAGCCTTGGCTCCGACCTCACCAAATTCGGTTTGGTTTCTTCCCATGATTATTTCTGGAAGACTACCTAAATCACAATTTAGCTCTGGCCGGCTCAGCTTCTGACGTGCCGCTCCATTCACGGGGCCTACTTTCCAGCGGTCAAGGGCCACTCAAAAGAAGCTCGCTTCCCGACCTTCCTTTGTTCTTTTCCCCCATCATCGTCGGGCTGTCCTTACACCTTCAATTCCGTCCTCCACGCCCAGTTCTATCCTCGATCAAGACCACAGCATCCTCAATGTCGATGTACCCGGTGGCCGGTTCTTCAAGTTGCCCTGATCAAACCCGGTCACGGCCATACGGAAAAACCGAGGGCTACCACAATTTTCACTGGCAACTGGGCTTCAAGGCTCGCAACACGGACCTGAACGACTGTTCCTGCATGAATCAAGTTGCTGCAACGTACTGACAAGCATTCCATGTATCAAAAGTTCAAAACCAAGGACTTTGCTTCGCCCCTCATAGGCTACCTGCTGCCTTGACGACCTCAAGACCCTCAAGATACCTCTCAAGACAGACAAGATGTGGAGTACTTCTCGAGCTGCGCAAGACGCCTCAAGATGGCGCTTCTGAGTCAAGACATCGACGCTGAATTCCTCAAGCCGCTCAAACACGATGGCCTCGACGTTTCCATATTGATCGACTGCGACAGGCGACGGGTAGCAGGCTGGAACGTCCTCAGTGAGAGCTCCTCTTACGCTTCTCCCTTCTTCACGTTCTCACGACTCCAAGCCGCACAGAGAACAACAACCAGAACCAGGGTGAGTCGCCGAAATACTCTGTTGACCGCTTTGCGCGACTACTACTCACGCCGTGGAGCAGAGGATCACTTTGCCCACTTGGTACACCCTTTACTCGTCCGGTCAGCTCATTGCATTAGTTTCATTAAGCCCTAATTTTTACTTTCAGCGTTCCAAAGCAATCCAGGCCTGTGCTGGGAAGCTAGACAGTTCCCTCATCAATTGTAATGCATTTTCCTGACGTTGAGTCCCAGCTTCTCGCTCTGCATTTCTCACTCATTTAATTTACTTTTCCTATCGGTGAGCTGAACTCAAGTTCTCCGACGCTAGACCCTCGTGTCAACCACGCACACGGCTACGCCGAAATCTTTTGTTGGATTTTCTGCGCCGCAGGGACTCTTTGGTATGCTGTCGCTCATCCTCACTTCCTCGAACGGACGCTCAAATTTTCATCGTCGCGAACGCCCAGATTCAACTTTTTCATGCGCGCGCGTAGAGCGTCTCGCAGCCACGGGATATCCATTCGATGGTTCGATTTTTTGCGAGCCAGCTGCTACATAGAGTGAGTTGCATTCCATTTCTGTATTCCTTCACTGACCCATACCCCCGAAGCTCGATGCGCCCAGTTCCGCACTGCAGCAACCACCGTATCGGTTCGACGCGTCCCTAACGTGTCTGATGGAGCCAATTATTACGATTTAACTTGAGTGTTCCCCCGATCGAACCGACGTGTCTGCGTTTCCGGTACACATCGAGTTCGAAAGCGACACTGACATACTTATCAGTTTTGGCCATGTCAATTACCCACCGACGCTCTACTCAACTTCTTACCCTCTTACCACCCTGCCACACAATTGCCGTCCCTGACTCGCCAGGACCGCCTTTTATTCTTCTCGAAGTTTGGACTTCGAACGGCGGTCCGCATCATCAGAGCATTATCCCGTACTTCTTATTCCACTGCAAGGGTGCTGACTTGGTCTTCGTCTTCTCGATGCGTCCCATCCACAGGGTCACGCGGCAGTTTCGACTTGCTGGAAGGCGCCGCAGTCGAGGTAAGTGTTAATTCAATAGCTAACACACAAGGCTGATAGCTCAGTAAAGGTCACCGGCATTCAAACTGCTGTCTGGTATGGTGCATGTAGCGGGCAATTACGGTCCTTGACGGAGCTGTGGCGCATATGTAGATTCCTGTAGATTCCTTGCACGAATAAAGCAATCTTTTCAATGCGCCATTACATTTATTTCGGTAATCCATTTATTGCCACCGCCTCTCTGCTGCACTTACGCCGGAGCGAAGCGAAGGCACGTCTTGTCTTAATAGAACAGTTATCCCCCAACAGGTAGTTCGCTTTGCTCCGGCGTAGGCGGTTGACCAACACCTATTCATTGAAATTTTATTAGAGTCGTTTCTCGCCATTTCTGCGGAAATTGGGACTTGTAGCTCACATTTGTGACGAAAACAATCCCCAGAGGCCAATAACTTCTTGGACATGGGTTTATAGACAGAAGACTTGGTTCGATTTCGGAACAGGATACGTAAATAAGTGGCGGTGTCCTACTTCAGAGTTGAATTCCGGCGGAATGCGATGGCGGGCGGGTGCAACATTTGTTTCTGCATGAATTTCAATTGAACTCCTATCGACCCCGGGCCTCGCGATCGGTATGAATGCACCTCGAATCCCGAACACGGCTGCAAAAGATTCCAGTGGTGGATCAGAATGACTGCTACATTTGAAATCCAAGAGATTGAATGGCTTGTGCGTCATGTCAAAATCCGCTTCTGTACATGTTAGTCAATCAGCGTCGTTGCGGCACATTCGTAATTCTCAAAGGTGCTGTGGCTCGTGCTCCGTACAAGGAACGAGAATGAAATTGGGAAACAATTTTATTCACAACCATCGCACGGCAGCCGTAGAGACGACCAGCGGAGCGAAGAAATCCTCATCTTTACCGGGATCGTAGCGCAGAGTATCCACATGCGCACGCGTTCATTCTCCAGATGATACGCTCGCACCATGGAAGGGTACCCCAACGCCCAGCGCCCAGCGCCAAGCGCCCAATGCCCAACACAAATGAGAAGGATGAAACGAGAGTCACGAAGACATAGATGATGGAGAGATCATACACCCGCACCCGCGCCCAGGCAGAGGCACGGGCAAGCAGAGAGTGAAAAGAAAAAGAGCGGGAATAACGAAACGGGTCAAGGGCACGATCACGAAAAGTAGGACCGTAGGATTCCGAGGAAGCACAAGGCCGAGAAGATATGGCGGTACATTGATGCGAGGCAGCGTCTCCACAGCAAAAAGCTTAGGAAAAGGCACTCCGAGGGAGGATTGACGAAGTCCGCCGACAACAATATAATACAGATGGACGAATGACCAAAACTGGCAGCGAGCGCTCAGAAGGTGGGGAGAATGAAGAGACGAACGAATGGGTGACGCACCCGATCCCAAAGCAGCATCCCGGCGAGCCCAGTTGGTGAGCTGGTTTCATTTCGGATTCCAGAAAAGATCAGAATCAGGATTGGGATCGAAGGTACGTGAGCACGCGAAAACGTACCTAAATGTAATCCAGGACTCGGAGACACCCATGCGGATGCACGCGACACCAGGAGGAATCACTTGTTATTGGCTATGCGTGGGAATGAAAGACGAAAGAGGAGGAGATCGAGGACGTGTGGAAGCTAGGGTGCGAGGGAGCATACGTGCTAGTGCGACGTCGGCGGGACTCCACATTGCGCGGAGGCTAAGCTTGCGCGCGCGAGAAAGGGCTAGTGGACCGAGTTCCAGAAAGCATGTCATAGTGCAGCGCCCCTCGACGAAGACGCTCAGGTCATGCCGCATGCGCGCGAAATTGAATCGCGTCTGTATCCCGAGAGTCAGAGCGCGGATAAGCCGGTACGTCCCTGGGTGTCGTGAGGCCGGGGCGTAGGCAATAGTGGAGGGCGGGGCGTGACCTGAATGGAGACGTACGATCAGCTATTCACCAATTACAAATCATCCCCCCCGAGTTCCATCTCAGCTTCTCCCTGCTTCTCCATCCGAGTCCATCGATCCCGCCCACTTGATTCCGAGTCTCCTAGTTTTGACTAAGTGCTCTGCGTGCGTCAGCGCAGTTTGGAGGAACAAGAAGTAGCTGGGGTTGATGAACTCCAGAGACGAACGCCGGCATCGTCATCGACAATGTTGGCGGTACGCGCACAAAAACCAGATAGGTGGTGTCGTGGCCGTAAAAGAAGAAGCGATTGTTTGCCCGAGTTTGGCTGCGCGTCAACGTTAAGCGCCCGCCGCTTCAGAATCCTAACCGTTGTGTCGGTACTGTACTGCCCTGTAGGGAAGCGACGGAAAAGGGACCGTGACACGGACGAACAGCCGGGCGCGACGTGGCCAATGGTGACCGTGACCGTCGCCGATATCAACAACGAGGAATTTTTAAAATGACTTTTTCACTATTTGTTGGTGGATTTTTGGCAGACCCAGGGAGATCTTACCGCAAAACAGTACGAAGCAACACAGTTTGATCTGTTTGGGGGATATTATACTCGCGCGGTCCACAGGCTGAACACGAGCATGGGTCGGCGTGACCCGAGCGGAGCGCTGCAATGAATGCAGTCTGTACCCGTTTTTCAGTGTTGCCTATTGCTAGCTGAAAATTCGCTATTGATTTTGGATATTATGGGAAAGTACAGACGGACATCCTATACTACGGATGGTTTTCGGTTTCTTCGCCTCTCACACTAACTTCCACCATTGCAGCGGCACGGAGCTCTTGGTCAGTCGGGTCATCGATTTGGGGGATGACCTCTGCCCATTCGGGATTGTTTCGGAACAGCCAAATGACATGAAGTATTCCGGTTCCGTCCAGGGACTGCCCGTGTCCGACAGGTTGACGCAGATGTGGGATAGCAAGTGATAGCAGGGCTACCGATGCGGCCATTCCAACCGAAACCTGGGAAATGTGTGAGCACATCTTTTGGTTTCTTTGCTTATCATTACCGCAACAATGTTCAGCTGAGTGCGGTTATAAATATCGAATCAGGATTCAAGACTGTCCGTCGATGACTCACGTTGAGACGAGATGCTATGGTTGGGATCCCCACAACTGCAGTCCCGGGCGTTAGCATAGGTGGGGTCGCTCCAAGCCATGGACCATCCCCGGAGAACAGTCGAGCCCCCGAGGCGTCAAAGGTTTTCTGCCCGATTCCGGAAATATGTCCAACTAGAAGTAGGATTCTCAGTGACGGTTGTATACATATGAATCCAAGTACCTATCCATAACACCGATGCCGCAAGCTTTGAGATGGCATTTTCGACGTCGTACAAAGTTGGTCCAGTTTTCCCGGCGTCTGTACTCGTGGAAATTCCGGCTTCCTCCATGAGGTACCTAGGTGCGAAATCGGTAGGGGTGTAAACACGGCCATGTGTGGACCTACACATCCGCCAACGACAACATTGCAACAATATCCCAATTGTATGCTGTGTTTGAGAGTAGGGCGGTGTCTGTCGTGTATCTGGTGATGATATCTGCCCACTGGACAGGATAAACGCAATGGGTCTCGGGAGGTTTGCCACTCACCCAGGACATTATATTAACGGGGTCCATGGAAGAGTTGGACAGCTGGGGCAAGGTGTCGGACAATCGCCAGATTGATTTATCCTTGAGGATAGAAGGAGACAGCGAAGTACTTTTTCTGCTTCGGCTATCCACTTCGCTAACCTGGGGAACAACGGAATTCGAACACTGAAAGAAATATAATTCTGAGACATTGCTCATTGGAGGATTCAATTTCACAGAAACTCCGGTGTTGCCTTCCGAGTCGATGATTCCAGTTGTGCTGTATAGCACAAGGCCGTTTTCTACGGGGCCCAGTATTCTAAGAATGTTTGGTCCTAAAAGGCTGAGTACTGGTCACGGAGACAGACAACCCACGTACTGGTATCGAAAATAGACAACTCTCCGACATTATGGGTGTCCAGCACTATTTCCCAGCTGGCGGCCTTAACTCTATTGACATCTGTGGAGTTCCCCATTCCGGTATGGACACCGGAGAGATATCCACAGGTGATATTGAACCCTTTCGCGTTCACCTTTGTTAAACCCTGTCCGGAATCCACGTCGAGGACCTCATAAAGGCTTCCGTTTGCTAATCCCAGCATTTCTGTCTCTCCGATCCAGGGTAGAGACGCAAGGGGTACAAGCATAGAGAGCCAGGTCCGCCTTATTCAGGTTCGAGATCAGCGTTGACCGCAACGGGTGAAAATGAGCCACTTGCTGAATATTGTCGTAGTTCAAAGTCCCATTCAGCAGTGGGAAACCTGTCGTGGTAACGGTTGTGGGAATGGATTGGGCGAATGTCTCCACCGAAAATAATGCTGGGGTCGTGATATGGAGAATAGAAATGCTCAAAAGGTATCCGGCGACCGAGAGAGTGCCGACTGTGGAGGAGGGAACAGCGATTTGGTCCACCAACGCGGCCAGCGCAGATCCAACGCCTGTCCACGCTCGCGCGATATCATGGCTTGCAGTCAGCGTAGCCTTCATTTGTAGATTTTGACGCAACGCAAATTTCTGTGTGATATATAATAGCAACGAAAGATATGTCTACGTCGCCGCATGAGTCATTGGCATAGAACACTGAGAAAAGATTCCTTACTGTTCCTAGCGTATTTGATAGAGCCGCGACCAAGAAGGATACCGTGGTCTGTAGATCCACAGCAAACACCACTTTCCGTTCTGCACCCAATTTCCACGTCACGAACAGTCCGAGATGCAGAAGGATGAGAGCAAGATGAAGAAGGACGCATAAAATCGGCATTCGATGATTCACGATACGATGCTTGGCATGCTCTATGTTGTTCAGATACGAAACATGCGGCGGGACCAGCGACCTTACTTGTCATCAAGGAATCCTGCGAGCCCTTCCCAATGTCACTCTGAAGATATTTCCAACCTGAAGCTTGGAAGAGCTCTGCCGACCGGTGGCTAAGTCTTGCAAAAGGCATCGTCTGGTGGGAGTGGGAGCAAGAGATTGGTTTGGGGATTTGGCGCGTTGTAGTCTGCCATATATCCATCATCAATGTTATGCGGGAGAGTATCAGACACTACTTCGAAAGGTTCGGGAACGTATCGCAAATGATGGTATCCTAGAAACTGACAATGATTCTCCCGCGTTTTGATCATCCCTGTGACCGTTAACTGGTCGTTTATTTCAACTTCCGGTGAGTTCACAGTGGTTTTTGAGGAAATTATACACTGCACCCGGTATTTATGGGTCAAATCTATATCAAAGGTCAAACTTTACCAGACTTTACCGCTACTGTCCAAGTCCAACTGATAAATCCTGGCTGTATCCCGGCTGTCAACCGCGCGGCAGCCACAGCTTGATCAATTCCATGACTGAGCTTTTTTCGATGCGCTCTTGCCAAGCTGTATCCGAATTCACAGAGCGCACCAAAAATAGACAACAATGTGAGCGAGCATGTGCCAAATCGCCTCAAGTGAGTAAGAAAAGAACCAAGATGTTGCTAGGCCATGAGACCGCGCTGTGTCTGCAGTGCGCAGCACTGGCGGGATAATGGCATCCAAAGATCCATACACCAGCTGGCTCTGAACCGTCCGATCAACACCATTCTGCCTTGCACTTCTTCGCGG
Organism: Mycena leptocephala; assembly: GCA_029378395.1. Taxonomy (NCBI): domain Eukaryota; kingdom Fungi; phylum Basidiomycota; class Agaricomycetes; order Agaricales; family Mycenaceae; genus Mycena; species Mycena leptocephala. Next base: position 361,854 of record JARJLF010000099.1, on the reverse strand, counting down.
AAGGACTGGATTCAGACCGCGTTAGTCCCAGCGTCAGCTACGTGCCACGACATTTTTGTCTATTTAGTCTGACTCAGGGGATCGTTGGTGTTTTTCTCCGGCGCGATGGGCTCGTTGCCTCGCCGCTGGGCTCTGTGGGGCACCACCTAAAGCCACGTACCAATGTCACGTCTCAACATGCCCTGGTCTTTATGTAGTCTCAGTGCCAGCCTGCCACGACATCCCAATTTGGGAACCCTGTCGTTACAGTCTGGGCCGTATCCAGTCAGATAGCCGGACCTCTGCACTGTGTTTCGGGCATTTTGAAACCAGCTATTCGCTCAGTTTCCGGTCATTCTGGCACAAACTGTGGAGGGGGTTATCAAGGCAAAGGTAACTTGAACATTTCTGCCGGTTCAGAATTGCGACAAAATGAATGTATAAGTTGTGGTGAGCCCTCGAACATTTCGAGTTCTTTTCTGAGGCAGTGTTCAATTGTTGATCATCATGATTTTGGTCGCTAGGTCGTTGCGCAAAGCGCAGAGGTCCGGCTATCTGACTGGTTACAGCCCAGACTGTCACGACAGGGTTCCCAAATTGGGATGTCGTGGCAGGCTGGCACTGAGACTAGTCTTTATGATGTTCCAGACGTTGCATAATTCAAATCAGGAAAAAAACTTTCAGTTTGGAATTTTTTTTTGGCTCACCATCTAGAATCCTTCTAGACTGCATCCCTACATACATATGAGTGAAATAACAGTACTGTATTGTCTCGGGGCTCCCGATCGTGAATTTGTGGCCAGATTTGAGTGGCATCAGTCGAATTTGATGGCTCGGGATATCCCGGACCATCTTGTATCGGGTTTTTATGTCTTAAACAAGCTCAACAACACAAACAGTCAATTGGATGTGTCCAGCAAACCTCGGGCCATATACTCGATGGGAGGGTTCAAAAAAAAGTTTGATAAGCTCGGAACATTCCGGGTTTCCGCACAAGTCCGAAATTCACTGATTTGTAGAGTTGAACCTGAACACACTGGAATGCAAGTGGCTAAAATGCTGGACCACTGCCTTTTCCGCCACTCCAGGTATGGAGTATCCCGTAAGGTTGGAGCTTCGTAGCGTTGGGGCTAATGGTTCAATTGCCAGGTTGAACAGCAGGCAAGATAGCGGGTCTCCTTGACGGACCCCCCTTATCACTCGGAAGGACGAGCTTATTTCGCCATTGACGGCTACATGTGTGTCGGAAAATTTCCGAGAGTTCTTGCCAATGATAATCTTTGGTTTAATCCCACGGGTCGGACTGTCTACCTACAGAACAAGAGAACAACGAGCAGAGAAAGATAATTAGACAGCTAAACGGGGGACTTGTAATGTAGTATAACAACCTCAATGATCGTTGAACCGCTCTACGCACATCGGAAGCCCCGGTTTATCCTCGACGTGGGGAGATGGAACGGTGCATAGCATCCGCCACTTGATACGGGGGTCAGGGTTCGAAAACTTGAAAGTGCGCAGCAACGCGCACGCGAGGACCTCTGGTTGGAAATATCAGCTTGATTGTTCTGGAGATACAGATGGAACCTACTCATTTCCAGTTCCGCAAATTTGAAGCCTCTGAAATTACAGCCGATGTCAGTACCGAGGGCGCGGATCGAAAATTTTCTATTTTGGGATGTTTCCAAAGAATTCCCTATATCTCAGTCAGTTCTTCACCGATTCACATAAAAACTGGATAGATCTACTCAGCTAATTCATGCACAATCAGTGATAGAGAGGAACTTGCGAAAATATTACGTATTAGGTAATTTCTGTTTTGGGGCTGTTTTTGCATTGAATATTAGAGAGTTTGCGGTGGAGCCACCCAGCGCCACCAGATGGCTCATCTGGCATGCGGGGCTGGGTGGCTACGTCATTTGGTGGCCGTTTAGTTGCCTGCTCGTTATGGCATGTATCGAGTGCCTACTATCTCACTGAATACTACTGCTTTCTCTACCTATGCAGAAGGCCATTCTCGAGTCCACACTTCGCTGTCTGACTCAATATTGGGTTGCTCTCGGAGTTTGGCAGCAAAGAAGGGGTTGAAGTACTGGTTTCCGGCACTCCACCAGTGCACGCACGTGTACGGGCACACGTCTGAATAGGCATGGTGTGTATAAAAGGTCAACAAAAGTTCTTCCCAGGCCACCTGATCAGCCACCAAATGACGTAGCCACCCAGCACCGCATGCCGGATGAGCCATCTGGTGGCACCGGGTGGCTCCACCGCAAACTCTCTATTGTCTAGCATGGCCAGAACATGTCCCAGTGACCTAGAATTTTGGGAGAGACAATATGGATAAGTGATGAAACATGTGATAGAGCCAGAAGTAAGGATAATTTAGTTACAGTCCTTCTAGCTCCAGTGAAAACATTTGGCAGTTTTTGGCTTTCAGAGGTATTGCCAAGATAACATTCATCTGGACATTTCATATGGTTCTGGCTCTATCACTTGTTCCATAACATATACACGTTGTCCCTCCCAAAATTCTAGGTCACTGGGAAATGTTCTCACCATGCTATACGGTATTCAGTGCAAAAACAGCCCCAAAACAGAAATTACCTAATACGTAATATTTTCGTAAGGTCCTCTCTATCACTAATTGTGCATGAATTAGCTGAGTAGATATATCCAGTTTTTATGTGAATCGGTGAAGAACTGACTGAGATATAGGGAATTCTTTGGAAACATCCCAAAACAGAAAATTTTCGATCCGCGCCCTTGGTACTGACATCGGCTGTAATGCAGCTCAGGGCACACGACGACGAGGGGTGGACGAACATACAGCTTCTGCCCATTAAATAGAATCTCATGGGAAAATCCAGTGCAGAATTACTCCTTTATTGTCAAATACCAAGGCCCTCCAGGCACCCCTGGTACCTCTTGCAATACCGAGGATACAAAGTCCTAGATGTAAGAAGCAGATTCAAGGGCAGTTAAGGCAGATCCACAAAAACAGAGACCGTGGGCTCAGGTTTGCTTGGTTGACGCATTCGCGTCGACCAAGCACGTTGAGCCAGGGATAATGGACTTTATGTGTATTTTCTTTGGAATATAAACAGGAACAATGACTACAACTACATCCTTCAAGCTCTTTGAAAGAGAGCGGTGGAAAATTTCTAGAACTCATGAATGATTTAGTTAATTAATTAATCTTTCACAAATTAATGGAATTGCAAATTTTGATCGTGTCAATGATCGAGATTTTACAAAGTGTTTCTGAGACCTGGTTCCTAAGCCGGTACCAGGAATAGGGAATACCAGCTCTAAACATCCGCACAGCCCACGCTTCATCAGACAGAGTGCACTTTGGGGACGGTGAGGCTTGTGATGCATGCCAAGAGTGATGCATGCATGAATGAGTGAGGTAGCCAGGGCCCAGGTTTAACTTACTAATATAATCGTTGCAAACATGGTGCACAGGAGAAGAGAATATTCGAAATTTAAACTCCGATTGATGTGCCGCGTTTGCCGCCGGTGCAGCACAGCCGCCGGTGTGCCCGTATTTCGAACTCCCAAATTTTTGTGGACAAGGCTCTGGGGGATTCGAAACCCTTCCTTCCCGCGAAACTGGCGTTATTCAACTGCATCTGTACGGGACGATTGCCCATGATCGACGAACGTTGTCTCAACTGTCCATGCGCTGAATATCCCGCTCAGACAGCTGAAGTAAGAAGAAAAAGCGAACGGAAAAGGTTACACGTCTTGGGATATGCCTCTGGTGGGACTCAAACCGGTACCTTCCCGTATAAACGACTTTGCAAGAGTGGTACTTGAACGGGATGATCACCATTGACCCTCGAAGGCTTTTGACCCAGTTTTTGACGTTGATCACACCCTGCCGTTTTGATACATACATAGGGCGTTTTCGTTCTGTTGGATTTCAAGCTGGCCCCCAGGCTGTAGAATTCAAGGCTTTCCGGCCACAGCCACGGGTCAGTGGGGCCGCCCTTGGGAGAGCACCGACTCCGTCGGAAGACACCTTGCTTGAATCATGACTCTGCTTCCAACTCCAAGCTTCAATCAGAGACCAGCGAGAATGCTTTGAAGCAGTGCCGAGGAAGAGCGAGGTGCCTTGCCGAGACCTACGGCTTTACGGAGAGAGCATCGGCAGTACTTTGATTAAGATGCTGAGGCAGCTCCACCGCGGCACTTACGAGAAGACGTACGTTGGCTTGACCCGAATTGCGGAGCATTCAGGATCATCGAGTGATGCAAAATTGCGGGCGATTATATGTGGAGAGGTTGCCTTGCCAAGCAAGGTGATGATGCGAGTCTCAAAGATTAACTTTTGGCATCCGAACGTCCGCTTCTACACTTCGGTCATTCTGGCACAAGCTTCCACTCCGCGATTCGCGGTGTTCTCCTCATTTATCTATAACTTGTTTGCTGCGCTGCGCAAAGTATGCTCCGCCGGCGGTACCGCAGTCCCGTGGACATGTTGTCCGGACATTATAACGGCTTGCGACGGCACAACCGAATTCACGTTGCTAGGGTATACCTTTCATTGTGATCCAAACATAGTTCGTCCGCGATTCACCCGTGAGTTTGGCTGTGGACAGACCTTTACGAGGGCACTTAGTGCTGTGACTAGGCCGTTATAGTCTCCGAACAAACGATCTGAACGGAGTGCTGACAGAAAACGTTTACTGTTGGCCATTCGCATTGAATTGAAGGATGGGAACTGATCTTACGTTAGCCAAAAAAAATGAGTTGCCGGCGGTGTCCCGTAGCTGCAGTAAGGCCTGGTAAAAATTGAAGCAAGGTTTCGATTCATATAAAAGACATAATTCCATGCCTGCAGACACGGCGTGAACTTACGCTCACACGTAGACGATTTTCTGAACGCAAGATCGGTGTCAAAGGCAACAGAAGTGAACGTCATCCCACGCCGGTGGATAAGATGAGCCTGGCCCTGCATCTGTTGTGAGGCAGTGTGGTAGACGGAGGGGTAGTGTAGGATATACGGCTTCCTTCAGTCACCGGCTGGCGAGGGATTTTGAAGCGCGCCCGGCGCGCACGCACTGCATCACCTTCTTTTTGTAAATTCTTTTTTTGGCCTATGTCCTCCCTTCGCCCAATTCGTGGGTTTCCTTGTTGTTTGTGAGGGATTGAGCGGGGTTGCAAGGAATAAGAATGGTCGCAGAATAGTATGTAAGCGGCGAATGCGATGGCCGCAGCGAACGCCACAGCCGCGTTTCGACAACGGCATCCTGACCATACGGATAATTAATAATCCAACAAACAAGGCAGTCTACCAACGAAGTCTCACGACGCACTTCTTGGCCGTGACATGAGATTGTTCGCGCTGCAGAGTCTCGCAATGCGGGTTCGCGGGGATGTAAATCGGTCTGATCCGTCTTTGGCTTATATACTGTGCTCTCGACTCGCCCTGTCTCAGACCTTGAAGACGACTTAGGACGATTTTGTTCGACATGGTGCCAACCTCATCCATCCTGCTCTCAAATGGAACGGTTCTCCTCCACGACGAAAAAGACAAGGTGACACCAGTCAAAACCGATATCCTCATTATCGACAACAAAATAGCCTCCATCGCGCCGTCCATTTCTCCTCCCTCGGACGCAATCATCCTCGATTGCACGGGGAAGATAGTGTCCCCAGGATTCGTGGATACACATCATCATCTATCCCAGACGCCATGCCAACGATTTGTTGTTAGACTACCTTTCCAAAGGTGAGACTTTTAGGGAACGATACCCATTTAAGTGCGACAGTCTGACATTTATATTTCGTGGCAGGCGGGTTTATGGGTTCCGTCTTCGATCCGGAGGACGTGTTCTGGGGAGAATTGGGAGGCTGTATGGAGGCCATGGACGGAGGCATCACCACCGTTGTCGACCACGCGCACCTCAACATCTCCGGCGAGCACTGTAAGCACAGACAATCTAACGACTTCTTCTCCTCATCTGACTATCAGCATCCGCCGCACTCTCGGCGACTGTGGCCTCTGGAATCCGCTCCTTCTTCTGCTACTGTCCCGTACCCCATCCCGCAGTCGCGTCGTGGGCGCCGTTCCGTTTTGCACCTGGCATCATGGGTGTGCCCGACTGGGCAGCCAAACAACTCGCCGATTTCGCCGCAAACCAGCCTTTTGGAAATGGCGCGTGCGTTTAGGGGTCGCGTTTGATGCTTACTACTTCCCCAAGGATGTCGTTATTTCTCTCTTTGAAACTGCACGTGGGCTCGGTGTTAAGCTTTTCACATCCCACTATGTCAGGGGTGCCCTCTTCGGTACGTGCGGGCGCACAGACGGTCAATTCCTTTAGAGACAAATGATGTCACAGGTCAGCACTCACTTGTGGATGTTCTCCACTCCTACGGACTGTTGAAGGACGACATCCTCCTGTCGCACGCAAGCCAGGCGGAGGCAGAGGATGCAGTGCGCCTCCTCGCCGCCAAAGCGCACGTCTCTGCCACCCCCGACATAGAGCTCCAGATGGGCCACGGCACCCCAGTCTGCTTCCACCCCGACCTCCACGCGATCTCTTCCCTCGGGATCGACTGCCACTCCAACAACTCGGCCGACATGCTCTCGCAGATGCGGCTCGCACTGCAGAGCGCGCGAGGGACACGCAACCAGCAGTTCGTCGAGCAGGAGAAGCTCCCGCGCGCGGTTGGCGCTACCGTCGAGCATGCGTTCAATCTCGGGACAATCATGGGTGCGCGCGCGGTGGGAATGGGTGCTGAGATCGGCAGCATTGGGGTGGGGAAGCTAGCTGATATCGCTGTGTTCGAGGGGCGGAGTCCCGGCATGATATGTGCAGCGGAGCACGACCCCGTGGCCGCGATTGTGATGCATGCGTCGGTGCGCGATATCGAGACGGTGGTCGTCGATGGGCAGATTCGGAAGCTCGGTGGGAAGCTGGTCTCCGCCGATGTGGCTGACCGAGCGATGGGCCCGATGGATTGGCCGCAGGTTGCTGTTAAATTGCTACACAGCCGGCAACGCCTGGAGGCAATACTTGAGGCGGCAGATAAGGACGGAGCGAGAAAGGCTGTAATGGAGCTGCTCCACGTCGACGAGACGAATATTCTCGAGCATCTGTAATTCACCTTATATTTTCTTCAAGTTCGGAATAATTTTTTTCGGTCTGATCTTGAAGAAAATCAGTGTTGTTGTCGCTACGAAGTGGGGGATTTCACCGTGATCTGTGGATGGGGAATGAGTTGGCCGCTGCCAATAGATTGTTAGCCTCCAGATGAACCCAATGGATTGGAATTGATACTTGCATTGCTGAGGGACTTGGGGCTAATCCCAGTTTGCACGCCTAGCGGATGTAGGGGTTGGGGTGCCGATGGTGCGCACATCGTCGTGGAAGGCGGATTTGACAGAATAAAGAACCGAGAGTCGTAGTGAATCGTCCAGTCGGAGAAATTGCAGAGGAGAGACAAAGACAAAAAAATCGACCAAGACAAATGAGTGCTTCGTTCGGAGAAGCCACCAACACAGGCACCTATATTGTAGAAGTCAATAGAAAAGCTGCCCAGCCTCCCCATGAGCCTCGAGCGCATACAGATCACTCCAGGACGCATCTTTGCAATTTCCCTCTCTTGAGACTCTTCTCGTGCCTGCACATCGGGCGGTCTGTGTTCTTGTTACGCCCAATAACACCCACAAATCGAATTTAAGTCCACCAGAGCTGTCATGATTCGACATGCCTTCAACTTCTGGCCCAATTCAAATCCTGAACCCCAGGCACCCTGGGTTATCGAAACGATGATACTGGGCAAATAGCTGAATGTATTTGCAACCAACAACAAGACGATGAAGCGGAATAACCAACCAGGGGTTATTCATATTCTCAATTGGAGATTAGTGACAATCAAGACTCGCAATAACCAACCAGGGGTTATCCAATATGTCTTCACGCCAAACTGAAACGAATGATCAGGATACTGTAGTATTTCATTCAAATCAACAGTCACGCGTCACGCACCCCCTATCGATATCGAAATTTGGCAAGGGTCACGCATCACGCGGCCGTTTGTCGAACCTCCCGAGCATCACACAGGGCTCAAAATTGCCTGTAAGACCCAAAAAAGCCAAAATTTTCGTTTCGATGTCGAAAATTTCGCTAGTGTCACGCCAAATTTTGGCTGTTGTCGAAACGTCGAATTGGTTTTGTGGGTCACACGTCACACCCAGTGTCGATTTGAACGAAATACTACAGTACCCTGATCGCCCGTTACCACGATTGAACACCTAGGAGCACCCAGTATTGCATAAGGAGCCAGCCATCAGTTTCAGGGAATATAGTATATAAACTCGGTAGAATCTACATGTACCTTAGATTCTACCTTGTCTAATATCAAGTCTACTTTGACCTGACAACAGCGCAGCACTTTCTCACCATGACCACGAACGATGCTTGTACGCACATCATCTTCTCAAGATCTCCTCGAGTTCAGTGACTAGGCGGTTACTCCATTGCCCCTCAAGAGTCTCGCAACATCCCGCCTTGACGGCTACAGCCAAACTTCCCCTTTAGAGTCAGGTTGTTCAGTGCTGCCCTCTTGTTGTTTGTTGCGATCACTCAGAACCGGGTTATTTGATTATTGTCCCAGCCGGGTTATTCACTGTCCCGCCAATGCCAGGTCGACCCAGGGCTTGTCTTGACAAGAGCGCCAGCATTGACAAGAAAAGTCGCCGAGACAGAGCGAGGCCAGAGGGGGGAGAGAACGGAAGGAATCAAGTCAGCACAGTGTTCCGAGATCTAACAAAGGCATGCACCTCTCTCCGTAGACGATATAGGAAAGCCGGAAGGATTCACTGTCAACCTCAACCAGAGACAGACGATTCCGAGTTGTACGTACCATGATCTCTTCTCTGAGCCGTCCTTCTCTCGGTGTTTCTTGCACCGAACGCACAGAGCGAATCAGAGGGTCGGTGGAAGTAAGCATTCGAGTGAGATGAAGGCCTCAGAGAGCAAGGTGATAAGAACAAGCAGTGTGGACGAGGGGCAGTGTCACTGCCAGTCACTACATTTTGATGGCCCCTCGGCCAGAGAACCGTCGCCGGTTCTGATCAACAACCACCTCGTGCATTCCGGCCCCACGTTGACAAGGTCTGTTTGCCTGGGTCAACCTTGGCTGACCATAGTCGGGAGAGTCTGCCGACATCACTCCGCATACATCGGCAGAGGTCGACCGACGTCAATCCACGTCACAGGCTCTGCCGACGGGGCCGCGGAATGCAATGATTCTCAATACACTCACTATATTTTGATGGCCCCTCGGCCAACTTGGACCGAGGTTGGCTGAGGTTGGCTGAGGTTGGCTGAGGGGCTCGATCCAACCCGGTGCCGACTATGGCCAGCCAAGGTCGACCCAGGCAAACAGACCTTGTCGACGTGCAGCCGGAATGCACGAGGTGGTTGTTGATTAGAACCGGCGGCGGTTCTCTGAGACACACCAATAATATTTGAGGACATGATAAATTGATTCACATCTAAAAAGGCAATATTCCCACCTTGTTAACAGGCATGTGGAAAGTAGAACTGCTCACCGCACTTTTAGGTTGCCAGAGGGTAGCTGAAGTAAGAACAAAGGCAAAACAAAAATCGACACCCTTTGGGACAGACCTCCGATGGGATTCGAACTCATACCTTCCCGTATAAATGACCTGGCAAGAGTGGTATTTGAACGGGATGATCACCATTGATCCTCGAAGGCTTATTACTTGGATTTTCTCGTCAGTAAACGCTGTATTTCTGTGTGCCTTATTCGTCTTGCGTCTCGCTGGGGACGATTCAAACTTAGCGTTTCATCTTCTGTCGTTCATTTCGTCCAACCTGAAGGCTTTAATTCGGTCGCCAATCTCAATGTGTGCGCGAAATCTTCCGCTCATTTGTATATTATGTCTTTGTCCTGACTGTCATTTCTTCGCCTTCCCGGGTACGCGGTGCATAGTCCACCATCACCTCACTCAAGCGTCGAGCACAACGATCGGTACCCTCCGGCCAGTCAAAAACATGCAAAAAGAAACCTTACGCGACCAAACAATGCCTCTGGTGGATTTGAACCCCCGCCTTCCCGCGGCAAGATTGCAATGTCTGTATTTGAACGAGAGGATCGCCCATGATCCACGATGTAGTTTTACGGGACGATCGCCAACGCTCCATAAAGGCTTGTGTAAGGACTCGTACTCTTACGAGACCACGAAAGACGTCGAACAAATAGTAGGATTGTCGATATCTTGAGTGTGGTACGATAGTAAGAGTAAAAGTAATAAACTAGTGCAAATATAGCATATTTAAAGGCTTCGGCGCCGCCGGATGCTAATATAGGTAAACACTCTTCATGGGAGTGGATCACAACCCTAACAGCTTGTTTCTCAGCTTTCGATGTCGTTTCTGGGCAATTTCTCGTGCAAAAAGGGAAATTCCCAAACTTTGCAAATGTTCTGTTCGCTATTACGATTCTGACTTGCCGGTAAATAATTCGCGCCCCTCAAATAAATCAACCCGATGTCTCATCCGTTCATCCGTGCGCTGAATCTCCCACTAGGAAGCTGCATAAGAACAAAGCGAAAGAAAAGGTGAGACGTCTTGGGATAGACCTTCTTTATAAAATCCGCGTGTAGACTTTGAATTTGAATGGGACGGAAGGGACTCGAAGTCTCGAACTCCCGCCTTCTCGAATAAAAATTTTGTGTTTATTTTATGGTCGCTATTGGGGTATAGAATTAGACGCGCAACATGAGCAAAATGGTGCGGGAATCTGACAGGCATCTGATGTTCTCCCGGCCGCATTGTGATGTGATAACTAATAGTAACTGATTCTTCGGATGGGGCAGTGTTCTGGCCTTCTCCTTCGCCCCTTCCCTCCTCACCTGATAGCCTGGCAGCTTCTGACCCATTAAACCCACTGCAAAATGTTCGCCAAGGTCGAAATATGGTCAGAATGATGCCGAAGTTGCAAATATTCTCCCTATTGATTGCATCTCTGGTGGGTTTTCAGGGCCACCATCCTCGCCCTCGCAGTCCCCATTGCATCTGGCCTGCAAATCCAGACGGTGTCTGGAAATGCCGTTTCGGAGGGCTCCTTGCTTGTAACTTGGACGAGTCCGAGTTCCTCTGACCCGTAGGTTCGTTTCAAACCCCGCCGGAAAGACATTCCAATGATATTCAATTTGTCGTGCCAGGACCACATTCGATATCCAGCTCCGGAACACAATCCCCGTGGCAGGATTCCCGGTCTCGCTGATCACTGGCGTGGTCGCGTCGAGCCTAACCACAACAGTGAATCTCCCGGATCTCGTGGACTTGTATGGCTCTCCTTTCGGCGTATGTTCACTTGTTCATTATTTTTTTAGGTCCGGACCATCCTCTGGTTGGTTCATTCAATTTTTCCCTATGGAGGATCAGAATGGGACTCCGTTCATTTCAAGAAGTGAGGAATTCTCCATGAACACCACTATTGGCGGAACTCAGTCGGTGACTGTCCGCGCACTCGTCATCTTTACGGCGCTGTCGTCAAACCTGTGGGTCATTCCCTGTATTGTCCACACTCCTTTCATCATCCCGGAATGTAACAGCCCCACGTCTCTGCCGTCCTCTGCATCCTCAACGTTGTCTGCGTTAAAGTCGTCAACACTTGCATCATTCTCATCCTCTATGCCGGTCTCTCATACTGCATCCATCCCCACCCGTCATTGCAACGAAAAATAATCTGTCGGGTCCTATCGCAGGGGCGGTAGTCGGCGGCCTAATCGTTGTTCTTGCGGTGGTGGGGCTCTTCATTTATCGAGCCCGTCATCGAAGGCAAACGCGCCACCTTCTCCCCGTGGCAAATCCTATGACACGGGAGGCGCCCACTTCTTCCCAACTCGTCAGTACATTCGCCTCCGGTAGATCCCCACCGACCGAGGCGGTCTCCCGTGGGGTTCTTGCTATGCAGGAGAAGGCGCGCTACGCGGCGCGCCTAGAGCAAGAAATTAGAGACCTCGCGGAGCAGATAGAGGCGCCCGGGGCAGGCCAGCCGGACCACACCAATGCGCACTTGCTGGAAGAGATCCGGGTGTTGAGAACCCAGATGAGCGCCCAGCAGCAGCAACTTGAACAGATGCAAGCGGCGCTAGATGTAGGGCTTCCGGAGTACACGCCTGGCCCAACCTAGTACATTTAATATAATACTTGTGGACATTTGATTCGTTCGGACATTTGACGCTTTCGGCACACCCGATGAGAAATCGAAATCACTTAGACTCTCTGTTTAGTCCTTTTTTGCGCGGCACCTGAGACAGGAGAAAATTGAATTCTATTCAAACGACCAATCTTGCATGGTTATTTTGTCCCACGTTTTCGGGTCGTCATTCACATGCATGACGTCGAAGACTATGGCGGTCAAAGTGCACATTTAATCGGCCGCAAGATAAAGTGGTGATTTCGGACTTACCGCAACAAAGATAAATGATTTGACGTCTTCCCCGCAAGAAAGATAACGATAATCACGTCGCTTAACTTGCGGGGAAATCGTGGCATCCCGCAAGATATATATAGTGCCCCCGCAAGATATAGACACGTCGCCCGCAAGATACCAAGTTGCCCGCAAAAGTTTTTTGGAAAAATTTCCGCAACAAACTCGGTGAGTGCATAGTGCCAAATAAGCTTTAAATTGACTGCCAGTAAGTGGTGAAAGGCGCAACGGTGTGGGTTGAAACGAGTATATCAATCAGAAAGCGAAGAGGCTGTAATAAATGAGTTTTGGTGAGTGTATATAATAAAATTACCGCTTAGCTTGAGGGCTACCATGGAACTGATGATGAGAATGAATACAATTAAGTTCTCAATCTACTCTCGAGCCTCCCACAGAATTGGTCGGCCATCTCGGAGATATCCAATTGGCATTCAAATCAACGGTACTTCCCGTTTAGGCTCTTGGACCAATTCTCCGAATTAAATATCTCATACTGAAAGGCTATATCGGATGCTAGAGGATAGAACCACCCTGTTCCCCCAGAGGTTGGGGTGGTGAGGCATGAATCAATGATGGTGTCCTCAAAGCCACAGAAGAATCTCACAAAATCATAGCATATCCTTGTAGCTATCTACTAGGAGCAGTCTTTCCGTCTTTCCTTGCACTGTCAGAAACGCCGTTGTCCGTGACGATGTGCACCCAGAAATCTGAGAGTGACAGTGATCCAAGAAGTAAATCAGCATTAAGACAGTGTTCAACTGGAAGAGTCCGTTGCATAATGGTTTGTGCGACGAAGATGCCAAAATTAGGGCATGAACTGCTATCTCTTGACATTCAGTCCCCATCGGCCATCTCGGGGATGCTGACCTCTGGCCACAGAATTACACAGTGCCTACGAAGCACATACCAGTCAGCAGAAACATAATCAGTACAGGGTTTGGGTCATTATCCAAGTCAACGGTGACTGAGCCGTAACACGTAGGGAATACAAAAAACAAATAACCCGGAGACTCGTTTCAACCCACACCGTTGCGCCTTTCACCACTTACTGGCAGTCAATTTAAAGCTTATTTGGCACTATGCACTCACCGAGTTTGTTGCGGAAATTTTTCCAAAAAACTTTTGCGGGCAACTTGGTATCTTGCGGGCGACGTGTCTATATCTTGCGGGGGCACTATATATATCTTGCGGGATGCCACGATTTCCCCGCAAGTTAAGCGACGTGATTATCGTTATCTTTCTTGCGGGGAAGACGTCAAATCACTTATCTTTGTTGCGGTAAGTCCGAAATCACCACTTTATCTTGCGGCCGATTAAATGTGCACTTTGACCGCCATAGAAGACCCTCTTGCTCGCGACACTGTGTTTCTCGTCTCTTCTCGATTCGACGGCCACTATCATCCGCATGCCTTCTCATCGTACCTTGTGCAGCTCTTTCTCTCCATCCCATCCTCTAGCTTCACGCCGAATCATCCGGCTGCGCTTATACTGAGCCGGGAAGCTCCCCTCAAGGATTGTCCCGGAAAAATATCCAAATCTGGCCTCAAAAAGCCTGAAGCATGCTAGGAGGATGCGGAGGTACAGTCCATTTCAGAGGGAGAATAGCCACGAGTATGACGAGAGGGCCGGGTGCGTACCTGGTAACCAATGAATAAAACGAGTAATGCACCTGAACTGAGAGGGATATTTAATTTGAGGGACTCGCGTATAAGGAGCACAAACGCCGAGGAGCACTTGACTGAATCCTGTGCATTTGACCCACGCCATTGAGAATGTACTTGCATCAGTCAAAATCGGAGGTTGATGTCGGCGCTTCTTGTCTTCTGGTCGATAAAGAGATCTATCTATCCTTGTCAATGCTTATGAACGATGCGATAATCTGCACACAAATGTGAGTCTGCATATATATATTATATTCAGAAGGGAACGATACATACCAAAGTACCACAGTCCCATCGTCCAACGTCCGCCCTCGACTTCGTTGGCAGGCTTGACTCCCGCCATGCCATCCACAGATGCAAGTACGGCCGCACGCAAAACTCGTTGACGTCTTCCCCAAGTCAGCACGTGGATTTCACACCGAATCGGTACGAAGAAACGATGAACATGCATTACTTTACCTGGTACAGGATGATACACAGGCGGAAATATTGACGGTCGTAATCGAAAAGACAGAACGCCGAAAAAAGAAATCGAGGGGGTAGCACCGCCACCGAATCCACTGCAGCACAAGTGGATGGAACGATGCACGCCACAGGTAAGCGGGGCGGGGGAGGAGGGGAACGTAAGAATAGTCCGCCCGAGGAGAGGAACAGGCGGGAAGATGTGCAGGTGGTGAACGCGGAGGGCTTGGGGGTGAGTGAAATGGGGTCGAGGCTGCATTAAAGGTCGATCGGCGTGCAAGGAGCCTGGAGGCGAGAAGGTAGGCGGGCGGGAGACGTGCGAGTTATAGGCGAGCGAGTACGCACCGGCGATAAAAAGCCGCTGGTGCGGGTGCGGAGACTTGGGCGGGAAGCAGTTGGAGGAGAGGACGGGTGGGGCGCTAGAATGGTGTATTGTGGCACGGCGGATCACACCCGCGCATCGCCATTCCTCCCTGCCTGTCCACGCCCACGCCCACGGTGCCAACCGCGCGGTTCTTCAGATATGCGACCGCTTGCGGGGCCTGGCCTCGAAATACCGGCAGGCATCGACCCGCACGGCAAGCAGCCCATCCAATCAGCGCTCCCCCCCTTGACCCTCGACCTGCGATGTACCCCACTTCCGGACGCCGCATGCGCGATGGGCGATGCACGGTTCCCTTCTCCATCTTTCGTGCCTATTCGCACACGGCACGCGGCAGGCAGCGCACGACGCATGACGGGCCCCCACCACCACCTCCCCCCAGCCATCGTGCGCGGGAGATCTCGTATTCGGTCCAGCCACGTCGCCCTATGCGCCCCACGCACGCGCAGGCAGGGCGCACCTACGGACATCATCCCGACTCTGATCCCGCCGTCGCAGCGACACGCTAGTACACCTCGCGAGGAGTCTGCGCCCGGGCAATGAATGCGTTCGCGTTCGCGGTGGGCGTGGAAGATTGAGACGGAGGTGGGTGGGGGAAGGAAGGATTGTGGATTGAGGTACGAAGGGGGTGCGGGGAGGGGAGGGAGAAGGGTGAGTCGCCAGTGTATTCTGAGTCCGATGTGCACCAAACCCATTGTCGAATCCACACCTGGGCGGTTATGAAATCCAATCCGACCCTCGCAGGTATCGGACGCGGACACACTCGCACTCTTGGACACCTACCTCCTCATCCGTCCCGGCCCCATCTTCCCTGCTCCCTCCTCGCCCTGCGGCTGCGCATCGCCGCGATGCCGCGGAGGTGACGCGCGGACTCTTCAATCAAACGATGTCAGCTAGATTAGGCGCCCGCTTCTTTCCTTGCGTCGTCGTTTCGGCGCTTGCTGAGAGCACAGCACTCGTGTACATGAACATTTTGGATTCGACGCATGAATTGGTATAGATATGGAAATTGATCTTGGAGACGCGTGGGTGTGGGTGCATGCGGAGAAGGCCTGGGTCGCTGCGCTGGGGAGATGCGAAGGCAGGGGCCCTGTCTATCCGAAAACACCGGAAGGAAAGATGGAACTATAAAAGAGAAACGGGGAACAACGGCGAGATGCAGAGGTGACCATGAAAAGAGACACTGAGGACGCCGAGAGGGCTCTAATGGGATTCGAGAAACAGATCGTCAAGCCGACAGGAGACTAGCGAGAAACAAGGAAAGAAACACCGAGAGAAGATTCCAGGAGAGACGATGCGAGACTCGGAGACTCTTGGTGGGCCAGAGACAGGATCACGAGAGCCGAGAAGCTGCTTCTCAGTTAAGAAACCTCCAGCCTTCGAGCTTCAAGACAGCAAGGTTCTTGTCTTAATAGCACGGTTAACCCTGCTCATGTAGACAAGCCGTACCTTCGCTTTGCTGCGGCGTAGGCGGTACCGATACCTGGTCATTGAAATTTTATTACAGAGTCGTTTCTCGTCATTTCCGCGGAAATGGCGAATTGTAGCTCACATTTGTGATGAAAACAATCCCCAGAGGCCAATAACTCCGTGGAAATGAGTTTATAGACAGAAGACTTGGTTCGATTTCGGGACAGGATACGAAAATAGGGGCGGTGTCTTACTTCGGACTTGAATTCCAGTGGAATGCGATGGCGGGCGGATGCAATATTTGTTTCTGCAGGAATTTTAAATTGAGCTCTTATATCCACCCGGGCCTCGTGATCGGTATAAACGCACCTCGACTCGAACACGGCTGCAAAAGATTCCAGCGGTGGATTCACACCACGGATCGGAATGACTGCTGGGCTTGAAATTCAAGGCTTGCGCGTCATGTCAATTCCAATTCTGTACATGGTAGTCAATCAGCGTCGTTGCGTATATTCGTACCTCCCAAAGGTGCTGCGGCTCGTGCTGCGTACAAGGAACGATAATGAGATTGAGAAACAAAATTTATTCACAATACATGGTACGACAGCCGCAGAGACGACCTGCGGAGCGAAGAAATCCTGGGATCGTAGCGCAGATTATCCACATGCGTACGCGTTCATTCTCCAGATAATATGCTCGCACAACGCAAATAATAAGGATGAAACGAGAGTCACGAAGACATAGATAGTGGAGAGATCATACACCCGCGCCCGCGCCAAGGTAGAGGCACGGGCGAGCAGAGAGTAAAAACAAGAAGAGCGGACGGGTCAAGGGCACGATCACGAACAGTAGGAGCGTAGGAGTCCGAAGAAGCACCAGGCCGAGAAGACATGGCGGTGCATCGATGCGAGGCAGCGTTTCCACAGCAAAAAGCTTGGGAAAAGGCACTGACGATGTCCGCTGACAACAATGTAATGCAGATGGACGAACGACAAAAGCTGGCAGCGAGCGTCCGTCAAGGATGGGCTCGGAAGGTGGGCCGAGAGCATGAATGAACGAATGAATGGGTGACACACCCGATCCCAAGGCAGCATCTGGCGAGCCCAGTTGGTGAGCTAGTTTCATTTAGGATTCCAGCAAAGATCAGAATCGGGATCGGGATCGGAGATACGCGGGCATGCGAAGACGTACCTACCTGTAATCCAGGACTCGGAGAAACCCATGCGGATGCACGCGACGCCAGGAGAAATCACTTGTTATTGGCCTTGCGTGGGAATGAAAGACGAAGAGGAAGAGATCGAGGACGTGTGAAAGCCCGGGTGCGAGGAAGCATACGTGCTAGTGCGACGTCGGCGGGACTTCGCATTGCGCGGAGGCTAAGCCTGCGTGCGGGAGAGAGGGCTAGTAGACCCAGTTCCAGACGGAGCATGTGCACACTGCAGCGCCGTACGATGGAGACGCCCAGGTCATGCCGCAGTGCCGCATGCGATCCTGAGTCAGAGCGCGGATGAGCCGACGACTGGCGTCGCCTGGGGGCCGTGAGGCCGGGGCGTAGGCGGTAGCGGTAGCCGAGGGCGGCAGGAGTGAGGGCATGTCTGAATCATACTGGACTTGGAAGATGCTGAGACGGGGTGGTCTAAAAGAGAGAGGAGTGGAGACGTAAGGCTAGCTATTCACCAATTATAAGTCATCCGCACCCGAGTTCCATATCAACTCCGCCCTCCATCAATCCCGCCCACTTGAAAGTTAATTCCAAGTCTCCTAGAGGCTAGCTTTGACCAAGTGCACTGCGTGCGTCAGCGCAGTTTTGAGGAACAAGAAGTAGCGGAGGTTGATGAACTCTAGAGGCGAACGTCGTCGTCGTCATCGACAATGCTGGCGGTACGCGCACAAAAAGGAGACCAAGTGGGTGTCGTCAGTGTCGTGGCCGTGAAAGAAGAAGATATTGTTTGCCCGAGTTTGGCTGGGCGTCAACGTTAAGCGCCCCCCGCTTCTGAGTCCTGACCGCTTGCTTGACCGCTGTGTCGACGTCGGTACTGTCATAGTCGAGCGTACCGCTTGAACATAGCGGTAACCAATAAGAACCTGATCTCGCTTGTTGAGCTCTGGCTTCGCAGCGAAGGGGTGCGCTAATGCTATGGAGTGCATGTTCGGAAACAGGCTTTGGTGCTATGTCCTGGCACCTATTTGAAAAAAAAGTTTTTTCAAATAGAAATGAAGGGAGCACGAGTGAAAAAGACGGAGCTCTAATTTTAAATGCTCGGTTGGCCTAGTCAAGGGGTCTCAAATCGCGTTATCGTGCACACTGATTAACATACGTAAAGCGACCCTCCCTCCCCAAATGCGGAAGTCTCATCAATTGCCACTCGCTCGCCAGCACTCGTATCCTCTCGTGTCTCACTGTAGTAGGGCTCCGTTCTAATGTATTCTGTGTTTTGCACACCTGCAGTTGCTTAAATTGATTCAATTACTCCCCTGAATGCCTTCAACTGTCTGGTGGCTGACCATTTTTGCTGACGGAGGGGTCGAAACGTGACTTATTACGTTGATCAGTGTGCGGAATCCAACGATCTGAGACCCCTTGGGCCTAGTTGGTTCTGCTCTGCTTCGTCAATATTTCCTGTTTTGACATCTTTCGTGTGTTTGAATACCATTCGCTTATTCTTTTTTTTTTTTTGGTGAGGACCGTGCGGTCTTGCTCATTGAAACCCCGTCTCACAGGTATGGAACATGGCAAATGCATTCTTCACAGCTAATTCGATTATTTACACCACCATTAGAGAGTTTGCGGTGGAGCCGCCAGATCAACTGGGTGACCGTTCGAAACGCGTTTGCAGGTTCTGCAGGTCGGAAGTTGAAACCCCAGAGCATGCTCTCCTAGGATGTGACGCTTCACCTGAAGTTGTGCACCTAAGAAGTAGTTTTTTGGTTCAACTAATTGCGACTGCACCCAACCTGCGCCGTCTCATGGAGAAACCAAACTTGACACTGATCGAGTTCTTCAAATCCATGGTTTACGAACATTCAACAATCCCCTTAGTGGCCAAATTTGCACATGAAGTTCTTGAGGTTTTCTATGCGAACACCGTTGTTAGGTTATAATTGTGGCTGGGTACTAATGTTCATTCAGGTGTTCAAACTTTTTGCTTCTTTCAGTCGTCTGGGTTTTACAGCGTGACGGGAAACTGGGTGCGTGAGCTCGGCTTGGATGGCTTCTAGAGGTAGTCTCCCGTAGTCAGACTCTAAAAAATAAATTTTAAAGATAATCGAAAAATTTAGTTATATAGATTCTAGAGGCGAGGGACGATGGTGTAAATATAAAGCCTGTATTATGCCGGGATACTTCCTCACACCAGCATTCCTAAGCGGGACCGTGCCGTGCAATACTACCTACCTACCTTCCAATGATGCCCCATGCGTGGCTGAATTTCCCACACTGTAGGTGTCAGATTCTAAATTCATTCAGCCGGCTTCCGCTAGGACTGCCGCGTCTTGACGTACACAATTCCCGATATTTTTTCATTTTTTGTTCAATCGACAGAGAAATCTAAGAGTCAAACAAAGAGCCAGGCCGTACATTTTGGAGTAAAGAACAAAACCGCCACCGATCTCCCAACAAGCTACATAACCAAACCTTCCATGTGCGTCTTTAGCTCCGCTGTAAATTTCTCAAATTTGCGCTGGAACTCGGGTGCGGAACCGTCGAGGTCCTTGGACGGATCGAAACAATCCTTCCCACTCCCAACACGCTGGTCGACGAAAGCGGCGAAGTGCAGGCGACCCTTCCTCTGTTGATCAAAGGAGTCTCTCATGATGCGCATGCCGATGTCCGTGCGTTCTTGCATCAGGAGGGATTCAATGACGTCAAGGTCTGTCGTCTCACTGGCTGTGTATGAGCATGAGGTAGGCTGGCCCTGGAAGGCACACTTGTCCGCGAGATATCGGTCGAACGGGCTGAGGACGTCCCGGAATCCGTACTGGCAGCCGGAAGTGTCGACAATCCACGTCTCCCCACTGGAGCGAAGAAAAACTTTGAGCACAGTGTGCGGTCCCTCGCTAAAGGCCTGGTGGTCATCAACCAGCTTTGTTGGTACGAGAGGCTTTCCAATAGGTAGATCGAGGTTCTCAATCAACGAGGCAACACCTATTCCGCACGTCAGCCATACATATTACAGTCTCATATTACGCCTGGCTTATTTCACCTGTGAGAAGCTTCCGTGCCAATGGCCCCAGGAGGGCGAGGGCCAAGGTGCACTGATTATGCGTCAGGGCTGCCTCCTTGTGTGCGACGTTGGTGGTGAGGTCCCGGGGGAAGGGTCGATGGGATATATAACTTTGTGGGCGACGATGCAGGTAAAGTACTCCGTTCCGGAGCTCGATTTTCGCGAGCGGAATATCGAAAAAGGCCTCGCGGTACGTCAGGAGAGCAGCCTTGAGTATCGTGGCTGCGTGAAGGAGCCTCCTACGCTTGCGTAGCGTGGCACAGCGAGATTTGTGGACCTTCCAGTCGCTGCTCTGGCATTCTGCGCTACAGTAAGCGATGTTGATAGCATCGCCAGGCTCGTACTCCGGTGCATCCTTGCACCCGGTACATCGCCGCGACGCTGGAATGCAGCAGGTTGCGCATTGCGACATGGTGGTGGCAGAGTGCTGCGTGTTTCACACGTTGTGGAAGAGGGAGATGCCCGGGACGTAGGTTCTTGAATAGGGTCGGTGATCCGATAATGGTAGAGTAGATTTTGGAAATAGAATGAGGAACGAGGACCTGAGGGGTAGAGTACGAAAGTGGGAGGAAGAGACCGTGTCGATGGCGTGCAAAATTGGCGTGAAATGAGAAGACGAAGAGACAGCGTGATACGGCGAAATTGGTGGCTAAACTAGCCCACTGGTAAGTTGTTCACTTGAAGGATGAGGTGCTCCGCTGCAGCCTCTGGGCACGTAGCCTTGCACTGGACACAAGATGGTGGTACGAGGGTAAAAGGTGATTGTGGGTGCGTATTTACGATACAAATAAATGATGTAAGCTAAGATAGGGGTAAATGTATATCAAAGGTAAATATAGGATGCGAAACGGTTTCCGCATCCCGGCCATCCGACCCTACCACAACGTGCCCGAGGTGTACGTGTAATACTACAGCGGAGCGGTCCACCACCCTCCTTCCAAACACTTAAAGCTGATTTCCCGAAGTCTTGGGGCTGATGAGCCAAAAGCAGAATTTATTAAAGGCTTCAGATGGACACACGTTATGTTATAACAAGCGGTTGGCGGACCGAGGACCCTCTTTCCGAAAGCTTAAAGCTGATGTTCCGAAGTCTTGCGGCTAATGAGCCAAAAGCGGAGTTTAAAAGCTTCAGACGGGCTTAATTTTATAAAGAGAAGAGAGATGCCTACCCACCCTCGGGATGAATTGTTACTCCACGAAAGTGCAGTTCAAACATTGTTCGAACAAAAAAAACAAACAACAAAAACCTAGTGGGACATCGAAAAAATAGTAGCGGCAGGTCGAGTTTTGCCGCCACTATTTTCGGTGTTTCAAAAAAGGCCTAAAAGTGGCGGCACAGGCCCTGGGCACTCAAAAGAGTGGCGGCAGAACGAAATTTGTGAAATATATTTGCGCTGGAATAAATGTGCATTTTGACCCTCATACAGTTCTCGGGACGGGTTGCCAGATAGAATCTCGCAGCCCCACGATTTACTAATCCTCGATAAGATGCCAAGATGCCCGGCCCGGCTTCTGCGAAAGACTGTACGTACCAGGATAGGATATTTAATACAGCTTTCGGCGCTTGCTGAGAGCGCATCACTCTTGATCTTGGGGACGCGTGGGTGTAGGTGGGTGTGGAGCACAGACATGAGTGCAGAGCAGGCCTGTGTCGTTGTGCTGGGGAGACGCGAAGACAGGGTCCATCCGAAAACACCGGAAGAAAGATGGAACTCCAAAAGAGAAACGGAGAACAACGGAGAGATGCAGAGGTGACCATGAAAAGAGACAGCGAGGACACCGATGAGATTCGAGAAACAGATTCGCAAGCTGACAGGAGACTAGCGATAAACAAGGAAAGAAACACCGAGAAAAGACTCCAGGAGAGACAATGCGAGACTCTGAGACGCTTGGTGGGCCAGGGACAGGGTCGCGAGAACCGAGAAGCTGCTTCTCGGTTGAGAAACCTCCAGCCCTCGAGCTTCAAGACAGCAAGGTTCTTGTCTTGATAGAACGGTGAATCCTGATCAAGCAGACAAGCCGTCCCTTCGCTTTGTACGGCGTAGACGGTTGACCGATACCTATTCATTGAAATTTCATTAGAGTCGTTTCTCGCCATTTCCGCGGAAATTGCGAATGGTGGCTCACATTTGTGAAGAAAACAATCCCCAGAGGCCAATAAATTCGCAGACATGAGTTGATAGACAGAGGGCTTGGTTCGATTTCGGAACAGGATACGTAAATAAGTGGCGGTGTCCCACTTCAGACTGTTCCGGCGGAATGCGATGGCCGGCGGATGCAACAACTTTTTGCAAGAATTTCAATTGAACTCCTGTAGATCCTATATCGACCCTGGGCCTCGTGATCGGTATGAACGCACCTCGTATCTCGAACAGTGCACGATTCCAGTGGTGGATTCACGCCACGGATAGGAATGACTGCTGGGCTTGAAATCCAAGAGATTGAATGGCTTGTGCGTCATGTCAATTCCAATTCTGTACATGTTAGTCAATCAGCGTCGTTGCGGCACATTCGTACCTCTCAAAGGTGCTGCGGCTCATGCTGCGTACAAGGAACGACAATGAGATTGAGAAACAAAATTCATTCACAATACATGGCACGACAGCCGCAGAGACGACCTGCTGAGCGAAGAAATCATGAGATCATAGCGCAGACTATCCACATGCGCACGCGTTCATTCTCCAGATAATTCGCTCACACCATGGAATTGTACCCCAACGCCGAGCGCCCAACGCCCAACACATATCATTGCGTTCCGGCCCTACGTCGGCAAGGTCTGTTTGCCTCGGTTGAGGTCGGTTGACCTATGGTCGGCAGAGTCTGTCAACACCACTTCGGTACATGTCGGCAGAGGTCGACCGACATCCACCCATGTCGCCGGCTCTGCCGACGGCGTCGCGGAATGCAGTGTATAAGGATGAAACGAGAGTCACGAAGACATAGATGATGGAGAGATCATACACCCGCGCCCGCGCGCCCGGCCAGAGGTACAGGCAAACAGGGACTAAAACGAAAAGAGCGGGAATAACGACACCTCGCGAGGAGTCTGCGCCCGAAATGAATGCGTTCGCTCGCGTTCGCGTTCGCGCTGGGCGTGGAAGATTGAGGCGGGGGTGGGTGGGGGAAGGAAGGATTGGGAGTTGAGGTAGGAAGGGGGCGCGGGGAGGGGAGGGAAAGGGCGAGTCGCCAGTGTATTCCGAGTCCGATGTCCACCAAACCCATTGTCGAATCCACTCCCGGGCGGTTATGAAATCCAATCCGACCCTCGCAAGTATCGCACGCGGACACACTCGCGCTCTGCCCCGCTGCGACGCCGCGGACTCTTCAAAACACTCCTTCGTGGACAGATGGACGTAAGCAGGCGGAATTAGCGGTTGATACGAAGGCTGCGCCGCTGCGGGACATGGAAGATAGGAGATAGCGGGTAGCGTTTCCAGACTCGGGAGTCAGGGGAGCGATGAGAAACGGATAATGTGGCCGGCAGGATGACGATTCGGGGCACGGGATTTCATTGGTGGACGGCGAAAGCTGCGGCGGGAGCATGGCGTGCGAAGGACAGGCGGGATGAACGCGTGATGTACGAGAGTCGGGAGAGCTCGATGTACGTGCTCTTGGCCGCCGGTACTGCAGCAAAGGAGCGCAGGATCTCAAACTCAGTGGCACGTCTTCTATGTCGGGCTGCGCGACGGCGTGGGCGAGACGGGAACATAGCAGAGCGGTGGCCTTGGCGGTGGCGCAAAGGAAGCGACGAAGCGCCTGTCAATCAAATGATGTCAGCTGTAGGCGCCCGCTCTTCGACCGCCATGACAAACGAAAACCGCCTCCATCGCATCTACCGCAAGTGCTGGAAATTCCGCACAGCAATCCGTCGCGAACATGCTGCGATTGAGCTCGCTTTCGCTCCGGTGGATTGCCGTCAAACCGGGCCTCCTGAGCAACATCGAACCTCTAACCGACGCGGGGCTCGATTTCGATGGGTTTGGCCTATAGCTACTTACACGGTCTTCCTCAGGCACACAAATAATGTGTAGATCTGTATCCGAGCCTCCGAAACGCTGCGAAATTTCCGCCTCGTCCGTATCAACTGGTTTGCTAGGGTCGAGTCCTCTCCTAGCGGGCAACAAACATTTTTAGCTGGGCTAGACTGGCATGATCTCGACTCCAGAGCATATAAATTGCATGTGTTCCTGGGGAGACAGTCCACTCTGTAGCCACTTACACCTCTTGTTGACAAGTTTAAGTCAAGTTTAAGTAGGCTTGGAAATGCTCTGCGCTCCTTCTCGGTGCACGACATTCAGCCCCTACCTCTCCTAGATAATTCCGCGCGCATAGATGGATGTCGTTACTTGTGTATTTACACACTTGCCGCTTTCATTTTTCATCAAGTATGTAATTCAGGTCCAGGTCCAGGGGCCGGATTGTTTCCAGGTCTGCTCGCACTTTTGGGGGTAATAGTGGGGCATAACTATTGGGCATTTCACAGAAAAAATTCACCACTGCTTGGCCAAAGGGAAAAAAAAGCACACCCGTTGGGCCACCCAAATAAAAGTCCCGATTTATGAGCAATTATAAATAGCACTGGCGCGAATCAAAAAATTGCGCCGGTGGTGGATACAGTTTTTTCGACACCACGATGATAGACGGGGGAAAAAACATACACCTGCTTCCAGCAATTTCTTTACACCGGTTACGCCCTGCACAAACTTTCAGTACGTTTAAGATCTAGCTTAACAACCGAAGGAGTTTTAGCCTGCATGGTGTTTGTATCCATGCATGGATCGCACACAATGGTTACCAGGTAATCCATAGCACCATAGGTATAAACTCAGTAAACAAGACAACTACCACATGATTTCGGGATCTTCGCAAAATTCAACAACTTGCTCGCCACTAGCAAGGATTTCGTATTTTCAACCTCTACGAAATGATCGATGACCTCAACGGACGGTGCAGGCTCATTGCTGCATAAATTCTAGCTCAGGTAGAGCTGATTCGAGTCACTAGAATTGCGCGAGGTAAATCAGTTCATTGAAACAATCCAACTTCCCGGCGCAATGTATAGTCTCTTGAATGTGCAAGCCTGCAAGGTAGAGTTACCAGCTTGCTAGATCCAATTACATATAAATGCCAAAAGTTCCAATCTGAGTCCTTTGCAGTGCGCGCGAGTTACAATGGTATGGGTGGTACATGTACAAAGGCAGGTTCATTGAAAGACGGCCGGAAACTCAGCCTATGTATCATGTATTGTCCCGGTGCTTGTTGATGGAACAGAAGAAATTGTGAAAAGTGAACTTTATCCATTTTTCAACAAAAGAATTCGACTCAGGCAGTTCTACTGATCTAGATTCCGATGATCTGGCTTCACAGCTTAACCCTCTCAATTGTAGAATGCCGCCAGTGGAAGTCCTTGAAACAGGTCCTTAATGCAAGACCATGGATAGAACGAGAGAGCTCTATGAACCAGCATAATTCTTCGCAGGATTCTGTCATACTTTAGCAAAGCCTGGCAGGATGGCAGCACTCTCGCAATATCAAACCACGGCAGTACTACTACAGCCTCTGGAACAAATTGGAGGCGGTGTTTTTTTCGTGCAGAAGGCAGTGAACCTGTGGGTTTTTTTGTGTGAACTTTGGGCGGTGCGAAAACAAAGAAAGTCAAATGTGGTGCATTCAGAGGCAGCGGCTTTTTTTACCAACGATCACAGGGTTGTGATTTTTTTCTGGCAAACAACAGGTGATATCCTTTTCTGCGTATGCCAAGGGGTGTGTACTTTTAACTCGGGTAGTCTGGAGCG
Organism: Mycena leptocephala; assembly: GCA_029378395.1. Taxonomy (NCBI): domain Eukaryota; kingdom Fungi; phylum Basidiomycota; class Agaricomycetes; order Agaricales; family Mycenaceae; genus Mycena; species Mycena leptocephala. The sequence goes on along the minus strand of JARJLF010000099.1, from coordinate 335,465 downwards.
ATGCGTATTTGCGTCGAAATTCCTGAGGCGGTGCGAAAAAAAAGTCAATGTGTGCACCAAATAATTATGCCCCAGTATTACAGCCATATCGCACAGTTGGCTGGTGAACCAGCATTTAAAGACAGAGCGCTTGTTGAATAGTTTCTGCCTTTTGCCCAGCAATCATCTCGTTTATGCGCGCTGACTTGCATACCAACTCAAGAGATTCCGTACCTCGCTTGTTTATGTGCGATTTCGACACTATCACTATATCGTTATATTGGCTGGGCCCAGATTGAGGGAAGTCCCACAGCAGTAGTCGTGGATGACTCTCGACGTTGTTTCTCTTATCATGTTCAATATATTCTAACAACCTTCGGAAATCAACGGCGGCAAGGAAGGCATAGAGAAAATATTTTATGAACCGGAAATCTACATCCCGTGTAAGTACCCAAACTAAAGAACCTTTTCGCGGCCTGCCCTAGGCAGTAGGCGCGAACGAAATAAGCAACCCCGGCACCGTCGCCGCATCTGCCGGGTCGACGGCGCCTATATCATGCTCCAAGGCGACATACGCGCCCACGCCGGTCCCCACGAGCGTCGGGACGTAGTTTGTCGTCGAGCCGATGGCAAGCACTGAGCTTGCCTGCGTGCCTATGAACATCAGCTGATCGAGCACAGTCGCGACGACGACGTGCTGGTTCTCGGACGTGGCCCACTGCCACGCCTGCGTCGGGTCGGGCACGAGGTTGAGTGGGTTGATGCACGTCGCGCGGGTGATCGTCATGTTCTGCAGATTGGAGAAGGACGCGGTGAGGCAGAGGTTGCTGTCGATGTCTCCGATTGCGCTGCAATTCCCATTAATCCTCTGCGTGGAATGAAGAAAAATGACAAGAAGGGAATGCCTACCCGAAGAAATTGACGAGGCCGTTGACGCCACCGGTACCACCGCCGCCGCCGCCGCCGCCACCGTTCCCCCCGCCGGGTCCGCCGCCGGTTCCGCCGCCGCCGGGCGGCCCGCTTGTCGTGCCGCCGTTGGCGCGGGAGCTCACAACCCCGCCGGGCGCACCGCCGCCGAGCCCAGCACAGTCAAAGGCGCCCCACAGTGTGGGCGAGGCCGTGGCGCGCACCGCCAGGATGCCATGGCCGCTCGTGTCGTTGGGCGCGCTGGCCGAAGTGCTCCACCCGATGGGCGTCGCGGTCTGGTTGGTTTGTGCGGTTGTGCCCCAGAAGAGCGACTGCAAGTTAATTCGGGACTCAGTTAAGAGGGAGAGGCGGTGAGCGGCACGGAGCGACTTACGACGGTGCCCATTTGCGAGCAGGTCTCGGCTGCCTGCGCCGCTGGCACGAAGCGTGCGGCGAGGAAAGCAGAGAAGATTGCGAGGGAGGCGAAGGTCATTGTCCTGGAGGAAGGGCGCAAGTTGGAGGAGATGCGCACTGGGTGGGTGCTTTAATACTCCCCCACACAACCACGTTCGAGGAGCTGGGAGGCGGAAGAAAGCTCAGGGACCAGGGCAATTGGAATCATTGTCAAGGGCGCAGGAACCGAGTACCATTACATTCGCGCGCCGCCTGTGGTGAATACGGTGTAGGGATTCGGCTCGCACCCCTTGTGTGTTCACCCAATCAGTATGTGGGTTCTTATATTATGTCATGCGCGTGGACACGGCCCAAAATAATTCGTGTGTCAAGTTGATAGTGATCCAGCAAGCCGGGATTGAAAATCTGCCTAGTCGCTCTAGAGCAGAGACATAAAGTACAGTCTTCGAGAGCTTAGGGCCAGGGTCAGCGAACTCAGGTACAGAACGCATCGCGGTCCCTTGGGCGCCATGTCAACCGTGTCCATGCGAAGTCGAGAGCAGCGAGCCGTGTCCGTGGGAAATCGAGAGCCAGTGGTTTCTTCCCGCTTTGAAATTCGCATTATCGACTCGGAAGCACCCGGTGGCAAGGGGGACTCAACTTTCGACGTACGGATATCCAGTCGGAAAGTGTTTTCACCCTCTTCACGGCGGCGAACAAAAAATATTACCTGGGAAAAATGGTCCTAGAACTCTTGTGTACGATTTACGGGCCGAATATAACCTCAGATAAGATAACAGTGATAGCCCGAATTTTATCTGTCAAATTTTCCCAGGTAATAGGCTGGATTTTGCCACGAGATAAAGACGTGTAACAGCCAAGCCTTTTCCGTGAGAATGTCTGGCGAAAATAGCCAGGTTTTTTCCTCAGGTAAAAGTCTGGCTGTTACTTTTTCTCTGTTCTTCCTTTGTTCGGTAAAAGCCTGACTTTTACGGCGACAAAGAGCCTGGCTGTTTCCGCCCGACATTCTCACGGAAAAAGCTTGGCTGTTACCCGTCTTCATCTCATGGTAAAATCCAGCCTTTTACTCAGGGAACTTTGACAGATAAAATTCAGGCTGTTGCTGTTATCTTGTCTAAGGTAATATTCGGCCTGTAACTTGTACATAACAGTTCTAGGACCACTTTCCTGGGGTAATTTTATTTGATCGCCGCAGTGCTTTATAAAATTACGTGTGTCCGTCTGTCTCAAGCTTTATAAGCTAAATTCTGTCTCCGACGGCAGCTGACTGCCTTAAACTTTACGACACAACTTATTTATTCTTGACTGAGTGTCGGTCAATCTATCGAATATTGCTTCAGATTCATTCAACAAGAGCTCTACAGATTAAATCAGATGCGGTGCAAGCCCATGCAGACATCTCGATTTGATGAAAGGGTATGTCCATGCTGGATGCCGTGCGATCTGACGAGCCGCAAACGGCTTCAATTCTGATACATGCGGCAATCTGCCGCTCCCACATATAGTCAATGCTTCCATCACTTCTCTTTCAGATAGACTCACAATTCACATTGGATTCGCCGGTAAGGACTGTTTGGTGTAATGACATTTAAGAGTACACTCAGTTTCATTCGATGCGTAGCTAAAGAGGATCCCAGACCGTTTCGCCCAGCATGTTTAAAAAGTAGATGGCGGCCCGCGAGGCGGGCCGTCAGCCGCTTACTGAGTTTTATGATCCACGCCGAGATGGCCGTGAGTTTGGTTGAAAGGCGGATAAAATCCTGCGAGTTGAAATTCATGTGCATCGTTATCCATAGACCGTGATCGAGATAACAGTGGATTAATGCCGATGGTTAAAGGAGGAAAAAAGAACAGTGATATGTTGAAATGAGACGTCCGAGGTCAAGAATTTCAATCGACAAGTCGGAACCCACTCCTACCGGGAAATTGTTCAGGCATATGAGATGATATTTATTTCCCCCAAATTGGCAACGAAGACCAAGCCCAGAGAGTCATCGAGAGCGATTTCGTCGCAAGAGGATAGGGACACGTTTCCTATGTCCAGTTTCCGAAATGTCGTGTGCGGTACCGGAGTGGCACTGAAGTGGAGTAACCCCAAGTGCCTGTCTTCCGCCTCGACCTGGAGGAGGACATAAGTCCCCGAAGCGCCGATGGCAATTTGCCAGACGGGGTGGGCGTTCTGGTAAACATACCCGGGAGCGAACTCGAGTTTGTCGCAGATTACGCTCCCGGGCCAGAAGTGGATCAGAGGGATTTGAAGACGTTCCAGTCCGACTCTGAATGTGTGTCCGGTTACTGCGAAAATCCCATAGTGAGGAGCGAGCATGCGCGGGGACCACCAGGACAAAGAAAGGCCACGGGATCCAGCTGGGCAGGGAATCTCCAATGTAGTCACATTGGTTGGTGAATGTTCATTGCCGATGGGGTGAGGGTCGGAGGTGGGTAGTAGAGGTAAGGCATATATCGAAAGTTCATAAGTATATGTGCCGCTGGCGATGTATAGACTTCGTCCAAACGCTAGACACGGCGACAAGATCTACTTCTGCTTAGTATAGAAAACCCAAATTTCGAACCGAACGAGGAGATCTCCTCACCGGATCGATATCGTCGAAATGTTGCGGTTTGGTTCGCACTGCGGCATGGGCATCCATGTACCAAGAGATGATGCTCGATTTCGTGCAGAATCCCACAACCAGAGCGCTGATGAAAAATCCGCTCCGCGGCCCATCTGGGAGATCTATGACGGGAGAGATCACATTTGAAATAGAAATGTGAGTACGATCCCGGAAGTCGACGCAAACGACAGCTAGTTGTGCAAAACCACTGGACATAAATCTGCTCAGCGGTTGTCAAGCCGTTTGAGCGAGACATACGATGCGTAAGCAGCGAAGAGTGCCTTTCCCTCGATCTCCATACATGCTTCTGTTTCGACTTGAAAACCCGGCATTTCGAGGTGTGCCACACGTTGGCAGGTGAGAAAAGAAAATTAGTAAACGTTGATAGTACAATTCATAATGGAACTTACTGAGAGAAAGCTAAGGAGATCGGTAACGCTCAGTTGTTTTGCGAGCTCTAAAAGGACATCTGGCGGAAAGTCGGTAATGCTCACAGACATGGTGGTAGGAGTCATCTGATACTTCGTGTATTCTCTCTCTTTATAAAATTAAGTGTGTCCGTCTGAAGCCTTTAAACTCCGCTTTTGGTCAAGTCTACCCAAGTCTTTGGAAAAGCGCCCAAATCTCTCTCTTTATAAAATTACGTGTGTCCGTCTGAAGCCTTTAAACTTCGCTTTTGGTCAAGTCTACCCAAGTCTTTGGAAAAGCGCCCAAATGCCAGCACTGCCTGATTGGTACCGGAGCGCTTCCCACGATGTGTACCCGAGTGCTTCCCACCTTTTGTGGGCCATTTACTTTTATCTCAACACTCTTCCCACTGTAAAAATACTATCTCAATGATTCAGTGCAACCAGTCCTCATGCACTTGAAAGTCTAAGCACCTTTCCAGCATTGCATTATCACGTGTTTGCGTCAAAAAATCTCCATTCTTGACTACGGCGTCTTGGCTGCGCCGACTGCGCCAATCTGTCCAATAAGCTCAACCCCAAGTTGTCTTTCTCTGCATTGAGGCTCGGCGGATGCTCCAATTAACGCAGTGCAAAATCCGCACTTCGAGCTCTTTGTAAAGTTAGTGGGCACTTCCAACTCCGCCGTGCCGTCCTAGCCGTCCGCTGTCGCATTTAGGCTGGCCTTTAAATAACTTCGACATGTGGACTAGCAACAGATTCCATCTGCGCCCGCCGCCTTTTGTCGGATGGTGAGTAGCAACGGTCAGATTTCTCGGTACTTATTCTCACGCTGATATAATTCTCAACATCAACCTCCACAGTTGAATGTCGCGCCCAACGGAAAGGGATGCGAGGCCGCGAAGCGGCCGAGCAGCCGCTTGTAATGCCTCGAATTAGTACTGTATGCGCATGTTTACCATCACCTCAATTTGCCCTCTTTTTCTCAGCGGCGGCCCGCCATCTCTCCTACAGCCGTGACTCCGACCTCTCCCAACTCGGTCCGATTTCTTCCCACGCTTATTTCTAGACGACATTAACCGTTCTTTAACGATAAGACATACCGCCGCTTCGCTGTGGCAATTCAGAAAATGGGAAGGTCATATAATTCACGTCCAAAAGAGCTACTACAGGGGCACACAGGAGAACGGAGGCGAGAATTTCCGTGAGCTTGAGGAAATAAGGTCCTCGCCATCGGCATTGGCCATGGGTTTAAGAGAAAACAGCAGTACCCAGAGATGTAGAACACCAATGTGGATATTGCCAGCCAGCAAGCTGAGTTTCTGCAACAAATGATGGGGGATCCAGAATATCCGCAAGTTATTCAGTGCTGGAGAGACACCAAGAATGAGCCTTGCAACTTGAATGAATAGATTGAGTGATTGAATGACATGGTTGCCCAGTAGTTACAGAGCCCAAGAAAAACCAATCCGAGCCGAGGAGCTGGAGTCACCACTGGAGTTGAAGGGATAGACCGAGAAAGATGGGTTGGGTGATGGGGGATGGAAAGACCGATGGAACTGCCCGATTTATTCGGATCTTCGAGGGCGCTGCGTGGCCGCAGGTTGAATACAGCTGTGGCACATAATGGAATTCATTGCGCGAAACTGCGCTTATCTGCGGATTGACTGCGAAATGGTCAGCTGAGGGATGGTCAAAACATTCATCAAACACCAATGAAGCCAAATTCGGAATGGCGGCCGAGTAATTATTTTTCTGGAATGTCGACTGAAATAGATAACTCTGAGCCGCAACTGTAGTTGGAATGTACCCCAAATTACCAGGATTGAAACATTCTTCTGGGGACAGTTCCTCTCTTGGTCCCTCAACGCTTCTGTATACTGGGGATCTTCTCTGTTCTGGGTTGAGTCGCAACTGCTCTGTGGTTCTAGCTGGGTGTACTAAATTTTATTCTTCAAACCACTGGTCGGCTCCGGATTTCCTCGACCCTCCCGTGTGGGTCATCATCGACATTCATATCCCGCTCGTACATGGTTCTGGCTGCTTCATCATCCATCCTTCGGACTGTGGGCAACTGACAGCTCTCCAGTTGCCCTCCAGATTCAAGATTAGGTTGTTTTTGTGCCATGACCATGTGAAACTCCAGGAAAACCCACTTTTCGTGCTCGGTTTCTCTGCTTTCTACTACGCAAATCTTTCAAGCATTTGATGCGGTGGAAATCATTCTGAGCGCTCGCTATTGCTCAAGGTCGAGATGCAACGGGATTTAATTCCGCCGACACCGAACTCCCCCCAGATTTGTTATTCATTCACAATATGTGGTAGTCCTATGTTCAATGTTCCACTGCAAGTAGTGAAGTACGTCTGTCATATTCTTCGTGCTTTGAAGTTGATGAATGTCAGTGCATGCATTTGTGTCGGGTTTAGTTTGTTTGTCTTTCATGCTACGTCAATATATTGCTATTCATGGCTTTTTTCTTCTTGCATTATTATTCCGGAGCGGCGGTTCACCTTGTAAATGGAATTCAGCTGCACCGCTCACTGCGAGAAACTCCGGTCTGTCAAGGAAAACTGCGTGTTGGTCAAATGGTTGGTCGCAAATGAAGCCGCGGTGCTGAAAAGGAGAGGAAGTCGGCATCCAAGGGGTTAAAATGAGATAAATGGAGAAAAACAAGAGAAAAATCCAAACATTTACAAAGAATCGCCGTGCTGCGCAATATAACCATACGGAGATACGACTTCAGACAGACGACGAGGCTAATTTTATAGAGACACTGATGTGGAACAGGTATCGACTATATTAAATTGCCCTGACCAGGCCCAGAGTGTACATATTTTGTGATCGACCTCAATTTCCTTGCATTAAGAAGCATCGAAGAACCGGAGGATCTGTCGATCCAAACGTCGAGAGATGAATACAAGGTTAGTTGGGAGGCTTAAGCCGCCGAGGACGGGACTAACCTCAACGACTTTACCTGTTATGTCCTTTCTGGATTTGAGCCACTGGAAAATTTCAATCAACGCCCGACATCGCAATGATCGCTACGGACCAGTTGCAATTGGTACCAAAGATCGTATCCAAACACGGCGTAATCCCTGCCGGTCCTCTTTGTCACCCATCATCTCCGGCATTGAAGTTGCCCCAAGTATTCAATCAAACGTGGAACCTTCAATCTAGGAAACGCTAGCGCGCAGCATCAAGTCACCCTCAAAACTTGATCGACAACTTTCAATGGATTCGCAATAATATTCTCTCGTCCTCAAACCTGGGAGGTGCCATTTGGAACTGACGGGCTAACGTCAGTCGCGGAACCCCGCTGTGACTTTTCGTGGTCATCTACTTACGACAACAACCTTCAAACAACCCTCTCACTAAAATGCTAAGTCCGAAGCTCTAAGCTGACTGGGGTTAAATTGGTGGTGCCGTAAGGACAGCTGACCTCATTCTTGCTATATAACTCAGACTGTCCCTGGCCAATTACACGGAAATCATGTTCTCTTTCATCTTTACTCCGCTGTTTTTGGTATGCTCGGCTCGGTGTGCAACACTCCTCAGAGGAGGCACATTTATCACATACTCTGAGAGCTCCTCGAACCTCGAAGTCATCACCGACGGAGCCATGCTTTTTACCGACACAATCATAGCAATCTCAGATACCATTGATGGGCTTGATTCTCATTCGAACGACCGCGCTGTACAGACAGTTAACACGACGGGAAAGATCATATCCCCAGGATTAATTGACACACATCGGCATACTTGGTTCGCCTTGTGCATTCATCTCTGCGACTCTGTACGCGCTGATGACGGTCCTCAGGCAGACCATCATGCGTACGCTAGGACCAAATGTTCAATTAGAGAACTACGGCTGGCTGTCTGTTCATATATCATGCTCCTGTATATTTCCGACCGTTAACGTTCACAGGTTTTCGCCATCCGGCCCAGCAGCGGTTATTTTATCCCCAGATGACATATATATCGCGTCTCTCATGGGTACTTTGGAGGCTCTGAATGCAGGTGTCACCACCACCCTTGATTTCGCACATATGACCTGGACAAGGGCTCACGCGGAGGCGGCCCTCCATGGGGTAATTGACAGCGGAGCCAGAGTTTGGTGGTGCTATCGTGTCGGGTCCGTTGTTGTTAGTGGAGATCCGTACACCGGTATGTACTGTATATTTACGTTTGTTTGAGTTCTGCTGCTAATTAATTCAGTGAACACAAGCGCGCCGATTGACCAGCTTGCTCATATCCGAGAGCTCGCGAAAGACAATCCGTTTAATGGGGGACTGGTAACGCTCGGCCTCGCCGCTGATCCTCCAACCACTGAGGTGGTCGAAACAGCCCAGTTCGTTTCCTTCCCCGCGGTCGAAGTGCTCCTCTGATATAGACAGGAATATGTCACTCAATGTCATTACTACTCACGATGTGGAAGGGCCGTTCGGGTGTGAGTTTTCTTCGTACTACTTCTTTTTCAAAGTAATCAACGCCCCAAAGTTAGCAGTAGCGTGATAACCTCCACTAATAATCTCACTCCTGGGCATCCAACGTTGAATTCTAGCCTCGCATTTGTCTTCGCTCATGCGTCCTCGCTTACTCCACCCGAGGCTCGTCTGTTGCGAGAATTTAACCAGTAGGTCAGCATCACGCCGGAGAGCGAGATGCATTATGGTCATGGCGATCGGGGTTCATATTTGGTGAGTGTCGCTCCCTTTTTTTGCCGCTCTTCCCATTTACTAAATGCCAACCCAGATCCAAGATCAAGCCTCTCTTGGAGTGGATACCCAATTCACTTTTTCGGTGGACATTATCGGACAAATGAGGATATGGCTCCAATCCACGCGACTGGGACTGTACCAGGAAACACTTGACCGGTTTAAAATTCCCTCCAACACTCCCATGACAGTGAGACAAGCGTTCCTCCTCGGAACGCGGAACGGAGGTCTTGCACTCAAGAGGCCAGACCTTGGTGTACTCAGAGAAGGCGCCAAAGCGGACGTCTTGGTATTTTCAACGGATGCCATAGGGCTGGTCGGCTGGAGCGACCCCGTCGCTGCGATTGTGCTACATTCCAATGTTGCCGACATCGAGGACGTTTATGTCGCCGGCCAGCTCGTAAAAAAGGGAGGGAAAATGGTCGTTGATTGGCAGGGAAAAGGATTTGCCGATAGGCTGAGACAGAGTGCGAAAAAGTTCCGGGAGGCTTTGGCGAAGACCGATATCACCCCATTCGAGGTTGCACTCAAAGGGTCTTTGACGGATCAGGATTTCCAGGATCCGTTCCAGGTCGATGTTACTCGAGGAGATGGTACGGGTTTTTAATATTTTAATATGAAGCTCCGTCTTTTAGCCCAGAGCCACGATGTAAAAGACGCCGAATGGACCCGAAACCGTTCGCTTAAACTCTGTTCCCATTTGCGGTTGCTAGTGTATGACAGGATACCTAAAAGATGTAAAACCAAGGTGATGAGATCTCTCACACGGATTCCCCATTGAAAGCTTTCGGAATCATTTGTTGCTTTTCCGGTAAAAACCCATTCCTGCATTCCTTCACCTTGTCATCTATGGGCTAACCTTTTTCCGGGACGGCCAAGCCTGAAGGGCGTGGCTGCAATCACTTCGTTGGGGCCGCCCGTAGTCAGAGGGTGTTACTTCGCTTCGCCTTAGGTTTCCGTAAGGATAACCACCCAAACAGTACTACATGTATGCTTTCCGTAAACTCGTTCATATTGTGGACCTGATGCGTATAATATAACCCCCCCTCCCCTTGCTGTGACTACGTCCGACTACCTGTGACTACGGACGTAGGCAGAGGTTAGTTTCGACTATCTCACATTATTGAGCTCGAATTTCACGTAAATAGTTGCTCCTGAGTTCGTCCAAGTTGTCAATAACATTTTGGTTCAGCGGGACTGGACAATTTTGGCATCGGAGCAACGATTCGCAATCAAATCCAATGTGACGTAAAGCACATAGGTTTACCACTGCCGTGAGCACCATTGCGTGCTGCAAGACTGGGACAAAGAGGTTTGGTGAGTGCATTAATGAAGAAAGCCGCAAAAAAGAGAGCAGCCCAATATTGGACCGTTCCGTTCGAACAGTTAAGGACATTAAGATCTGGATTCTATTCAGAAATTCTCGCCCGTTTTCGCAGCAGCGATACTATCAATGACACTAAGTATCTGTGGCTCAACAACTTTTCCTCAGTCATCGTGTGTCGCTCTGCTGCGACGTCCAAGCTAAATTCCCTCCAGCAAGGACATGGGGTTCTCCAGTGCGTTCTCACCCAGTTTTACCACGCCGCTTCTCGGAGTATTATTGCGCAGCGACCAAAACCACCCTCCTAGACTATCCGTTCGCCGGTGTCGAGGACGGAATGAAAAAGATCGGCGTGGCTGTGCCTTTTGATCCACTTCCTCTATTGCTTTTCTCCCACCACCACCGTCGCGCATACTCGTCCGTCGCTGCTCGCACTGGCCCAGTTCGTACGGATTCCTCTAGGGTTAATTACTCCGACTCTAGCTCCCTCTGTGTCTGGCGATCCAGCAGCCAGTGGCTGGATTTGCGCACCGGCTTGGCGGTAAAGGCCGGTGTGAGCTGTCAGTTAATCCATCGTGTATTGTCACTGAACGGCCCTAGATCTGTGTCCCACTCGCTGCCGTTGACTATATCGGCTCCAACTATTACTCCTTCTCTTCATTTGACCACCTTATTCTCGCCGCAAAACCATCCACCTCGTGGTCCAAATGACGGACTCCGACTCTTCGAACTCACTCCTTGGGCCTTTGCATGTATCTACCTGCCTCTTAGGTTCACGGGCTTGCTGTCGTAACTTTTGCTGGACCAACCCTCCAAAATATATGTCGGCAGCTACAAAATAATCGCCGCGTCCAACCGTATCTGTGGGGTGCTGCACCTGCTGCGATACGTGCCAGCTGTGATTGGGCGGTATGATGCGCGGCCGGGTCTCTCGCTTTCGAAAACGGTGGACTTGATACTACTTGGGGCGTTTGCATGGCAAGCTGCTGTTTTTCCTAGGGCGATAGGAAAGATGGAGGATGAGGACACTGAATGAGGTGATGAGGATACCATGTAGAGACTGTAGCCTTATTGCAATGTGCCCAGTCATCACTGACAGCAGCATTGCAATGTGGACAGTGAGAGGATACCGCGGCCGAATGCTTCTCCTTTGGGTAAGCTGCCATTGAAAAATTGAGTTTGAACTGTAATGCTCACAATTTCGGCAGATTGAGGCACAAAAGAAGAAAGGACATATGATCAGAGGCAAATACTCGTCGTTTCGGCGAGCATTGGTAAGTAATGCATGGGGATATAGTGGCCGTTGAGGACACCACCTTTGTATTTTGGAAGGATGCTCAATTTTGGATACTGTGATAGGATAATGCAAGATTGAGACTGCGATGCACTTCAAGTGCAGTCTTTTATAATAAGGCGAAAACCAAAACCAAAACGATAGCCGCGGGGATCCGGGAATGGATTACTGTGATGAGGTGTTTCAACACAATGCGAGAGGTTAAACGGTTATCGGACCGGCTGATGAAAGTAAAGGTGTTGTGCGAGATTGGCTGTGTGGTAACATACACTGCGTTCCGACCCTCCCTAGACTCACCTTTGTGCAGGTCTGTGTTCATCTGTGTTCATCTGGCTTCACTATTTCTAGGTGAGCGTGGCCCCCTAGACAGGCCCTTTTTAGCCCACTAGTACTAGACAGGGATTTTATCTGGCTTTGTCTAGCCTCTGTCTAGCTTCTGTGTGGGTCCCAAACACAGGTCTGTCTAGATAAGTGGGGCTCAGTTTAGGTCTTTGCGGGTCCCAATTGACATTTCGTTACAAAGTTCAATTTCACTAAAATCAGGCTTCCTGACCCACACTGACCCATACTGACCTACACTGACCCAGACAGACCTAGACTGACCCGAACACAGCTAGACTGACCATGTCTAGTCACCTAGACAGAGACATCTGTGTAGCCTCTGTGTAGTTTTGTGTAGGTTGTCTAGCCACAGCTGAGTCGAGAGAGGATCAGAACGCAGTGATACACTACATTTTGATGGCCCCTCGGCCAACTCGGACCGAGGTCGGCTGAGGTTGGCCGAGGTTGGCCGAGGGGCTCGACTGGGTTGAACCCCTCGACCAACCTCGACCAAACCGGTCGAGCCCCTCGGCCAACCTCGGCCAACCTCAGCCGACCTCGGACCAAGTTGGCCGAGGGGCCATCAAAATGTAGTGATAGGACTTTGATTGATTTCGAGGTTAACCGCCGGGATCCTGGAATAGATGCGTGAGATTATAATTAACGTCGGGGCTCTGTGGTGAAAAGGAAAAGAATTGCTGCGTGCGAAGCAGTCAAACTGTGTTGAACCCAAGCTCATTGGAGTCCTGTGTGACTTGAAGTGAGGTGGAGGGGGGGGGTATATTATACTCGCGTGGTCCACAAGCTGAACAGCGAGTTTACGGAAGACAAACATGTAGTACTGTATGGGTGGTTATCCTTACAGAATCCTACAAGATGCCAACCGAGCACAACTCCATTCCAGGGGGTCAAACATACAAGATGCTGGCGATCAGGGGACTGGCCGGCCGTTTGAATGGCGGGACCTCCGGTTAAAACCTCGTGGGACCTGACCACAAACGGAGTACGCAAGTGTACGGGAGGAGTTCTCTCCTCCCAGGTAAAACCCCCAGTGTCCACCAGTCCACCGAAAGCTGTTGTACGGCTTTCCCTTTGCAAGAGCATGCATATCATCTGCCTCCAAAGGAGTGGGCCCAAGGACTTTGGGGGAGAGCCGCAGGCTCAGGTTTGCCTCTAAAGAGGCAAAACCAAGCTGAGAAACAGCCAGAGATAAAGGGGAGCCAAAAGTCATAGAACGCCAGCGCGGATATATAGGGTCCAGCTCGTTGGGTCTTGCCTAGGCTGCTGGTGGTTCCAGTAACAGCATGGGTGTGCCATCATAAATTTTGAGCACATTGAAGGCCAGTTTCCCCAGGAATGGAGTGGCCTCCCTTTTAGAAAGTACGGCCTTGAAGAAGGTCATGGGATTGGTAAATGAATCCTTAAGTTCCGGAGTTTTTTGGTACAGGTCTTTGAGAAAGACTTCTCGTACTTGGTTCAGCTTGGGTGGTCACAGATAAACATGGCATGGGTCGGATTCTCTATGGACTCTTCGCAGAACCCGCATTTGCACCATTCTCTCGGAACCACGGGTTTGCCTCTCTCCTTCCATCTCCGACATTCCACGGCCAAACTATGGTCTGATCGCACCATACGTGTCAATGCGCGACGATGGTCCATAGTCTTGAGGAAAACATAGTGCCGGAAATCAAGTGATTTCTTGACCAATTTTCCAGTGTCAATGTCGAGTTCGAGCCGGCCCGTCAGCAAATCTTTGGTGCGTGATGATGTCTCTATCTCGTTATCGATCCATGCCTCCATCGACAGTTTAACCCGTTTCATTGTCTCCTCAATCAGCGAAATTTCCAGTGGTCCCGAAATGTCAAGTTCCACCGGCACATAGAGGCGAGAGAGGATAATCCGTAGATCATCCACCCAGGAGATCTTTTTAGCAAGCATTTCCGGTGGACAGAGTTGAAGACAAGGGCTCGTCATGCTCAGTGAGGGGCACAGAATCCACACATTGCAATTTGCTCGAGAAGATCGGTCCAGATTTTCCGGCCCATGAAAGATGGAAGCAGAGAGAACTTACAGTTTGTCCAGGCCAGGTTGTGCACATCAGGAGGATCCTACGCCCGACTCAAATCTTGCATATTCATACCGCCAAACAACAACGAGATTAGCGGCTCACCGGCATGCAGTCGAGTCACCGCAGCATTGTTGGGTTAAAAGTGGCGAGATGACGCGTCTACGATTGTTGATTTCGGACGGCGATCGCTTGGGCTCATTTCCTTGAAGCTCATCCGATCATGGAAGCCACGAGAAGCTGATGCAACGAGAGAGGTTCCAGTTATCGCGAGGCAGAGACGATGTGAAGCTATGGTTAATTTATGCAGCCTGATGAGTATCCAGGCATCTAGGTCATATTCTCCCTTTTTGCGGGAACTTTGCAGTACACTGAGAGAATATGCACTACTTACAGCATGTAAAATATTTTTCGGCCTCCAATAGTGGTTCATGTGGTGAGACTGCCATTTTGAAAACTTTTGACCTTTTTTTCCCGCACCTTAGAACCGCACCCCATGTTGGCTATTCCTATCGTTGGACCCCCTGGGAAATGAAGTTGGAAGATGGTCAAAAAAAACTAAACTGACACGGGCGGGTCTCATCGTCCGACTGTCGTCGCGAGTCTGAATTTACTGGCACCTGTCAACAAAAACCGGGGTCCTTATTGACAGGTGCCAATGAAATCAGACTCCATATAAAAGATTTATCGACTATCAAAAATCTCATGGTAGGTAGAATTACACGGCACGGTCCCGCTCAGGAACGCCGGTTCCAGGAATTATCCCGATGTACACGCACCAAGTAGCTGCATCATCTTGGAGTCTGACTGTGGGAGACTGGATAACTCATATTGGCGGTATCCGCGTGATGATCTTGAATGGGTTCAGAGGCATTCTAGCCGCAGCGCCGCCTCGCCAGATCTAGCCGGCCGGGCCACATTTAGCTAGCCGAGCTAACGGCACAAGCAGTATCTAGCCATAGCTAAGCTGAGCTCCCCCGAGCCAGCCATGCATCTGGCCACCTGTGCCCTGGCTATTAGATAGTGCAAAGATGAGCGGCTTTTGAGCGCCGCGCCGTGGCAAATCAGTGACGGCAAAACAATGAATGGTTTATGGATCAATCATCAGTGGCATAATTGACAGCTTGTTAGTTTGCCTAGCTACCCACAGGCCGGCTAGGCGAGTTAACCATCAGCGCGGAGAAGCTACGGCTCTTTCTCCATCGCTAGACCACTGATTCACATGAATCTAAGTGATTTTGAAATCTGTGGTCAATGCAAAGCTCTGTGGTATATTATATTTTGGTTTATTCTCAAGGCAACCTGCTAGCAATGAATATTCAGTGATCAGTAAATCCATTCTTGCAGGTGCACATCATGTGTGTTGCATCCGAGAGTGGCGGAATATTGGTCACCGTGATGTAAGCTTTCAGAATCACCCGAATTCATGAAATTCAGCCCAGGGTGATGCGTCTGGTTCACGCCAGACAGCTGGAATTTTGGAACATTTAAATTATGCAATTGACCTGGTGAGTAGGGTACGGTATGAAAGCCCGGCTTACCCGCTTTCGAACGTGCCTACTCAACAAAATCAGTTGAGAAATGAGCTCGGCAATCTGTCGCATAAAAAATGCTTTCTTTTAACTATTTTTAGTGCGTGTTATTAGTTTTGCAAACAGATGTAACAGAAGATCTGTCAGTGTTCACTCTTTCAATATCAAGTTCATCCGACGCCACAACCTCAGCTGCCGGAGGCCCGGACCCGCAGTACGTATCCGCGACACGAACTCAGCAACGGGCATTGACGACCGCCGCCAAGCCAAATCGAATGTGTTAAAAGACAACACGGAAGCAAGCATGTTCTATTTCAGTCTTTTCCCTTGATCCCCATGTTCTCTTCCACGCTTTTCGCCCTCGTGGGCTTTGCTCTCTCGACTGTCGCTCGTCAGATCCAGAGCGTGAACTCCGGCTGTACGTCTGTCTCCCTCTCCTCCGGCGTATAAAATTTGCTAAGTCTATTAGTCTATACCGCAGGAATCCAAGGATGCATCGCCGTCGCCGAAAACGCAGATGGCGAGCCCCTCATCATCCACAACTGCAATACCGAGTCGGAACTCACCGATCAAGACTGGGTGGTCGCTTTCTTCACTAAAGAAAATGCTGGTCCGCAACAGATCTCGGTCTTCGGTGACAAGGTGCGCGTCTAAAGCTTGTCTTTTTTCTTCATCTTCCTGACTCTCTTCGAGTGTATCGATGTCACGGGAGGCGTCAATGCCGACGGCACGAAACTCCAGATCTGGACCTGCACAGAGGGGAACACCAACCAACAGTGGATCTCTGTGTCGGATTTTACCTTCCAGTGGAGTGGTACCAACAAATGCATCGATCTCAGCGACGGAAAAATTACCGACGGCAACCAGCTCCAGATCTGGACTTGTGACGACAGGAACGCCAACCAGCAGTGGATCGGCGAACCCAATCCCGACACCACTGAGTTAGTACTTTGTCCGTGTATGCAATTCAATGAAACTCACGACTCCACAGATTTCTTAATCTGATCGGCGGAATCGGTAAGCGCTCCAGTAGTTGATTCTGTACCGTTTCGTGCCCTAAGTCCCTTGACCCAGAGTCTGTCACAGTCGGCCCTTTTTGTATCACTGCGGCCTCCAACACGGACGGCGCGGAAGTCGCCCTCGCCGAATGTCTGAACGGCAAACCCCCTTTTTTCAGCGCTGGCAATTCCAGCTGGACCGCACCTGTCGACCCGCTCATCGGCCAAATCAAGACGTTCGACAACAAATGTCTTGACGTTCCGAACGGATCCCTGGTCAATGGGGTGAAGCTCCAGATCTGGACCTGCGCCGCTGGTAACACCAACCAACAATGGAAGATACATAGTGTGCCCTCGCAGATCGAGTGGAACGGAACAGGCAAATGCCTTGACCTCACTGACGGCCTTTCTACTAACGGCAACCCCGTGCGTGTTCTCCCTCCTCGCTCGGTGTTTGACTGAACCGTCTTTTTCTCGTCCGCAGATCCAGCTTTGGGATTGTGCCGTACCGAACAACAACCCCAACCAAGACTGGATCCGCAACGGAATCTTCCTGTAGTCACTGACGATAGTATGACGCCCAGCCCATCTCAGCCACACATCGCAAATCCTTGCACCACATTCCTGAAATTTATACTGGACATTATTACCTACTTGAACTACGACTTTGTTGTCCGTGCGCCCTCTTGAATGGTCTCCTGCGGTCATATGGTGAGTGGTTCGCAGCCACTGTTCCTCCGCCATGCGCACGTGTCCTACCCGTCAAAGCCTTTTCGATGTGGGGTTGTAAAGTATCGGTAAGACAAGAAATCATCAGCGAGTACCGTGCAGTCAGCGCCGTATCGTTTTCTGTTTTTATACCCAAGTCGAGGTGGTTTCTTATAAGTTATGAACAGCGGCCATAGCTGCACCTCTCGCATGTTGGAAAATTTGCGAGAAGTGAGCGCCAATTTGAAAATGTCGGTGGAACACGGTCCAGATCGAGAAAAGGGGAAATGAAAAATAACAACTAGAGTAAACAAAGATCCACACCCGAGTAGTGTGAGTAGAACGAGGTGTGAATCGAACTGATAGGAAAATCTGCATTGGATAAATCTTTGCGGCAATGTCCGCAATTCTTGAAAGCGGAAGATTTTTTACCCTAGGAGACATGCCGATGGCTAGGTATACACCTGGCAAAATACTACTGACTTACTGACCCACTGAAATATACTAACCAAGTACTAATCGCTGGATCTCCATTTTTAGGGACCTCGCTTCCTCCAACTCCGGGTATTGAAGCTCGTAGAGGGTCTCAATTGCCCACTCGAGCCCTCGCTTTGTTTCAGATTCAAAGTTCCCCTCTAAGGACGGGACCTCTGTCCGTTCGAAGTATCGCGGCTCTCATCTCCCATCCAAGTTTTATAGCTTGTTATATATGCTTTTCACTCCTTGCATACAGACTTACGTTCGCTAACCTTCAAAGTTTTCACCCATTAGACAGGTTGCGCAGGAGCCACGGCATGACTCTCGCACCGTGCGCAATAATAGCAGGCG
This sequence comes from Mycena leptocephala, assembly GCA_029378395.1. NCBI lineage: Eukaryota > Fungi > Basidiomycota > Agaricomycetes > Agaricales > Mycenaceae > Mycena > Mycena leptocephala. Next base: position 317,358 of record JARJLF010000099.1, on the reverse strand, counting down.
AGTGGCTCAAAAGAGCCACCAACAAGTCATCAACGTCATAATTTGGCGGTGGAGCCACTGGTTTGCGCACGGTCTGAGAGCCACTGGCATGGTTGGTGGTACAGAAGCCATATTCAACACATCCAGGTCAATACTTGAATATAATATATTCGTTTTCATCTGGCCACGCTTCGATTTGATTTCATTTGAAATTCATTTGTGTTACTACATGTGGCCAGTAAAGGCTATGGTAGCAGGCATAACAGTGTCTAAAGAGGTAATCTAGTGCTGGGAGTTATAGCGAGAGCCTTTTTATGAGTACGGAAGAGAGTTAAAAATTACGGGGAAAGCTGGTCTATGTAGTGTGCGGTGGGTGGTATGAAGGGTTTGCGCGGTGGGTTTCGACGGGCGTATATGGGGTGGTACGGGTATAGATTATATAGGTATATAGGGTAGTGTCGGGAAGGAGAGAGATAAAAAGAAATAAAGATAAAAGTTTAGAACAGGTCCTCACGAGAATCGTCCCGAGGCTTCAATGAACCGTGCAAGCGGCTTCAAGAGTTGGGGGTGCGTTAGGATGGGGGAGAGGTGAAGCGAGCCAAAAAGGCCGGCGGCCGTAGCGGCGTTGTGGAGGGGTTGACGGAGGTGCTCCCACGCCGGGTACTCCAGGAGGTAGTGTGCACGAGTTTCATGGAGCGAGCCGCAGGCCTCGCATGCCGGGGAGCCGATGAACCCAGACTTGAAGCGGTGCGCATTCAAGAAGGATGGACCAGTTCGCAGCTGAGAGATAGAGGATGATGCTTGGCGGGTTAGGGAAGAGGAGGAGTAGAGCGGTCCGAGAATCAGCTTCCCGATTATGGCATTCAGTGATTTCCCGAATTATTTCACTGATTCACATTTACATCTCCGGGTTATGTCTGTCTCGCATGCCTTAAGGGATTTCGATCCCTAAATATCCGCTGTTTTCTCTGCTATTGCGGCTTCACAGTGCTGGGTTCTGTATCTCCCATTTCGCATGTTTGCAAGTTGTTCTGCGAGTAAGCTTCAAACCATAAACCTACGGGGATCCGACTCCCCGCCGATACGCGACTCTCGATTCATTCCCCTAGCCATCTACTCGGATGCTTTGATCTTGAACATCCATGTTCGAAGTCCATGTTGCACTCCACTGGTGTGATCCGATTTTCAACGAATCGGCTACAGCGCTCATCTCTCGACTTTCTGGGGATAAAAACAACAACTTCACTGCGTTCAAGGTCCCCCTAGACTTACCATCTGGCAAGGTCCCTATGCTTAGCTGGGCAGACCACATCTGGTTAGGGGCCTACACAATCTCTGTGTAGCTCTGTCTAGTTCTGTGTAGCTGTGGGTAGATGTGCGTAGGTCTGCCAAGGTATGTATATGTCAGGCTAGGTCTGCCTAGCTTCCTAGACTCACCTTCTCGGAATACAGTCGGAAGTGTTTGAAATTTTAATTTTTGGTTGAATAAACACGGGAATGACCCCCAGTGTAGTTGGGTAGAGATGAGTTTAGGTACCTGCACTGGCCTACACAGGGTCAGCTTAGGTGACCTATACACAACTGGTCAGGCACTACGCACACTTTGCCACAATTGTGATCAGGTCGGTCTAGTAGACCTACACAGAGTCTGTTTAGCCTCTAGCATTCCTTTACAGACCTATACACACCTTTACAGACTGAGGCTAGGGGGGCCTTGAATGCAGTGGCTTCTTCTCCACAAAAATGGAGCCTCTCAAGTCCTCCATTTGTCATTTATCCGCCCAAGATTTCTCACCCTCTCGTCACATCAGCTCACACATGAATTGTCCATTTGACTGACGATATCCACTGAATACCTGGTCATCTGGCAAATCAACTCAGATTAAACACTCCCTTCGAGGGCTTGGGCCTGATAGATTCCACTCGGATTATAATATCTCGGATACCCGACCTTTTGCTCAGTTCCCTATGCTATTTATCATTGCAGATTCTCTTGCAACCATACTCAACGCCAATACTGTGCTTTGTGATTCAAATGTTCCACGATGCCTGCTCTGCTGCATGGCACCCGAGGCAATCTTACACACCTTATAATCCAATCCATTGATTTAAACTGTCGGTGCGGCCTACAATGGCTTGTTGGTCGCCTTCCAATCTACTTCTCGATATTGGCAAATAGCCAACCGCTTCTCACTGCACTTACTCAGTCGTTGCATTATTCAATGACTTCGGTGGGTGGCTCAGAAAAATCCAAACTGGGTTCAGTTCAACGAACTCGATGTCATAATATATGTCCCAACTCAGCTCGAGGTTTCAAACCATCATATTACCCTCTCGGATCCTAACATCCCTTCGATGCCTCTTGAGGTCATCGTCATAGAACTGTAACATAGAACAAAGTTTTGAAATTCTGATTTATTATCAAGGGTTTAAACTCACCCACGTTACTTCATCGAACCTCGGACTCTTCATCTCGTCACATATTCAACTAATACCCCTCGAGTCCTCGTGCTTTTGGCATATCCATCACTTCCGGGTTTCGCATAACATTACATTTTGTGCCGAGCGGCCTTTGAGACTTCAGCTCTCCAAAAATATGTACCCCCTTTCTTACTTTTTCAGTCGAGCCGCCGTTTTCTTGGGCTGGCCGCGGGCGCTTGGAGGATGCCCTCGTCTGGCGACTCTTCTTGGGTTCATTCTCGCGCATCCCCCATCGCCCTGCGACCTGGATATCAGCGGTTCACGGATTGGAGCACTGCTGATTTCTCCTCCCTATATAGACTACGGCTGTCTCGTTCTCGTTCAGACTGAGTGGTGAAGCGTTGAACAAGGTCGCTCTGATCCATTCCGCTTTTGCCAATGTGTACAACAAGTAGCGCACGCATTATTTCTTCGTTGTAGCAGTGTTGCTGAAGCATCAGATCATATATATGCACCGAGAGTTCGTTTCACGTTGAAAGGTTTCTGAGGCGGTGATCCAGAATCAAGCCAGCTTCGAAGAGCAAGTTTCGTAGATCCGGAGTCCAGATTCTAGAGCATCTATAGAGTCCAGATATTGGAGTCTGATATCGACCAGGGAAATGGGGTGCAATGAAGGGGTGAAAAAAAATTCAACGGATGGGAGAAAGAGAAAGAACCTCACGGAATTTCAGCGCGCAGATGTCGGAGAAAAAGAGGGAGGAGGGTCACGGCGCAGGGTCGAGAAATTGCCGAGGCCGACTCTTCGAGAAATCATCGAAGGTCGACTCTTCCCCCGAGAAAATGCATGAGCGAGACAAGGCACAAGCAGAGCGAAGCTGGAGCCGCTCGTTCATCGTAGGATAACTGGCGGTCGTTGACGAACATCAAGGCAAAGGACAAGAAGCGTCGGACGGGCCGGTCCGGAAATGTGGCTGTGTTTGATGCCACGCTCTCTCGTCCCGACTCTCAAACTGGCCGAGGACTGGCGCTATGCTACCGCGGCCTTGTGCGCAATCTTGCGCTGTCCGCTCTTATTAATCTATGCCAAGCTTCTGTTCGGAGCGATCGGATTCCTCAAGCCGCTTCATCCCGCGGTAAGTTTCCGCCGCTTCGATCGGTGACATGTCCCTCGATTATGACTAGACGTAGGCTAGTCATCAGCCCATCGTCGATGCAGCCACTGACAGTCGCTAGTGCCACCTGGACTTGCAAACCCTGGAGTCTGTCTACGATGCTACCGTGCACGTCACACTGCAGTCTGCAATCCCCCCTACCACCGATGCCCAAGCCGCCGCAGCTCTCATCCACGGCAACCCATATCTCTCTCCCAGCATGAGAACGCACTGGGAACCTTAACGCCATATGCCAATTCTTGCCATATGCTGGAGATCTCGTAGGATTTGTATTCGGATTCCGGTACGTTTGCATATGTGTTCCTCTTTCTTTTCTCCTCCGTTCTCTCATTCTCGTTCCTCCGGCTTTGTGTGACGCCGAGGGCTCGCGGATGCGACCGCGAGTCATCGAGCATTGATTGTGTGGTGGCTGGGAAGGGAAAGAATGAATGACTCCTTCGTGCCGTCCCCTCTCCTTGGTTTGTGCGTTGCTCCACCTCCGAGTCGGACGAAGCGGCTACTTCCGCTCTTTTCATTCACTCCATTTCTTTGTGTCTTTACACTATTCCTCAGATATTGACTATTTCTACCCGCATTGTGCATTCGCACCACAGACGTCTCTCCCAACGCGTTGACTATTCATGTCTTGGATGGGCCATACCTCCGGAGCCAGTAGCGTCGAAACGCAGCAGATCGCAGGCAAGAAGTACTAGTTGGGAGTGAAGAATTCACTGCCGAGCCAGAGGCTGTGTTATCGCAATACAGCCGAACGCGACTCTCCTCCGCCTCTGAATTCACGCTTGGCGGCATATACCACTGCGTCCGCGATATCCGCACGACGGGGAGGCACAGGATAATATCGGATTCGTCATGTTTATGTGACAGCATCGTCACTCCTAGCAAAGCCTCCTCGACTTCCACGCATTTCCGGCGTTACAGAACCACGCGGGTCCCCGCTGCCCAGCCCCTACTCCTCTATCACCCGCACGCTGCACATCCCACGCTTGTCTCCGTCAATCTTCCTCCCCAGCACAGGCTCGTCGACTTCCCCGCCTTCGCCGCGTTGCAGATCCGCGCGGGCACGATGCCGGAGCCCCTGTACCGCCGGCTCCTCCATCATGCGCGCCGTTCCCCGCTCTGCACTCCTCCGCGCTGCGACCCCCGCAGCATGCGCGTACATATGGATGTACCCCGCTCGTCTTCAGCACGGCGCCGGTGGGGAATGTGGTCTGGAGCATCGAATGCTGGTGTGCGTGAACGGTATTGCGGAAGGGCTATCAGGGAAATCTACGCCCCGGGGCGAGGAGGACTGTGACATTCCGGCATCGATCAAACCCAGCACCCGCGTTCGACTCGGGCTCTGTCAATTCATTTCCAAATGCTGAATCAAGAACAAACTCCATGCGTCACCAGTGGCTCCTCTCATCACCTCAGTTGGTACCCCAATCTCCTCAATCTGCATTTGCTTCTGGAGTCTACTTGCTCTCCTGCCATGGTTTTCTACGCAGAACTCGATCGTTGCGTTTTACTCGCTGAACTCGGGCACTCCCCAATACAATCTTCCGGCTCGCGCCTATTAATTTGCTGTGGCACAAACCTGTGGCTCTGTTTTGCACATCTCACAAGTCATACACAGCCAACTGAGATCTGTCTCCATAGTAGAAGTCCTCGTCAGCGGATGAAGGATGAAGCGCGGCAGGTTTAACGCGGTGGATTCGGCGTCCATGGGGGCCCTTTATCAGTCCAAACTTGCTCGATTTTGTATTGACTTTACTTTGAAGAACACATGCACCCAAACTATTTAACCTGGTAACTTTTCTCCCAACGCTGGCCCACATTGTTGTCCACACTTCACTCCAGTCGCGGTGTGGGAGTAGGCGCGGAGATTATGACGAGTATACGTCAATGGCAGCCGCGAACGCGGAAAGGACATTGTTCCGAAACTGGACAACCCGAGCGTCGAGGTCGGGCTGTATGTTCAACTGAGTACGCACAATTCAAAAAAGATGGAACAGGAACATACTGGGACATTGTTGAACAGTGTGCTACCGAAGGCAATACCAGCGGACAGATAGTTCTCGAGGTCCTGGAGGATCAGAACGGTGACGCCGGGAAGCACATCCTGCAGATTACGCACATAAGAACAAAAGGTGAGGGCATAACAGAGCACGTACGAATGCCGGCTTCTTGACGACGACGTTCTGCAGGAAATCGAGGATGTTAGGCTCAAAACCCTCGAGAGCGGACAAGATCGCTAGGCCGTCGGCCTCGCTGAACGCGCCAGCGGCTTGCTCGTCGCTTGCCGCGGTGCTGAGAGTGGAGATAACGTTGACGGCGTTCGTGTGAACGGCCATCGCCTCGTCGAGTGTCCCGTCGGTGAGGGGGAACGCCTGCGCTGCGTTGTCAAGCGCCGTCACCTGGCCGGTAAGCACTGCGAGGTCTGCCACAACTGTCGCAGCATCACGCTTGAGCAAAGCGGCAAGGCTGAGGGCAGCGATGGAGAGAATGGCGAGGGCGCGGATGCCTTGGACCATGTTTGCGGCGGTGTGCAGGCAAAGGAGACACTGCTGTTGGAGGAAAACGATGCACGTTAGGCCCTCTTTATACCGGCTACACAGAGTAATGCAGAAAGTTTGAGATTTGTGCACAGGTGTCAAAACGATAGCGAAGGATCGCGAGTCAGGTACGCCAGAAATACACAGACTTCTTGCGTCGGGGCTGGTACGGCCCAACAATGGTGAATGGCTCAGTCAGGCATGGTGTTGAAACGATAGGGAAGGATCGCGGGTCAGGTGGCGACCCCGAGTACACAGCCAGTGTACGCCAGAAATACACCGACTGGTTGGGCCGGGGCTGGCACGGCCCGTCAACAGTGAATGGCTCAATCAGGCACCGTGTTGAAATGATAGGGAAGGATCGCGGGTCAGGTGGCGACCCCGAGTACGCAGCCAGCGCACACTAGAAATACAGACTTCTTGCGTCGGGGCTAGCACGGCCCATAAATAGTGAATCGCTCAGTCAGGCACGATGTAAACATCCTCACCTGGGCACCGCAGTATTATAAATTTCGGCGCCTTGAGTGGCGAATGCAGAGGAAGATTAGGGGAGTCTCTATTGTGTTGATGCGGACAATCCGGGTCAAGGGACCTAAAACTCAACGGAAGACGCATCACATGAAGATACCAGCGCTTTCCCGGGGGCTAAAAAGAGCACTTAGTGCTGATTGTGTCTCACCATCACCTTTCCGAGGCCGCTTCTCTTTTTTAGTTTGAATGGAGGTGTTGCACGCACACTCCGCTCTGGCCAGTAGTAGTAGGATAGTGTGCACATTCCCCCGGTTCTGCCCGTCTAAATCTGAATTAGAACACCTCTCCTGAAAAGGGCGCACATTCTGCAGAAGATTCGAAGACTCCGGGCTGGGTCGCATGCAATCTGATTGAGAAGTGCCGTTTGTCCTGCTCATAGCTCACCATCACCTTTCTAGGGCCGTTCCTCTTTTTAGTTTGGCTGGAGGCGTCCCAGGCACACCGCTCCAGTCCTGTTAGGTCGCCGCTGGATTCGTAAACTCGTTCCAGAACGGCGTTGCAGCGCCGTCTTTCTAATCATGTAGGCAGATGTACTAGGACGATACATCGTTCCAAGCGTTATTTGGGTTACAAGGCCTTGAATATTCTAGCCTTGTGTTACATATTGCACCCCCCTGTAGTGGGTTGGGCTATCTCGGGCCCAAATCATTCTCGTCGGAATCAGATTCGGAGACTGCCTGTGGTCCTGCAACACCCCCAAGGCCAAAATGGAATTCAAAACGCCATCCGGGGCACCCTTAGTACCGTGGACACCGAGCCACACCTGTATCTCGCCTGTTAAGCACGGTTCTGTCCAGTGGGAATTAATCGTATTGTCGGGCGAGCAATACGCAACGGGAATGCGGTAAGAAGCCGCAGGTATCGCGTGCGCAGACAGAGAATGATCACAGTAATAATATTTCGGAGCAGAGGAAAGACATTGCAGAACTAGAGCGTTGTCGGGGAAAATGGATCGCAGCATTAGCCGACGACTATTATCCGCCTGTTTCAAACAGAATGATGGCCCAAGTCTTTCGATTCCCGGGCCAACGACTCGGCAAGAAATTTGTTGGAGAAACTCAAGTAGAAACACCCAGAACCAGTGGAAGAAAGTTAAGGAGCCACAGTGTATCCCCAGAGCCAAAAGCAAGAGCACAAGAGTACAAGAGCACAAGAAACAAAGAAAAGCCAGAGGAGACGGAAGATGGTGGTGGTGTGGAACCAAGAGAGCGCCGTTGGCGCGCTCTGCAAGTACCGAATCACTAATTGTTCAAAGCGAATCCCCGCTGGGAGCCAAAATGGGCGTAAGCTTCATGTTCGGCCATCGCCTCCGTTTTGGGTCGTTGATCCCGCATGGCACGGGTGCTTGAGGCTGTATAGAATATGCCCCCTAGCGTAGGGCGAGGCGGGCGCCCGGATATAAGTAGGAAGGATCTAGGTGAAGTTTGGTTACTGAAGGGGCTATTTTATAATCCGTTACTTCCTTCAAGCAAGCTGGCGTCTCTATTTGACACGGTATGTTCAAATTAGATAGGTTGCGCAAAAGCCGCACAGCCGCATGCGCATTCATGCGGCTTTTTGGGCATTGTGCAAAGCTGCGGCCTTTTCTTCGCTGGTCTTGGTTCTTTTCTATCAAAATACTATTTAATGCCTCCTGAATCTCATATTCCACTCCCGGGAGTGTTGTGTTTTGGATGTGCACCCGTGGGAGGCCGATTTTTCAGGCATCAAAAAACATCACTCACCTTTCCCATACTTTCATGTATGCCACGCAGCAGCGATAGTGCCCAGGTTATTCCCTCTCCCCACAGTGCCTCTACACCTCAGGTACGCTTATATTACAATAGTTCAAATTTGCCGTGCGGCTTTGCACAATGCACAAAACCCGCATGCGGCGCGTGCGCAACCTATCTATTGTTCACTCTCTCCACGGCTGTTTCGCGGTCCGCTTGATTTGATATATTTGCTGCTGAATTCTTCATATTCCCCAGTCGAGCCCAAATCCATCGGATCCAGCGCTGTACATAACGCGATTCCGAATGAGGGGCAAGGGTTCCTTCCCTCATCCTGTAATTTATCCCTCCCACATATTATATCCGCGGTCTACTTCTGGTTCCACGGAGCGTGTCCGTCCCTCTTCATCCCCGTCCTCACGCCGAACTGGAAGTACTGCAAAACGGGCTGACGGTTTCTCAGACCTGTCAGTCCCATGTTAGCGTCGCCAAATTCCGCCCGCGTTTTACTTCCTTGTTATGTATATTTGAATTTCACATTTCAGAGCAGACCCGCCAGCTACGCTGAAGATCTCAATACTTCTGTCCTCTTGCAGTGCATTTCTTCGGTTTCTTTCACGAGCTGCAGATGTGATGGGCGATGTTTTCTTCTGAAATTTTGGTGGCACCTGTAGGTGTTGGCCTCCCGGCTCATGCGCAGACCCAAAACCGAAATTCGAAGCTGGCGACAATCGTCCTTAATTACGAAGCCAAAAACACACTTGAAACAATGTCGGGATGACATTCAAGTCTGTCGACTCACACGTGAGTTTTCTATGCGAATCTTTAATACCGTCGGGTTACCAGGCTGCTCCGCACTTGTCCGTATGATCAATTCCGTGTTGAGCTCCTGGTCCATGAGAAGGATTTCAAGATCAAGCCAGAGATGAGACTTGCGGTCAGGATTCAGGCGAGAGAAGCACTGTTCCACAGATCAACTTGCGGCAATCTTGCGACACAGGGCTTGAGAACGACTTCCCATCTGTCTTGAGATGTCTTAATGAGGCCAGAGGACACAGGACTGGAGAAAGATAGCTTGAGAACGACTGGCATCTGTCTTCGCGATGTCTTGATGTGTAACAGCGATGGCGGGTGCATATTGGAGGCGCACCAGGCCAGCATATGAAGGGAGGTGAGATGGGAGGTTTGAAGTAGCCAAGTGCATCTTGAGGAGCGTCCTGCACGTTCAGAGGCAAAGACAGAGAGGAACGAAGGGAGAGAAGATGGGGGGAAAGGAAGAAAGGCGATGAACCAAAGTCCCGTTGGCAACCAACAATCACGCACATGCGGCGGACTTTGACTTAGCAAAATTTGAGAGCAGCCAAGCGACCATGCCCTACCATTCATGTATGCAGTATGTCTCTGTAAATCCTGTAGACGAGGCAATAAGTCAAAATATGGTTGTAAACCATCGTCCGGGGTTCAAAATCTGAATCGACGACTACCCGGTGCTACTGATCTTCGCGCGGCGGTTATCAAATGCTACTGATCTGTCGCTGGCGGCTATCACGGCTACCAGCCGCTACAGATCCTCGCAGAGAGCTACTGGTGCTACCGCTGCAATAGAACTCACCATGTAGCTCCAGAGCAAAAACTTTTTTCTTGATGGTGCGCACTGCGATGCAAATTGGATGCAAAGGTACTCTGCATCGAGAAGTTGAGTGCCAGAAAGGGCTTGATATCGAGCGCTGAAGACAGAATTGCCGTCCAGTGCACGTCAGTCTCGCCGCTGGCGTCTCGTTGGCGTTGGCGTGGCGTCGCTGGACGTGGTGGTGGAGCGCGATGCACAGCCTCAACGCGTGATCCCATCATTTCCTGCTTCCTTCCTGCCTCCATGTCGTATAGCACAAGAGCGATCTTCCACAAGTACCTGGCGATGCAGGAGCTGATTCCCTCTCATCCTGAACTGCACCTTCCGCCCGAATTAGAACGCGAGATCTTCGAAATTGCTGCGCTTACGCATTGGAAGACGATCCTAACACTCGTGCGCGTAGCAGCCCGAGTTAAAGAGTGGTACATCACAATCGTTAGCCTTCTGTTCGCCCTCATTCCTGAGCAGGGTTGAGCCTCTCCTATATCGGGTCATTGTCGTATTGGCGGCATCGGGTCATGTGTATCGGGGGAAATCCCTTTCTTTCCCCATCTTCACTGTCGACATTCTGCTCAGGATCATAGCGACTAAACCACCCGAATTTCTTCAAGGCTCTGTGCGGTACATTCATTTCAATGTCCGCACGGCGGCAACGGTTCGGGAGACCATTTGCAGGGCCTGCAACCGCATGGAGAACCTGTTCCTCGAATGCTTTCACCCCGGTCTCGTGGGTGCGGTGGGTGGCCTCCAGCATCTACGCCGGCTCAAAATCTGGGTCATAGAGCTGGTTCAATGCTCAACTGTCAAGAACATGCGCCGAATGCTACGTAATCTCACACATCTCGAACTTATCGGCATTTCTGCATTCCCGAACCACACGGAGAAAGTGTCTGCATGTCTACCACTCATGCCTCGCCTCACTCATATCTCGTTTACTCCCATTTCGCGTCATCCCCCATTACACGCTGCCCTTCGTGCGGCCAAAAATTTGCGCTGCATCCTCTTTTCGATCCTAAAACATGATTTCGACAACGAACTGCAGACCGGAGACGCACTTTTGAGTGACGCTCGATTTCTCTGCCTGCGCCGCGAAAAGTTCGACGAGAACTGGCTTCATGGTGCGGACACGGCGAAGGACCATTGGACACTTGCCGAGGCGTTCCTCCGGGCGAGACGCGAGGGAAAGGTTGCTCGTACGCCCGTTTTGCTCGTATAACAGGCCACACACAAACGAGAGTGATTTCTGTTCCCAGGTTCTGTGTTCATGATCTCGACCACAGACAAATCTTGGGACCAGCCCGTTCCAACGCCTTTGTGATCGCATGATACTGGTTATCGTGCGAATTTGCCTGTCCTATCGATGGCGTCCGTGCACCTGGATAGCTAGATTATTAGCGCATGTCCCCTGGGCTCCGTGACGAAAACAGTAACTCGTATCCAACCGCTCTCGATCCCACAAAGCACCGTGAGGTCGCCTGCTTTGATCATCGGCAGAGCAGTGCCCTGCAAAACCGCAGCGTGTTTCCGTCCAATAAACGATCTCGCGAGGATTCCTTTTTCGAGAAACGTGAGGGGCCTGTCGGCAGGCAACCGCACCGACCTGCATGCAGTAAGTGACCGTGGAAGTGAGAGGGCACACCGTCGGCTGCCCTTTGTAGGCTTTTCTCTTTTTGGTGCGCTTCTTCCCCTCGCTTTTCCTTCGACTTCCCCCACGGGCGCCTGATTTGTGTCCTGCAGCCAATCCTAGATCAATGAAGCACCATAAACTTTTGACACTGACGTTCAATCGCCGATCACAGATTGGCCACTGGAATGAGTTGGGGTCGCAATGGTTGCCTTTCCACCCACCTATATAAGGAGCATTCCGGACTTGTACTTTCATCCTCGGCATTGACCTTTTCTACGACAACAAAATTTCGCTACAAACCGATGGCAGGGCAAGATAAAATTCCTTCCAAATTGCAAGCTATCTCTCTCCGCAACATATTAAGGCTGGGACTGTCGCAGGGATTGGCAGAATGCGGCGCGCCATACAGCATCTTCCCGGATTTCACTTTCTCGACTTTGTTATGCATGGCTTGTTGATCGCGAAGCACATTACACTGTTCATTGTCAGCCGGTTCCACCTTGAGAACCGGGTTCGAGTATCAGAAGGAGAAGACACCGAAGTTCTATCCACCGCGATCAGTATTGCAACTCAGACTATTGCCATCGTGTGTCGGTTATTTTTCCCTCTCATTGATGCTGAACTGGAGTCAGATCTATCTCGCCATTCTCACTGGGGGCAGTGACCAATGTATCTGATTTCAGATGCGTTAAAGGTATCTGGTACGCACTTGCCGATGCAATCAAAATGGGTTGGAACCAAATGGGGACACAGGCAAAGGGTTTCTTTGTCGCCCTTTTGTTTCGGCCCAGGAACTGCGACCGTCAACACATACACCCTGAACGTTACATGCGGGACGTTGGGCGGAGACACAGTTGCAGCCATCGACCCTGACCTTGCTGATAACCTAACGACATACGCAGTGTGTGGCGGGGAGAAACGCTGGGTCCGATCGGTATCTGCGTCCGCTATAATCGTCGCATTTTAACATGAATGCTTAGGTGTCACACAGCCCTCACGGAAATGGGTATTTAATTTATACAGCCCAGATATTCACCGCTGAATTCCTCAACACAGCCCCGAATGTGCTCCGTTTTACGCCGCCAGAACTCGGAATAGTAAACATGCTTCAAGCTGGCTGCAACATATCCGATTTCTATGACTACAAATGTGAAGCAGCTGCGACCACACTACTCATCTCCCTCGCATCCTTCAATATCACTGACACAGTCGGGAACGGTGCCTCGCAGGTTATGCTCGATCCACCGATGAACCCCGGTACGTCGTCGGAACACACGCCAAGAAAATGAGCGACCGATCGACCCTTCTTATGATCAGTCCTTAGTGCTGGTGCAAAATATGCTTCTTTCGGTCCCACTGTCTCTCTTAGCGAAGATACACTCTCCACTTTCAATATGTGGTCTGTTTCGCTCGTTCAATGTTCACTATCAATCGTGAATGGTTCGGCCAATGTGGACACATCCAGCCGCATCATACTGGGTCCTGGTCCCCAACGGAAACTGGTGTCGTCGTGGCAACCTTATGAGGGAGTAGAAATGGACTCCGACGACAATAGCACATTTTTGGTACATCCCCAATTTCAAGAGTGATATTCACGTCTGACAGTATCTGATCATGATAGTGGGCATACGCTGTTTCGAGTTCAGCACCAACTCCGGAGCTGTCCAGTTCATCGTTTTGTCGAGCCTCGGGCCTATTCAATATCGCCTTCCCCCTCCTTCATGTGACAGATTGCACATATCAGGGACAAACGGAAAAGTATTCGGATTTCGGCCGTCTGGTTGCCAATGCACTCACGGGTTCTTAGATATTTAATGGACACCCTGTCCACTCACCCTCCTAACAGAAGTATCGAGTGGTGGGCGTCCTTCATGGCATCGCAACTTGGGAGGCGGGATGGGGTTAATGTTTCTGTTGTGAATGTGAAGTTGCATGACCAATAAATTCATTAACGACAGTAAATGGCGACCGTAAAAATGCGCGGTCGGAAAATGACGCTCTCGAGATATCATGAACGATTACCAAGTACTCGTAATTCGAGCCTGAACCAACTCAACCCCGGTCTGAGGCCGGCGTCGCCTACGTCCACAGGGTATGCGCGTTGAATCTGTCTTCAGCACACTGTGTCCGTGCGGGTAGCGCATGTTTCGAAGTGGAATCTGATGAGTACGAAGAAACGTGTTCAGCACGTGGTGAATGGCTAAATACTAGATCCTGGCGCCCACACTCTCGCCCACCCCTCCATCTTCATGGCCTCACTTCCAGCACCGCAGGGTCCCGATCCTGTGCGATCTACGAATGTCCTGCACGACAATGAATACTATCATTCCACTGGAGACTCGGTCATCCGCATAGAAAACACGCTCTTCAAAGTGCGTACGGCGATTGGATTTTGGAATATCGCATGCTGAATAGCACTTGAACAGGTTCACAAGCTGTTCTTGACCTACAATTCTGCAGTTTTCGCGACACTGTTCAATCTACCGGTGGAGACGGGTCGTGCAGAAGGCTTGTCTGACGACCTCCCAATCGTTCTGGAAGGGGAGACAGCGGAGAACTTTCGGATTATCTTGAAATACGTCTATGCGCGGTGCGTGTGCTACTGGCTACACAAAAATTGACCGTTTAATTATCACATTATTCAGTCCGAGCCAAACTCAGATCGCGAGCGTATCCATCACCGCTCTGGCCGAGATGATCTCGCTGGTACAATCGGCCCATAAGTACGAAATGGATGACTGGGTACACTGGGGGTTGCAGGTTCTTATTCGACTCCTCGAAGATCTCAATTCTCTGCCAGCGGAACATCTCCAGGCGCTCCACTCGCTGTACAATCTCCTCGAGGACCTCCCAGAGCGTACTCGAATGATGACGCGCTGGTGCGAAGTCGTTGAGAGGGACAACCTTCCCATTCTCCCTGTACTCGACGCCGCCGAGAGATGTGGAGATGAAGACGCTATGGCGGAGGCGTATTGCATACAGATTCGTCGCTGGGAAAAGAAAGCGACCGTCATCGAACCCCAATCTTTCAGCGCAGATGGGCTTAGTCAAGATCACACCCAGCGCATCCTCTCTGGGTACGCATCCTTATCGCTTTCGTGGAGCCAGTTGCACAGCCGCGAACCATCGTTTCCCCTTCCAAATGCTCAGTTTCAATGTCACGCGAATGGGCCCTTTGTGGACCCACAAGCCCATGAAAAAGCTTGCATTGCACATTCTCGCAGCCGTTGGGCGACGGCGGTCGTCGACGCCGATCGTCAGTATCCTCATATCACACAATTGGCGAACCGACTTCGCCACGCCGCCCGATACTTGCGAGAAAATAGACCGTCACGCGACCCGTGGACGCATAGGCAACAGAATGAGGAAGACTGCCTCCAGAGTGTCATCGAACTTTTCAATCGTGATATCCAGAAGGACGTGCACTTGCTAGCGACCCATTTTTTCCCAAAGTCCCATGTAGCTTGTCCTCACTAGTCTCCGGTAATTCTTCATATTCTACTACGCATTTGCAGTATTCAGAGGATTATATGACGCATAAAGACCCCGTTGAAGCCTAAGCCATCCACTTCATTTGGGAGAGACGGTAAAAGTTGTGGGGGCGGAACCGACTTTCTTCGCTAGCACAGTCCTAGCGCGGAATGTTCCGATTTCGACTGGCGGGACAGGGTTATAAACAGCGTGCGCAACGCCAAACAGCCATCAGGTGGCTCCAATGGCTGCATCGCAAACAGGCTAATTTATCCATTGGCCGGAATTGGTGCACCAGTGGACAGGCAGGAAAGGCTGACTAATTACAACAACCACAATCCAAGAAGCAGATCCACCGAAATAGGAAAAGAGTTGTAGAGGATATTCGAGGGGGGAGAAGTGAGCGAATAACCATCGGAAAGGCAGAAGATGTGCCCTATGTATTCTCGGGGGCATACGTGGCTGCAGGCTCATTAGTGAGTCGAAAGATTACGCCGCAGTGCATATCTACTGCGATAAACTGCGAATGGTTGCGGATCGGAGTACAAATGGATCAACTGGTTGATTTTGGCTCCATGCCGGCCACGTTTGCGCAGACTACAGTGGTGGAAAGAGACGGTCGGAGAGATCTGCCAGTGCGAATGGGGAAATAAAGTCTGGGTGCTGATTGGTGCCAGTTTGCGGCGACGTTTGCAGTGCGTAGTTGCATTAATGGGGATGGTTTGAATGCAAATGGACATGGAAAATGTTCATTTCAAGGAGAAGAGAGCATGAAAAGATGGAGATAAACCTTCATGGGGCAATTGCACTGCCGACGAAGCATTTGCTTAAAGAACGGTTAATCTCCCTGGTTATTTCATTTATTAATTTGGGTACCTGTCTGAAACACCTATGTTCTACTTCCTCGCTGCCTACCCAGACGCGTTGATGTCCGTTGTCCGAAAAAAAAAAACACGTGGGCGTCCACTCTCTGCGCAACGGAGCTAGTTTTCTTCGCTCCCTCTGCACTTATTTTCTCCGTTCCTTGCCCATACCGCCGATGCCCAGTGATCTTCCAGGCCACGCTGTCTTGACACGCCCTGGATCACTGACCATCTATCTGGACAATGAAATCGCCCGCTTCAGTGGGGTTTTGTGTCCTTCCTTTTTTCGATCCATGTTTTGACGACCAGGTTCACGGCTGCTCCAGAACACACAGTGCCTACCTTACGAATGCGGTCCAAAATATTGTTTGTTCCGGTGCGTCTTCCGGTGTATGCTGCAGCTCTAACGTATGCTGATCTTTGTTGAGATGTAGCTAGGCTGGGTATTCCCGGACCAGTGTAGTATTCTAATGTGAGTTAAAATCCCTCTTGCCGCGATTTTAGACAACTGAGAAAGTTCTCTTGGAACGAACTCGGTGTATCCCGTTATTTTCAATTCTCTGAAGGGAAAAAAAGGACGTGCGCTAACCATCCTTTACAAAAATCTCAAGCCTATTTCGAAGTCCAGCCCGCGCAGCTTCCTTGTGCGTAAATATGCCGCGCGGTATTTTCCGTGCGTACTGACCTTCATCTCAAAGCACTCATGACTTGCACTGTACACTCCCGGATGTTCTCGGAATTCCGGCGCGCAGATCCACAGAATACGCACGCTGCGGTACCGGCTGCAGCGTTCTGTCAAGCCACATCCGTTCTGCGCAGACGTGAATCCATGTCTCGTCGCGTATGCGGCTTGGCAGAGCGCCGTACTTATCAGGAGCCAGGCTCATGCGTGGTGGATCGCGCAAATTCAATGCACTGCCGGCTCACAAGGGAATCCTTCAAGTAAGTATCCACTCGGCGAGTCGGGCGCTTGTTGAGCGCCTACTACCGAAACTAATTTTATCTTCCTGAGCAACCATCTGACAGCCGTCGGATTACGGTGGGCTGCCTCCAGGCTTGCTTGTCTTCAGTTTTGCCATGTCCCTCGACGCCGCCATCCTTGCCGCGGGACTAACGCCAGTGCCCGGCCTTTCTGCAGCCTTCACCGTACTCAAAAACATCATTTCCTGCGTTCAAGAGGTTCAAGCTGGCCAGAAGCAGCTGTCCGCCCTCACAAGTGCCCTCGGTCAGCTTCTCGCAGCGATTCAGAGGGAGTTTGTATTATCGAGACTGACGGCAACATCTTGCGTGCAACCACTCAAGGATCTCGTGAGGTGTGTGTTTATCTACTGCGCCATTACGGGTACCGGTAGTGATCTTATTCCTCTGTCACCTCCTGCAAGATATTCACAGATTTGTAGAGCGGGAGCAAAATCGCAAGTTCCTGAAAGCGTTGTTTCACCGAGAATCCCGTGTTGCTGCTATTGAACTGTTCTATCGCCGGATCGGAACGACGACCAAGGCGTTCCAGGTTGGTGATCATTTGCGGGAATGCACTGAACTCCTGGCTTGCAGATTTCGGCTCTGCTCAACTTGCAGCGTATGCTTCAAGAGAACGAACGAGCGCGCATTGAGGACGTGAACGTTTTGAATGCGCGATTCAACGTCCTGGAAAACAATCATACCGAGCTAAGGCGCACTCTCGGTAAGTCTTCCATGTCGGTCATGAGAGCGAAGTCATGACAATTGTACGTCCAGAGGTAAATCAACAGAACATGGTTGCGATAATGATTTCAATCGAGAGACGTAAGGAGGAGGAGAGACGTAAGGGAAATGGCGCGGAACAGAGATTTTATTCGCACACCTTGCAGTATCTCACTTCGACCAGTGGACAGGAAGTCAAGTGGGAAGACTGGATGATTTCTTCCTTTGAAGTTGACTATGGGGCGGAAATTGGGGCCAGTGGATTGTGAGTAGCATCCCTTGGGCTCCTACATAGACAGCCTTACATGTGACACAGCGGGACTGTATTCAAAGGGACCTGGAATCGAACCGAAGTCGCAATCAAGTTGATCCATAATACAGCTGGGATCGTCGCAGACGTTGGGGTAGGTCGAATCATTAATGTCCAGGATGATGCACTTATCGATTGACTATACTTGAGTTAATGCGCAAAGAAATCGACGTGAGCGCTTATTTCTAACGTCGCTCAACAGACTTACAACTCACTAGATATGGATGACCCTCCGACACCCGGATATTCTGCAGTTCCTCGGCGCCAACACGCTGGATGATCGGCCGTTCGTTATCATGCCCCTCATTCCACACAACGCGCGCGAATTCCTACGGACCCGACCCTCCTTTGATCCCGTGTGTGAGCTTAAACTGAGTAGATGCCCGCTAAGTGCTAATTCGTGTTTAGCTTCGGGATATATCCTTGGGTCTCAAATATTTACATTCGCGTAAGATCTGCCACGGCGACCTCAAGGGGGTGTGTTCCGCTCTATATTTTACTGAACAAGTGACTCATCTTTTGTACCAAGATTAATGTCCTCGTCGAGGACTCCGGCCGCGCCTTACTCTGCGACTTCGGCCTTTCTCGTCTCAAGGTCGATATTACCGGTCGCACGCGGACTACCGGTGCTACGGTGGTGTCAGGGAGTCGTAACTGGATGGCTCCGGAACTTCTCTCGGGCTCGTTGCCTCGAACACCGTCCGATGTATATGCGTTCGGTATGACACTTTATGAGGTGAATCTCTTGATTCAACTCGTGATCAGCTGATCTCAACCACCGTAGCTTTATACCGACGAAATTCCAATGTTCGCCGTTCCGTTCGGCGATTTCATTGAACTCGTATTTAAGCTCGGTGTGAGGCCAGATCGACCGGACGAAGACGAGGGCCGTCAGATGAGTGATGGTATCTGGGCCCTGGCTGAACGATGCTGGGACAAAGACCCCAAGGCACGGCCGACTGCCACACAGACCATTAATATTATCCTGGAAGACATTCACGATTCTACCGAAGTCAGCACTTTGCCTTCATATCGAGGTTGAGTCAGGTCAGGTTCAGACTAGAGGAGAAGCAAATACGTCGTCACTGCCCACCCGACCCGCAACGATTGCAGAGCTCGCTGCCGCCGCCTCCACTTCCTCCAATTCGTCGAATGCAGATCTAAAGAATCTACTGCGGACGGCAGAGACGCACCGCAGGACAAGCAGCGTGTATATGGCACGCACCACCGGCGGCAACGGAGGGACCGACACCACTGTAGATGTGGGTCTGGATCTGGAACGCGCGTTCATCGAGTACGCGCGCGCGGCAACACTGATTGTGGAGACGGTGCCCGCGCATCGGGATTATAGTACGAGCTTGAATGCGGTGCAGAGGGCGAATTTGACGGCGGTGAGTGCGCAGTTTTTTCCTTTTTTTTTGGGGCGAACGCCGCGAAAGTGATCGCGATATTTCCCTTTGTTATCTTCATCCGGTCTGCCATTAATTTACCCCACTTGCGCAGAACGGCAACGACATTCTAGATAACCTCGGCAGACTGAATGCAGCGCTCGTGGAGCGGTACGATTGCTATGCGCGCAGCAGCGCCGCCCGTGCGGACACAGTGCCCGCGTTTATGGTGTTAGTGCTTTCCATCCTTCCTCTAGTTCCTCCCCGTCCCATGACGCGTCTCTCACTTCCCTGTTTCTTGTCATCCAAATCGCTAACGCATCCGCAGTGCCCAGCAACAGTAGTCTATGAATACGGATTGAAATTCACAGACATCGACGACTGTCCTTGATTTTATTTGAATACGGCAGAGCCCATAGCGTAAGTGCTCGAGGTGTCGGTGGTGTAGGAGATGGTGGTGCCATGCGAGACAGAGGAGGACGAAACTCTAGGAGGCGGGTGGAGGGGTCGTGTTGGACGGGGACTGGAGGAAGCGCGCCAGCTTCGACGTCTCGGTGGGCACTGTGGGATGTTGAGAATATACGAGGTGGTTGTTGATTGGAACCGGCAGACAGTTCTCTAAGACACACAAATAAGATTTGGGTGCACAATAAATTGATTGATTCTACATAGGTTACATTAAATGGATGAGACTGAGTCACTGCGAGTCAAGAAAGAGAATATAGTAGAATAATGGGGATCATACGGCGATGTCCGAGTTGCCCGATGCCCGAGGTGCACAGCCTCTGGGCTATGCTCAACACTCCTCCTCAAGTCGGATTCATCCCAGCTTCAGCACAAAAATTTCTGGTGCTTAGATTTAGGAAGTCCTTTGGTCAGGAGTTCTGCAACCATCTCATTGGTTGGACAATAAGTAATTTCGATAATACCTGATTCAGCTTTCTCTCGAACAACATGATTTTGAACATCAAAATGTTTTGACCTGGCGTGGAATTGTGGGTCTTGGGAGATCGCAATTGCAGGCTGATTGTCACAAAATATTTTGATGGCTAATAGTTGTTCCAGCCCTAGTTCTGAGAAGAGGTTGCAGAGCCAAATAACTTGGCGGGTTGCGTGCGCTAAGGCAGCATACTCAGCTTCAATACTGGAGAGTGCAATGGTGGTCTGTTTCTTGGAGTTCCAGGAAATCGCACCTCCTGCAAGAAGAAAGACATCTCCAGACATGGATTTAAGGTGAAGTCGGTGTCGGTGTAGGCGAAGAATTTGAAAGGATCTGCATCTTCGGTGATTCCCGTAGGGCCATACGTGATAGACAGGTTACAGTGTCCATTCAGATACCACATAATTCTCTTAATTGCTGTCCAATGTGCAGGTCCATGATAGCTTGTATATTGGCTTACTATAGTCACTGGGTAAGCTATATCTGGTCGGGACACAATAGCAAGATAAAGGAGTGATCCAACAATGGCAGCAAAACTAGAACTTAATCTTTCGTCAGTTCAACTTCGGTGGTATCTTTGCGCTTTATCAACGTGACATTCGGGTCGAAACGGGACTTGATTTCTCCATGCCAGAATGGCGAAATATTCTGTCGATATAACTGGCCAGACATCAACCCTTCATTGCGATCCTCAGCAAGAGGTTTCACACTCGGGTCCACGAAAGCGCAACGGTGACGATTTAAAAAAAAAAAAATTTTGGTTTGGGCTGGAAGGCGCGGCGGGCGCATGAGATATTTACAGTATGCCCAATAAGATAAGTCTGTAGTGGTGCCTCGGGGAATTTCTCGAGGATGGACTCGGATATGAGAGATCTAAGTAATACGCAGGTACGCATCGCGGCCGCAGTAGAACGGCTGTACCTAAATAATACACGTGTCCGCGTCTGAAATAAATAAGTACAGGCAGAAAATAAGTATAGTAATCACGTACTTCAGTCCAGCACCCAGAAAAACATAACGCCAAAAGACAACTTTCCTGAGCGAAGTGATGCCTCTGGCGGATTCGAACACCCCGGATGGGTGTTCTGGGTCCTTGCTGATTACCACCTGACATATATTTACCATTTCCGCCGTGCAACACCCCAGGAGACCTAAAATGGTCAGGTTTACATTCAATCCCAGCTTCGCCAAGCCGCCGCTCTACAGCGCCGATGTCCGGGATGTCGACCAATTTCCCAGCACTCCTCGCCATGCTCATCTCGTTCGTGGCCGCCGGCCCAATCGTACGTCGTTATCCGAATTATCGTTATCAAACTCAATTCAATGATATCGACAGGACCACGCGGGGGGATTGGTTAGCAGAAACACGGGGAGCGATACCTTAAGGGCGAGGAAACTCGTCAGTTATTCCATCCACGGTGAATGTTCAGCGCTAACATCAGGTTTGATTCGATAGATTGCTGTCGATGGACCGGATCCGTTTACCTTTCCCTGCGTATTCTGCCCGTGAATGGGGATCTGTGCAGACTTGTCGGGCGGGCTTGCCACGCATGTCGGAGTTTAAAATTAGCTGTACGGATTTTGATGGCTTGGGTTTGGACGGGCTTGGGCTTGTGTTCGCTTACACTAAGCATGTACACTGTAAGTGATTCATTAATATCTGTTGACCAATCCCTCCACATCATTTGCTCTTACCTCTACCATGTCAACATCACACCGCTTCGCCGCGCCATCAACCTTGCTCCCAGAAAATGCGGCATTTGGGCATTGAATGTTAAACAGTGTATAAAATCTTAAATTCTGTTCTATTTACAGATTTCGCTTTGCAATTGGTTCTAAAGTCGTCCCTCGAGGTTCAGTTCAACGGAGATCAAGTCTCTGAACAGAAAAGCCAAGTCGGGCTTGGCGGGCTTACGTTCAAGCCCACGCAAGAATGTAGTAGCTTTTCTACAGCTGTATGAAACCCGCCATTAGCGCGTTTGTTCAACTGCCATTGGAGCCACCTCGTGGCTGTTTTGCAGTGCGCAAAAATAGCAGGCGAATGGTTCCACCACCCTGTGTGACGCTCGGGAGGTCCGACAAACGGCCGCGTGATACGTGACCCATGCCAAATTTCGATATCGATAGGGGGATGTGTGATGCGTGACTGTCGATTTGAACGAAATACTGCAGTATTCTAATTGAACCACAGTAGAGCTCCCGATGATGCAGAGTTAGGAATGGTTCAAGCATTAGTAATTAGAGAGCTTGCGCAAAAGCCGCACGAGCCGCAAGTGGCTTTTGGGCATTACGCAAAATTACAAGGTTTTTGCGGTGCTCTCTCTATGTTTTTGTGAGTTCGATGCTCCCTCTGGTCTTTGTGACACTTTATTTCACTCATCCAAATTGGTATCTGGTCAATTCGCAACCTGGGGGGCCATTTTTCCTGCCATCACTCCAACTCCACTCAGATTCCTCAGACTTTTCGCGTCTTGCACACAGCAGTTGAGGTACAAATTAGATTTCTTCACCCATCCTTGGATCCAACTACCCATCACTTCCATCGACTTGGTTTCTCAGTAACCTCAAATTTGATTTCCGCATGCGGCTTTTGCGCAAGCTCTCTATTGTTCAACTCCCAATACCAAATATGATGTTGAACCCGATGAGAAACTGTGGGGGCAAGTCTCAAGACTTATTCAACTCGTAGGAACTCAATGAGATCCGGAAATCTCGTCAGTATTCACTACTAGCGGGTGATTTACATGGCTAAGTGACGGTTCAACTGTCCATAGTAGTATATCATGGAAGAGCCGGCGGTCCAGAGACGAAGAACGCTGAATTTCGGGAATTTTTTGCTTTGAGACACTGTATACTGGCCGAGTGTACTTGGGCCGGCAAACCCGTAATTTTGTGATGAATTGACAATGTTGCCCGGTGTCGTCTTCGGCGGCAATGCCGTATCATGACATCCGTGAGCAAAACCACCGGAAAGAATCGCAAGCCCTGTACCAGCGCTGTACAGTATATCCACTCATATTGATCAAATAGGCCTTGGGGGCCGAGAAATATGTGCAGGCCCGTTTCTCGGATAAGCGAGCAAACAGGCTTGTCAAACCATCAAACGGGCTTGCAACCAAAATCCAAGCCCAAGCCCGAAAAAGCCCGTTTGCGCGCGCGCAAGCCCGTTTTGCAAGCCGAAAATGTCACTCTCGGGTTCCATGCCATGTTTTGAGCGATTTTATGTGATTCAATTCGGCGTGCATGGGTGCAATAGAAAATGTTAACTGGAGACTTCAGGTGAGGATAGGACAGTAGAAACATTGGGGGGGTTGGCGAGAGTTTTGACACGCACGGCTGCAGAACATGTGGGAGTATGCGAGCCGGGGATGTTCTCCAACGCAGACATGCCTATGGGAGGTGAGTCATCGATGTGGCAGGGGATCGAACGCGTGGAGAGATTAGATACGAATTGACCGCTGGGGTCTATGTACAACTGCAGAACAGGAGGGCATATGTCTTCGGATCGACTATTGAAGAGGAACGAGGGCGTACCTGCGTTATCCTACCACCGATCTCCCCCGGAACGTCGTTCTCATCCAGCGCACGTTGGCGGCCTGGCGCGACGGCCACGCGGAAGAAAATATCCCAAGCAACGCTGAATGTGCGGGAGGGACTCGGAATGCGGAAGATGGAGAAGATGTGCACCTGCGACGATATATGTATTGGATCCGGAGTTTTGCCTCCGTAGTTTTTCGACCAGATACCCCATCGGCGGGAGCTGGTGTCGAGTGGGTTAGGTGCGAGAATGTCTAGGGTTAGATTATGAGGCACGAATTGAAGCGTACACCGTCTAAAATAAAACAAAAACAAGTTGCGTCAGTAAACGCCAAAAATACCAGCTACAATAAAAGAGAAACTCGCGCCTTGAATAAATTCGGACGCTGGGAGTCGAACCCGGGCTGCCACTTGACGAGCCTGGAAGGTAATGAGTGAGCAATGGGTGTGCGCCGTGTTCAGCTTGAAATTTTCTCGGAGGATGATCGGTTATTCGTTTTGGTAGCGGGTACTGTACTATTTCGACCAAATGTTCACGGGGTGTCACCTGTCACCTAAGGTGTTCATTCCCTTGGGTGTTCATTCCTCCGCACATCATGGGAAACTTACCATATGTGGTAGTCCGGCGAATGCCGGATCGGATATTTTGATGTTTTTCGGCCTATTTGGGCCTCAAAATCGGAATGTCATCGTCACCTAGGCCAAAAATGTTCAGTTTACGAGTCTCTGTCACCCGTCACTTGAACATTTGGTACAGTATCAGGTGTCGAGGTTGGCCCGGCGGCCGCCCACAAAATACACGAGCAAAGAGTGGTCCCATGATTCAAGCGCCACATACCCTCCATGTAGATGACCAGGAACTTTGGCAGCACTGACAGGACCACATATTTCCGTCGATACTCCATAGACGGAGGATCTCTAAAATTTGCACACTGCCAATGCAGGAGTCGACGATACTCCGACGATCTGTTTTTGTTTTTGGTCACTCGACCGCATAGATACATATAAACTCGGGATGGTCGCGCTTCCTGGTTCCAATTTCCACCGCGCGGCCTCGTCCCTTCCACCAGCCCGTTCTTGTGAGGAAAACACGCCACGATGAGATTTTTCAAGACGGAGGCTATTGCGCTGTTCGCGTCGGCGGGGGCTGTCGCGGCGCAGTCGTGCGCTCTCCCGTCGACGTACAAATGGACATCGTCAGGAGCGCTGGCGACGCCGAAGTCGGGGTGGGTCTCGCTCAAGGACTTCACGCACGTACCCTACAACGGGCAGCACCTCGTGTACGGCTCGACACACGACACGGGGTCGACATGGGGCTCGATGAACTTCGGCACCTTCTCGGACTGGTCGAGTATGACATCGGCGAGCCAGAACGGTATGAGCACGGGCGCCGTCGCGCCCACCCTCTTCTACTTTAGTCCAAAGAGCACATGGGTGCTCGTCAACCAGTGGTGCCAGGTCGCCTTCTGCTACCGGACGTCGACCGACCCCACCAATGCGAACGGGTGGTCCGCGCAACAGCCGCTCTACTCGGGGACGCTATCGAGCAGCACCGGCCCCATCGACCAGACCATTATCGGCGACAACACGACCATGTACCTCTTCTTCGCCGGCGATAACGGCTCCATCTACCGCGCCAGCATGCCCATCGGCAACTTCCCGGGCAACTTTGGCTCATCGGCAGCCGTCGTCATGAGTGACTCGACCAACAACTTGTTCGAGGCCGTGCAGGTGTACACCGTGCTGGGCCAGAGCAACAAGTATCTCATGATCGTGGAGGCCATCGGGGCGAATGGGCTCCTTCACGGCCACGAGCCTGAGCGGTGCGTGGACGGCACAGGCCACCGCTGAGAGCAATCCCTTCGCCGGCAAGGCCAACAGCGGTGCCACTTGGACGAACGATATCAGCCACGGCGACATCATCCGCAGCAACCCCGACCAGACCATGACGATCGACCCATGCAACCTGCAGCTCCTGTACCAGGGACGTGCCACCAACTCCGGCGGCGACTACAACCTCCTGCCGTACCGTCCCGGCCTGCTGACGCTGCAGGGCGCCTCGGGCGGCACGACCACAACGAAGGCCAGTACGACTACCACGACGACGACGACGACGACTGCGAGTGGCGGTGGGGCGACCTGTGCGGCGCACTGGGCTCAGTGTGGTGGTCAAGGTATATTTTTCTGACATTCCAGAACCAGAGGTTAACAATGTTTACATCTAGGATTCTCGGGCGCCACTTGCTGCCAGACTGGCTTCACTTGCACCTTCTCCAACGCCTACTACTCGCAATGTCTTTGAAGCGTTTGACAAACTCGGAAGCGTTAGCAGTTGGTTTTCGTGCGAGCAGATATCTTCCAGCTTCACATTAGTAGCAATTCAATTTGTCTTTCCATTTCAATGTGATGAAACTCGCTGTTCAGAATGTGGACCGCGCGAGTATAATATAACCCTCCGGGGGGTACTCGCCGGCACAGATATCCATCTGCTGGAATGACTCTGGATCGTGTTCGACGCCATCTAACTCCATCACATCTAGTTATGAACGCTGTTAGCACTGTGTCTCTCTTGATCTGTCTATCCGAACGCACCGAATGTGTTCGTCGAAGGAAAGCGCAAAGAGTGGTCGGCAAGACAGGGAGAACACGCGGAACCTTATCATTCGGGGTGAGTTAAATCAGCGAGGAATGCTGCGGGTCGGTGGTGCAGGAACTTACTAGAGATGCGCTAAAGGATCCTGGGGATCTGAGACCGCTTGCGTTGAGGATCTGCAGAGACAATCCGAATAAATACGCACCATACACAACGAAAGCACTTGAAACAGAGATTATAATACGAATCTCGGATTTATATAGTCCGTTGGCAACGCACCACAAAGGCCGTCACAATACTGTGTCGAGAGATGAGAGTGGTACCAGTAACTGCGCCAGGATAATCAGGGCGTCTAACTTTCCAGTTTGTCGCGCGGTGTCAAAGACATAATCAACCGAGCTGGAAGGCGCGATGGGGCACTGTGGAAGGCGAGTGGGGACCACCTCTGTTAAATTTTCGTACCTGGCTAACCAATCTGAAATACACATGAGGTCTAACCGATGGAGGTGGACTTTCCGCCCTCTATTTGCGCGGTATATACACGTCTCACCGGCGGCCGTTGACGTCGGTAATCGGTAATGCCCTTGCTGTCCAACCGTATTTCGCACGGAGGTCTATGTCTCTCTGTGGGATCCTGCGGAGATCTGGCCAATGTGTAGTGTATTCTTGCCAGATTTGTGGAAGGAACATACCATGAGGCACAGATGGAGCAGTAGTGTAGTTATTTGTAACGTTGTGGGTTGCAGAGGGGAAGTGAGGATGATAGTAGGGCGGGGGGAAAGGGAAGGAAGCGTAGAGACGGTGAGACAGATGATTGGGATGTAGACATATGCAGAGATTTTATGGACAAAACATGGAAAAGTTTAGCTGGCGTACCAGGGTACGTACCTGCAGCAAGAGATTAATACAGACAGAGGTCTATCTAGCCGCGCGGAACTAGTGCGCGTCCAGGAATGGCCTACAAAGATTAGCAATATATGGTACTGTAGGTTCAAAACGACAAATGAAAACGTATATCCAAGTGGAAAAATCTCATTGGACGCTGATCGCCAGCAGGCTTATCCCATGTGGTATTCGTAGGATGAATGCGGCGGTAAAACGCAGTGCTACGAGGGCAAGGCTAATAAGTTCAGTTTCGGGGCCCGGGATCTCGGAGACCGGTCAGCGTACCAGTGGGAGCCTAAGGCGCATGATGAGGCCAGAACAATGTTGTTTCTTTCTTGAAATCCTGCCCCTTCGGCAGGAGCATGCGCTTGGTATCGAAGGGCATCTCGCTCCGCGAACGCCCCGAGAGATGGATTTAACCAACCGAGGAGAGAATTATACGATGTGGAATCCAGAGAGTACATACCAGTTCATCGGCGTGGCTGAGGAGCAGGTTGTCCTTCCGCGCGAAGTTCAAGCTCACGAGAGGATGTACGAACTAGTAGGTGTCTCTAACCTGGGAGCGAATGACCGCGCTTACCGAATTCCCGATCGAGTCCTTGAAGCCACGTTCACATGAAGCGTGATACCTAAATAATGGCCAGGCGGGAGACCCGCACAACGGAGAGAGGAGATCCCCGCGACGATATACTCCCTATGCGGTTGATACGTTGGCTCAGGATTCGAAACGACCTCGTCTGAATGTTGACTCATCTGGGCAGGGATTCGCCACGAAATTTGACATCGGCGGCGCAGGCAAACAGGCGAGTCGGAATTCCGCGCAGCAAAGGTGGACGAAAGCGCGTGCATGTCGAAAGAAGAAAAGACAAGCATGTAAAAACGACGGGCCGGGGAGCATAGCGAGGACATATAGAGGGCGGCGCCGACGGTATGGAATGCGGGGAATACTAGAATGGAGAGCAGCGCAAACCGGCGGGGGAGGGAGGAGATTAATAAGGTTGGGGACTAGGGACAGGGAGATAGAACAGCGCAACGGGAATGGTGAGCAGCGGGGACGCACGAGAATCATTGATCGTTTTCATCCAGGTCGTTGTTCTGTCGCGCATTCGCCGGTAAATCCACCGGCGTATGTGAGGCGAGGCGTATGCATGTGTATCGTGCGTGGTCTGCGAGCGTGGGTGTCGGTCAGGGCTGGAAATGGATGCGGAAGGAAATGCAGAAAGGAAGGATGTGACGGTGACACCAGGTGGGAGCAGAAGGAACACCCGAGGGAGCAGTGAGAAAGACTCGTCTGATATGGGTAGATGGAAGAGACGAAGGAAAGAAATGGGTAGGCATACCGGGGTACCCAACATCTAGAGGTCTTCCTCAATCGTGCCAGAGGGAATACGCGTCGGCGAGTGGCGACGGAGTCTGGAGAGGATCCGGAAAGCATTCGAGGCTAGGATGATAAAAGTGCGGTGACAGGAGAAGAGACGTAGCCCAGAATTGCCACAGCCGAAACGTAGTGCTGATGATCTTCTTGATTCTTGAAGATCAACGAACGCTATCGCAAAGCAACGCACCAGTACTGCTTTATGGCCCGGCATTTCCTCTCCTCTATCACCGCTCGTCCTCTGTATCGACCTCGCACCTCGGCTGAGCGCGATCGTCGCGTGATCTTCATCCAAGACGGTTAGGGCCCGAGGGTGTATTGGCGTGCAAATTATCGACCGCATTCGGGGCAGGGGCGAGCAATCGCGAGAGGGAGTGCGTCGAGTCGTGGCGGTGCATGAATCAGCATGATTGACGTGTGGTGAGCGCGTGTTTGGCTGCGCCGTCTACGGGTCGCTCCTTGAAAGCGATTTAAGATTGGATCAGCTGGGTTGTTAATAAGACGGCAACGGGCAGCGCCTTTCCCTTCCATGGGCCCTCAAGGTGAATCCTTGGTGAATCCTCTCTGAACCTGCAGGAATATCCTTCTCCGAATGTGTCAATGGTTTGACCAAGGTTTGACGGACGTTGCAAGAAATTCACAGATTGTGTCTGTTCCACAAGGACAAGTCCCTCCAGGCTCAGTAATCTTTCCGCTTTTGGAAATCAATTCGTGGTTCCAGAAAATTCACAAATACATTCCTGTTCCAAAACGACAAGTCCCTCTAGAGTCGGTACTCTTTACGCCTTCGCTTTCTCGAATCAAGCCGCAGTTCCCTTGATTCCCTCTGCCTGCAGCTTGACCCATGAGGGGCGCGAAATGAGGTCGTTCCACCAACTTCCGAGATGGGGGAACATATCAATGCACGAAACGTACACAGAAGGCGGAGGAACGCACCGCGTAACATTCGGACCCTTGCTCGTCATGATATTGATACCTGCACCAGCGAGGAACGGCGCGTAGGCGGAGAAGTGGAATACATCTGCCAGGGTGAATTCCTATCCAGCGGGCGGGGATCAGAACGAGTCCCGCACTGAAAATCGCACGCAATCTACTCACATCGCCCGCCAGGAACTTATGTTTACCGAGGATCACCTCGTACACGTCGAGCTTCGCAGATAGTTCCGCAACGGCTTCGTCGACGATGGCCTGGTCGACGGGCAGGCCACCGCGCCTGAGAGAAATCTTCCAGCGGTGCTCGCAATGTAGTATTATGAAGAACTCACGGTTTTCTGATTGCTTCCATGCCTATTTTGATGACCGCTGGCGTGAAGTTGGCCAACTCCACAGACGCAGCCTGCTCGACGAGGGCTCGCTCCTTGAGTCCCTTAGGAAGAAGCGGCGCGCCCAGATCGGCATATTTCTCTTCGAGGTACCGAGAGATGGCGCGACTTTCATACAGGATGAAGCCATTGTCGTCCTGCAGTCCACCGATGAGCGTCCGGACACGCGACACGTAGCAGAACACTGACGATAACAGGAACTTGGCCGAACGGGTGCATGGCAAGAAATTCGGGTGTCTTGTGTTGCTTGGCATCCAAGTCGACGACGATGTGTTCAAAAGGGATTTGTTTCTCTGCGAGAACAAGCGCGACCATGCCCCCACCGGCACCTGGGAACGCCGAAGAATAAAGTTTGAGCACCATATTGAGCTTGTGAGTAAGTAGAAAGTTCGGCCTTGACTGGGGCTTTAAGTAGCTCTCTGGTGCGTGCGCTGAAGGCTACGTCTGGCGACGTGTTCCACGGAAACCAAATGGTTGGTTGCCTGATGTGAAACTGATAGTGCTGAGAAAGCAAATCCCGAAACTGTCGGGCTTTCCGTCAAGCCGGTACGTCACCTATACATCGGCTCTGATCGGTTGCTAATCTCGGCCGACTACAGGGTCCAGATTAAAATTTCTATTTTCTTCATGTGGTGCCAGGAGTGAAAGGAAGGCCAGAGAATCATCGGCCGGAGGATGGAAGAGAGGATTTTTCCACCCTCTTGCTTGGTGAGCGTTCGTCGAGGTGAGAGCCTACTAAATACCGCGCGCCAATCACTATCAAGCGTCTGTTAACCACCTATAAATGAAAGAAGCGAGGCATTTAATAATCCTTTTTCCCGCGCCGAAATAAGTTTCCGCTCCAGAATAAAATGGAAGGAGATGAACCTTTCTACTTTTTTATATTTTTGTGCTTTGGTCCCATTTTTAGGAAGTTCGTTTGATTTCACTTTTCTTGAGCCTGTGTGATTGCAGGCCTGTTTCACCTTGCGAGCTTTTCAATAAGCTCACAAGATCGAAAAACAAGCGCGCAAGCTCAAACAGGCCTTGCAAGGCCGAACAAGCCGCCAGGTATTTATCAAATGGCTGATGTTCAACAGCGGGAGCTCATCAGAACCCTTGAATCCTCGGAGACGGCCTGAGAAAACGGTTACTCAGCCGCAGTACTGCTCGTTTACTAATAGTACCACCTTAATCAGCAAGAACGCAAGATAGGTAGGTATAGCCCCCCATTTAATATTAGTAATGCTGTTTCTAAATGTCTGCGTAGGGATTCGAAGTATGTACGGGGCTGGTCGCTGCGAGAGAGTTGAGGAGGTTGGGGTCACAAAACATAAACGCCATGTGGCTCGGAGATCGAAGTATACAACTACACCACCGATCTGTAGTGATGTGCATAAGAGATTGGGTAATCACAAGATGACAAAAGGCCGACCGTCCTGAAAACATCTAGTAAGTTGCCCAGCCATTTCGTACCACGAAATGGTGGCTGTTGCATAGGCGGCTGGGTCATGGCCCTAGCCACCATTTCGTAGCACAAAACGGCTGGGCAACATAGTAGAATATACAACATTCAGAAGCTCGCGAGGGTACGACCCGTCAGTTCTTTCATAATCGGCTGACAACGAGGGATTTATCTACTCTCAGTTGACACCTAAGTCTTGACCTAGGTCAATATTTTGCTTTATCCGGTGTGTGGATGAAATCTTGCTCGCGGGCTCGGGGTTAATCATATCAGACTCGGAGAGAGTTGGCTGTGAGGAACCAACTTTCCACGAGGTGCGCAATGTTCCCTGTTCGGAATCGGGGATGAGATCCAAGCGAGAGAAAGAGAACAGACAATGAGTGAAAGGTGCGAGAATGCCAAAATTTCAGTACGAAACGAAGTCGAATGCCGCATTTGCCGCCATCAAACTGTATGCCGATGCTGCCGCCATCAAGTCTCCCATTTCGCCACGTCAGCTTGACATCAACAGCCACGAAGCCTCCCAGCGCACTCGCCGACCCACGCTACTCTTTATTCTACATGGGCTCCTCCATCTCAGGCTAGCAGGACTCGGACTGAGCTCGAAGACGTCAAGACTGGGTGATTTTCTTTGAATTTTCTGCCTCCATGCACGCTCGCTTTGCCACCCGTGAAAGACTGGACCAGTTAACCGCTTCATTCCGAAACTCTGGTGGAATTTGGTTGGGGTAAGGTTTAGCGTATGCGCCTTCGACGTTCATTGCTTTTTACCCAAGTTAGCCTCCTTTTATTCAAGTGTTGCCAAGATGCCAGCCTCAATCCTGATTCGTAGCCGCTACAATGTCCGCGGCCCTAATCTTGTTATATTGTTTCGCACCCACCATGTTGGGGGATGCCATCTACCACTCTTTTGGATCTTGGATCCATTCACGTTCACCACCTCTCGTTCTATATATAAAACATCTTTTTTTGTCTCGCGACAGCAAGTGTACTCTTCTATGGTACCCTCTCTCCACACGGACGGTATTGCAAACCCCTGGCGGACTTTTCAGGGCCACAATGCGTTAACAGGGCTTCCGAGGTCGATGGGTATCGCACGAGGTTCTTTCTGTGTCTCGAGATCCTTCAATCTTCTGGCAGTTCGGTTTTCTGGTTGCCACCGTTTACAATTCACCTGCATAGTATCCAGTGGTGGCCTTGCGCTCCTCGCAATGTCTCTGTGCATCCGTTGCTGCAATTCGATCCGCGGATCAGCATTCGATGACCAATGCGGATCAGCGGCGCTCCTCCAGAATCTTCTCAGCGCACTGTATTTCTCAGTCATGCGGCAACTGCGCAACCACTCAACGCTTGGTCATGACTGCGAATGTGAAAAGCCCTTGAATACCACCCCTCAACAGTGTGACGGATGGTGATACCCGAGGGAGTTGTTCTGTTCTCAGCGGCCCTTTATTATTATCCTCGCTTTTCCAAGCAGGGGGCAGGCACTCGCAGCATTCAGGCTGGAATGGAAATTCAGAGGATAAGGCTGGTCCCGTCGCATTGGTCGCTTCTTACCCGTGGAATGCTTGGGCGCTATTGGTGTGAAATCAAGGGATGTCTGCATGCTGATGGCATGCTGATGGACCTGAAGTCACAATTGTATCCCGACCTGGTAAGGGTCCATTCCGACCCGTTGAGTCTCTGGATGATCATGATTTTCATTGCCGTTATCTTGGATCCCGCTGGTGCTTTGCATGTCATCAAGCGCCGGGTTTTGTGCTTTGCGCGTTAGAAAACCGCTGCGCAAGTGAAGTTCATGATCCTGGGGTCTCGGAAGACGGGGGAACGCAACGTTGATTGCCCTTGGAAGACATCGCCATTCCTTCTTCGAACCATCGCGTGTACACCATACTTCAGGTATACCCAAAGCAGCGACGATCTCCTGCCTCACCATTCGTTCCACGACTTGCCACTTATTTCACCGATCCATTCGAACATTACGAGCCAAAAACCAAGATCAATGGCTGTTCCTGAGACTCAGGTCAACCCGAAAGAGTGGCGGAGACAACCTGTTGCAGCAATTCTGCCAGGATCGTGAGTGCCCTCCAAAACGCCTGTATAAAAAGCCCAGTGTCAACCCGAAATCCCCAACCCCTGGTTCTCAACAGCCTCGAGATGTTCCCTACCCAGCTCTTAGTAGCACTTTTGTCGGCTGCTGCGTTTGTCTCTGCGTCTGGCCCGGGGCCTTCTGGCCCGACCGCGAACTGCGACACATCGACAGCCGTCATGGATCTGCCCGCGGGTCAGACCCAGCTCGTTTCTCCGACCACCCCACCACTCTTTATCCTGCTCGGAGTCGGTATTCAGAACTACACATGCTCAAGCACCACCTTTGTGTACCCCTAAATTCTCGGTGACCGTGCATTTGCTGATAGTTCACCCAGCTCAATCGGTGCTGTGGCGTCTCTGTTCGACATCTCCTGCATACTAGACCACCCTTCCGAATTTTCGACGATTCAGCAAAGGGCGTTCGACCGTTGGGACGTTGAGGGGCCCGACTTTCTTGCATCCTCGATTGGGGCCGACATCCACACTCCAACTCTGGACGGCGTATGTCTACCATCCGGCTTCTCGCTGCTCATATAGCTCATCCGTTACGGCCACAGTCCCACTTCTTCGTCACATCGCCCTCCGGCACCGGCCTCTCGCCCGAATGGGACTTCACGTCCGTCACAGGCAACCCTAACGACTTCGTGATCGGCGCAAAGGTCGGCGATATCCCCGACCCCACTGGGGATCCCGCGTTCAACATCGACTGGCTCGCGCTCAACGCCGTGGAGGGGCAGCTCGCATCGCAGATCTTTCGCATCGACACGGTGGGCGGCCAGCCTCCGGTTTCGGTATGTCTATCTATTGCTCCCTCTGTAGCGTGAGTAATGATTCGATTCGCTTCGTACAGTGTGTGGCGGGTGATCCTGATATCCAGGTTAAATACACGTCCAAGTATTATTTGTTCTAGCGCGGCGGACCTGGTCCCGCGTCCGTATCATAGTCCGATTTTTGTCTCACACCGTGCTTCTCAATGGATTAGATAGTTTTCTGGCGCTGAAACATGATTGCGCGCCGATCGACTCGGGCAAAGTGAAAGTGCCGCCAACTGCCACCACTGCCCTTGGCGGCAGTAGGGCAGCAAGAAATTTCCCAGCCATTTTGGAGTCTGTCTCTTGCTCATACTTTTCATGTGAAGGATTTCTGAAGGACGACACCAAGAGTGGTTGGCGTTCGTCGTAGTTAACCTTCTGCAGGACACTTTTTGTATTCACTGCGTTCAGACCCCCTGTAGGCACACGCTTGCCTACGTTCGTCTACGTTCGTCTACATGTGTCAAAGTACGTCGATCGCCGTAGGCAAGGGAACATCGGCATAGCGTTGCCTACGTTCGGCTACGTTCGTCTACGTCAGCCTACGTCACGTAGACATACTTCGCCTAAGTGTGTCGACAGCCGTAGACACACCTTTAGACACACCTTGGTCCCCCCACTCATCATAACTGCAAATTTGATATACCAAATGGATCTACATCCCGCTATGTTCGTCTACATTGGTCTACTGTGGTAGACCAATGTAGGCATATGCAGACCAATGTAGACTCACGTACACCAACATTGTCTACATGATGTAGGCATATGTAGGCAAACAGCTCTGTCTACGTGTTGTCTACGCCGGTAGACACAGTGTGTGCCTACAGGGAGTCTGAACACAGTGATTTACCGGATCCTGTCATTTCTACCAATTTTTGAGTTTTGGATGACTGAGGAACGGTGGCAACTTGACAAGAGTAGAGGCACAGCCTCACGGCAAGAACAGCGAATCAGCTCTGAGGCACGCGCCCACGTGATTAGCGAGAAATGAGCTCCCCCGCAGAAATATTTATCTATTTATTCAATGACTCGCGGGCACACCGCAGGGATACTTAGAGGGAGAGCTGCACATACCCCGGTCGGGCGTCCACCTCAGGCATACTACGGGGGCACTGTACGTTCAAAACTTTAATCCAGTTGAAACGCAACGACGTAGATTACTACGATGCTATATTATTCACCTGGAGCATCATCGTTATTCTCAGCGATTTCTGCGCATTACTTGAGCTGAAGTTTGCGTTGCAGCTGTATAAAGGCTGCACATCCTTCGAATATCTCTGATGGTCCCTATTGATCCTGCCAGTCCCCATCCGGCACGAAATGGTGGCTGTGGCACAGGTGGCTGGGTCATGGCCCCAGCCACTATTTCATAGTACAGAACGGCTGGACAACATAGCAGAATATTCAACATTCAGAAGCTCGCGAGGATACGACCCGTCAGCTTACGCATTCTTCATCGTGTGTTCGAGACATCCGTGGCTTTGCCAACGTCCTATCGGCATGGAATTTGATGGTTTGACGTCCAGTGACGGTTCGGAGTAGTGTTGTCCCGGGCCAGGGCTCAAGCCCAAGCCCGACTCACCCTGGCTTGAGCCCAGGTCGGACTGTACACAGTATAAATCGGAAACCGGCTGAGCAAGTAGCATCTAGAATTTGATTTTGAAGAGCTGAAGGCTGATTTTTCTATTGCTATCAACCTGTATCCATTTCACCCGCTGGAATTCCTGCAGCGGAATATCCCGGCACTTTGATGGCATTGCAACCTGATTAGGCTCCTCGGGAGGGACGTTTCAGGTGGTTCAACCAAGTTCCTATCGCTTACGGAGGTGTATTATGCCTTGAAAGAAAGTATTTCAACTCAATAGCTCACCAGAAAAAAGGCTTGAAAAAGATTCTCTCAAGCCCTAGCTAGGGCATCAAACCGTCCACTTTACGCCCACGGGCGTCAGAAATATGGCATAATTTTCTTACGCCACGGGTGCAGCCGTCCGACGGGACAGGTCCCGTGCGTACCGTCCGTTTACCCCGTATTTACGTTCTTGGCAAGCTGGGCTGGATTCGAGTGTGACTTCAGCCCAAATAGCTTGCGAGAAGCAGAAATATGCTCACTAGATTATGCCGTGTCCCACAGTCGTGGAGGCATACATGGGGGCCGTACATAGAAGACTTTTTCGAATATTACCTTCTACCCATACCCCATAGCCTCTACATTTTGACCCCCGCTCTCTCTGACCCCACCGTAAGCTTTGCTTCGCTTGCTGAACCTCGTCCTTCTCTCCCAGCCCGCGTACCTTACTGTACTTTAAATACAAGGACAAATTATGATTTATTATCTTCCTCGCGTCCCTTCTTTCCGTGCTGTGTCCTCTTATTCTCATTCACATGTATACTTTCATACATACATCCGTCCTCCTTGCCTCCCTGTGGTGCTCCCTTTGCTCAACATTACCTATCCTGTTCCGTGCGATCTCTGATGCCATCCACAATACATCTCTCATCCACATCGGTTCTTTTTCTCAGGGCAAGAATGACGGCTGGACATACCTGCACGGCTCCGAAACTGCCTACTGCGGTGTAATGCGAAACGGTAGGATTTTCTTTCGCGATTGGCGGGGGCCAGCGGCGACCTGGCGGTACAGTGACTTTCTGACGACAAACCCCCAGGAGCCTGACGTCCGTACCTTGTCCGTGCCGGTCGAAGCTCAGCCGAAATTGTACCTGGTCAGCTACATTACTATTTGCCGTATTATACGGGAAACGGCTGGTATTATATATACTACAAGCTCCTCGTTACTATTCGAGCAGGTTGGTCAAGTGTGGGTGCAGTTTCTTGCGAAGTTGAAATTAAACCCGATCTCGGCCATACAGGCCCATTCCTGAATCAGTGTCCCAAGAGCCTGCTTTGCCAGCCATCCCCTGGTCAGCTACATTAGGATTTCCCATGTAATACGGAAAATATCAGGAGATGGATGTCAGTTTCGCGCGAGGTTTTACCCCAGATGGAAAGCAATCGTTGACTAAGTCAGAAGTGCCTGAATCATCAACGACTCAGAGTATAAGTACCACGCCTCCCACCCTCAGACTCAATCAACGTAATGGCCCACCCAAACTTCCTTTGAACACCCGTACCCTCGTCATTGGCGGCTCCTCCGGGCTCGGTTTTGCAGTCGCCTCCGGCGCACTCTCCAACGGGTCCAGAGTCCACATAACCTCTGTTACCACTCAAAAGCTGTCCGCCAAAATCGCGCAGCTCCAATCGCTCTACCCCGGCGCTCACGTCAGCGGCAGCACCGCCGACCTCTCCAACCTCGAGACGCTGGAAAGCAACCTCCGGTCTGTGCTCGACGCCGCTGTGACGAGAACCGGCGGTCCGCTGGACCACATCGTCTACACCGCGGGTGATATCCCAAACAGAACCCCATTAGCCGAAATAACCGCGACGACCGGGCTCGCAGCCTTCACCGTACGGTACCTCGGCTCGCTGCTGGTCGGGAAGCTCATAGCAGCAAATGCGGGACGTTATCTCAACCCTGCTGCGTCGTCCTCGATCACGTTCACTTCGGGACTCAGCGTCCACCGCCCGCGTCCGGGCTCCAGCACGCTGATTCCGGTGGGGGCTGCTGTCGAAGCACTGAGCAGAGGACTCGCGGTTGACTTGGCACCCATCCGGGTTAATGTGGTCATTCCGGGCGCTGTTCACACCGAGTTAATTCAGAAGATGACGGGGGAAACGTGGATATCTTCAAGGCGGGAACCTTGACGAAAGTCTTGGGCACGCCTGAGGGAGCGGCGGAAGCGTATCTGTTCTGCATGCGTTCCGCGCTCGCGACTGGGCAAGGTTTTATCGTTGACAATGGGTCTTTGATTGCTTAGGTGCGACACTCTGTCTGTAGTACCATCGTCGTTATTGTTCAGCCACAATTTTGATTCGAAGAGTTGGACACTTTGGAAGACGAAGCCGGCGAGCACAAGTTATACAATGACAACCGAATTGATGGGTCCAGTTATTGTAGTTTACATTACATGGTATGATTCTGGACTTCCATGTCCATTTTGGCCAACTCGATGCTA
Source organism: Mycena leptocephala (assembly GCA_029378395.1). Taxonomy (NCBI): domain Eukaryota; kingdom Fungi; phylum Basidiomycota; class Agaricomycetes; order Agaricales; family Mycenaceae; genus Mycena; species Mycena leptocephala. The sequence continues at coordinate 278,967 of JARJLF010000099.1, read as the reverse complement.
GCCCTCGCTCCTGGCCCGGAAACCGCTGCATTGCCTGTGAATGCTGATGCACAAGACATCCTGGCGCGTATAACCGGCAGTCGAGCTCAAAATGAGGGAAACAGTTTCTCATACCGTTTGATGCACCCTGGTGTGCGCGTCCCGTTTCCAGTCTATGGCCTCTTCCTCTGTGCCACCCCTTCAAGGAATCATTGAGTGCCTCCAGGCTCGATGGGGCCCGGGGCCGGCGCGAGAAGAGGCTGCTCTTGTCTCGTCGCCTGTCGGACGTTGCGAGGGCCCCTGGGGTCAGTCTGTGCATTTGCATCGTTCCCAGATCTATTCGTTGCCACGCACGGACCGCTGTCACAATTCGGATCTTTCGGGTCGCCTGCCATTTCTTTGCTCCTTCAGGTCGTTCTTAGCTCCGTTGGTGTCTTGTCTCCTTCCGTTACTCTTCGCCTTGCCTCTCTTGCTTCTTGGTGTTAGGCTCCTTTTGCTGCTATGCTGTCCCAGCTCTGTTTGATTATTGATACACCTCGTGTTTCTTTCTCGGCTTTTCCTGGAGTTTTTCGCGAGAATCGTCGCAACTGTGCTCCCTTCTAGGTTTTTGTGATTGCCCTGTCCTCTTGGAATCTCCCTTTTCGTTAGCTGTGGACCTTCTTTGGAAGTTGAACACGCTGACCTGCATTGGCTGTGGACCTTCCTCGAAAGTTGAACACGCCAATTTGTGGTTGCTTGTGCATGCATTCTGCAAAGGGACACTATTACAACGGTGCACTGTGGACTGGTGGAGAGCAGAGATTTATACCTGGAGAGGGAGAACTTGATCCGGGTCCCACAGGGTTATATCCGCCCATTCTGCTATACAAGTGGCTGGCCAGCTCACGGTACACTAGAGTAGTACGACCCCCTGGAATGGTGTGTGCTCCGTTGGCATCCTGTAGTTATATGTTGGGAATAACAGCGGCGTCCTGATGTTCGTGATGATGTATTTCCCGGGCCTATGAACTTATACGACCTTGAGTATGAAGCCGTTGACGATTTGAACCCGCTGCTCGAGCCTCGAGCTTATCATTGATATCTTAGCTCATATTTGGTAGCATACTGAAAATTTTACTTGCTTTCTAATGTACCGACGTTTGCAATAGGTAAACCTTACCTGAAGTTGCTTCCCTCAAGCACACCGGTCGGAGGACGTCACAATATACCGGATGGGATCCTAATTTAATCTCGGCGGTTCAAAGATCATGGCTGGATGCGTAAACTGACAGAACAGTGGCAGTACCGGTGGTCAGAGGCGAATTTGTTGACTCTGCGCTGCCTGCGAGAAGACCCGCCTCATTATGTGGAGGGGTGGGCAGGGCCTGAGATATTTATGGTCTCTCAAGGTCAGATACACATAATACATAAGTTCGCTATTTGGCAGGAGGTGTTGGGATGTTATTTCGGTGGGTGCGAACTCAAGAATCGTTCTCGCGGTGCTCATTACGCGTGCAATCCTCTCTCTCCAGGTTCTCGGGCTTCAGTATCAAGCCCGTCGCGCCTGCGAATCCACTCTTTCTTTTTTCTTTTTATCAGTCCTTTGAAATTTCCGTCTGAGACGTTGTGACTTCTGGTCTGTACAACTCTGCGGTCATGCACAGTGGTCTCGTGTGATGCCTTTTTCTTTTTTTTTGGTCAAGATCTTTTGAAGATCCTATCTCATCCCGGGTTTCAAGGTGGTAGACTAGTAGTAGACTGCTCGATATGAATCCGATTTGCGTGGTGTTTCGGGGAGGTTGTGAATTATTCGTAGACTCGAACCATTGCAGATCTTAAGTCGTTCGATCATTACGCCGGAGCAAGGGACAGAATATTTGATCAGCCTAAGTTACCGAAGCCAGCAGAGATATATGACGCAATCAAGGCGAGCAGCAGAAGATGATCAGGCCTGGCTTTGATCAATATCTAGGAGATATCGGCCCGTTCTCATGAGGGCTCATTGGAAAATTCGCCTTTTCATCCAGTGCTTGACGCGTGTCAGTATAATCGTGCACAGAACACTCAGTCCCCAATTACCACACCTGCTTCGTACCTATCGCCCTCTGTGCGCTCTGGCTGGAGCCCGATGGCTTCTTGTATCCGGAGTATAAGTTGCTGCTCTCGGAAACCGTCCTCTCCCAAGCGTAGGTTCAAGAGCAGCGACTCGTGCAAAGCGTTCGGTGCGTTCTTCAGTCTGATAATGTATTCCTACGCTAAATACGCTCAGCGTTCCGGAAACTCGCTCACAATCATAGTTACGTGCCATGCTCAACCTGGCAAGGCTATCATCCGCAGCGCGATGGGGTGCGAGTGTAGCCGGCAGCGCAGATTCGAGGGCGTGTGGCCAGTATTCCGGCCTCTCTATCTCTGGCATTTCACGAAGCTCGTACAAGCCTGACGTGAAGTTGAGGGCCGACCACGTCGTTTTGAAGTCGCTGCGGACGTGCGACATTTAGGCGGGTATTGCAGACTTTTTGTTGCCGTTCTCGTCTATATCCCGTCTTTGACATTTGACGGAGATATCATTGTCCCCTATATTGTCTTCGGTTAACTGAGCCCCGGGAAAAACTTATTGTTATGTCTTTTTTGAACCCAAACCAGCTTGGCATTCATTCGCACTTGCAGCCGGTTATTGGAATAATTCCACAATTGCAGGATTCTGGCAGTTTTCCCGGGAATCGGCAAGGTCGGAAACATGTAGCGGACGGAATTCGTGCGTGTACTGAGAGGCACCGGCATCATTCGTGTTTGGAGCTTCATTTGATGGCGCAGTGACAATGATCGAATCTTCATCGTTGGATAATGGTGCGCTTTGGATGAGCTTTGGGGAAATAAGAGCCAGTGATATTAGCAAAATTGCTAAGTAGTTTGATTTGCAAAATTCCGACGGGAAGAGGGTGTTTCCGAGGCAAACCGACCGGGCATGTGAGGTTTTTTTTAGGCATCCCTGAAGGATTTCTCGCCAGCGATTTCCATTTTCCTGAACAATGTATGATGAAACTTGACCTATAAAGACGGGGAGGAAGCGTACCGACGACCGCCCCCCCCCCCAAAACAAAAAAAAAAACCAAGAAAGAAAAAAAATGGGAAAGAATGGGCAAGCGGTTGTGGAGCAATAACTAGTTTTACATAGATCTCAGCAAACAGCCGATTTATTACAATCCTCGGGGCTGCCACTATCCTTCTCTCCCTCGTGGGCCAAAACCTGCTCGATAGTCCCCACAGGGCCAGTAAACCAATATCTGCCCCCATACTTCGGGAAAAAGAAGTACCCTAGGGACAAAATGACCGTCCCTCCCACGACAACAACGGTATAGTTCATGCTGTGCGAAGTTGGGCCAGGGATGGCGGGGAACATAAAAACCAAAATAATGAAGATCATGTACGCTGATGCGATGAAGGACACTGGTGCGCTCTGCGTGGGCTCAGACCTCAGAAGACGTTCGCAAAAGACTAGACCTACGAGTAGACCAAGATTAAACGGCCCAGGCACGAAATTTTGGCCACCCACCCAGCGTGCAATTACTGTGGATGGGTATCAGTCAAGATTAATGGTAATGAACCGACATACTGGGCGTTGTGAAGCAGATATATTGGCATACAATTAACATTGTGAAGACGGCACTAATGGCCAGGGGCCCTGTGCAAATGATTACGTCCTATTCAGTAATTGCGGGCAAGGTAGACCATACCTGCGAACGAAAGCAAGCCCAGGAGAATGGTCATTACGGCAAGGAAGACCACCGCGTGTACTGGCGTCTTCGTCTGCGGATCGATATTGTACAACCACCCAGACAGCGGTAATGCCTGATCTCGCGAGAAAGCGAATACCTGTCGAGATCCTGCAATAAGCTGGGAAGTATCTCAGTCAGAAACACTGAAGAGAATTTTCAGAAGTCATACAAAATCCATTCCCGTCATCCAGAGTGTAATGATCATAAACGCCCAAATAGCCAAAGTCCCTCCTTTCCCAACGCTATTGAAGAAGATCTGTATATCTCGTGAGACAGAGGTGTTGAAAAAATCAGCGCACGTACCGTGGCCATAGGCTGTCCAATGGGGTTACCGATTACCGACTCCAAGTCATTACCAATGTAGAAGGCAAGAACGATGTTCACAACTATATAAGGTCATTTCAGCTGAATGCCACCAAGGTCCGATGCGGACTCACTCCAGCCCAGAATAGAGCTCAGAACTGTTGCTGAGATCATGGCGAATGGGACAGCGCTGGAAGCGTTACGGGTCTCCTCGCTGATGTGAACAGTCGTGTCGAATCCTCCTGGTGAGACGTCGATAATAATACAGTGGAAGGATGGCGGACCGACCGACTGTCCATGCCGGAGCTAAGAAGCTTAAGATGAAGGCAAAGCCGTTTCCCCACCCGGACGCTGAAATGGCATGAGGGAAAATGATAATGTAAGCCGAAATGTGCGCACTGTTTTGGAAGCGACCGAATGCGAATGTGGCTGAGTTATGAAGCTCCTTGGTGGTAGCAACAGGGAGATATTCGGCCTCAAATGAGCTTCAGACTTGCTGTACAGGTGCGAGGTGAATGCCCAATTTTCAACTGTCACGAAAGAAATTCAGCCGGTTGCGTTGCCCAAGTTTTTGTTGGTGTCACGCCGGTTGCCTCAGTGCAAGTACTTACAGTACAAACTAATATCTTGTTTAGATATAATGGACACAGTATGGTACAATACTATTTAAGTAGTTAGTGAGTATGTAGTTCTCTAGTTTTCTGGAATCCAATACCTCACCCACTCAGCTTTGTATGAACTACTTGGTTTCTTGACGACTACCGCGGGGTCCCTTACCCTGAGAAATATCGGGACCTCACGAGACTCGAGAAGGTGGCAGAGTCCAGCACAGCTGTGTGCGGAGGCAGAGACGCGCTGAGGGAGAAGTTTCATTTATCTAGCTTGAGGCTCGTTCGTCGGTGAAACCCAAGAGATCGCAGAGAACAAGCCTAACCAAAAGTGGACCGTCGCCTCTTGTCAGTTACTACGAAGGAACCATGCATGCATCCAGCCTCTTCCCTCATAAATGGTCATCGCAGCCGAAGAAATGGATTGAGTACGATCATCTCACTCGGTATGAAACGACAGGAACCAGAAAACACAATTTTCTAGCATACGTACGGAAGACGGAACAATGATCGCGCCAGCGGGTCTTGCTCTAGGTCCACCACCACAGACTGAACTAAGGTGGACGTGTATCCATTCACTTTCTTCAATGAGCCCCTGTGGATCCTGTAAGGATCACAAGCGACGCGTGCTGGGCAACGCAGTCGCGGCTACATCTGCGATCGAAGCCGCACGCACCATCGCTTGCGGGGGTGCTATCCAACCAGCCACCACTGCGTTGGTATAACACTGGGGTATCAATGACGAGCGTCCACGAGTGCTTGACGCACATCGAATGCTGCCCAAGAGAACGCCAAAACAAGCGGGAAAGGGAAACAGAATAGAAGGAAATCCCACGAAAAGAAGCAGGAGAAGAAACAGAAATGCAAAAGTGCAAAAGAAACGCACACAAGCAGCCAGTCCAGACCTCGGCCTCATCCCGCCCATCATCGTCCATCGTGCTCTGGTCAATTCCACCAGTAACATAGCGCAGTGCGAGGAAGACGTTGGACAGGAGGGAAACCGGTGGACATGAAGGGAGAGCAAGAAGCGGAGGAGAGGGAGAAAGGTCGGCGTGATCATGATAGACGGAAACGGGCGTGGATAGACGTGAAAGAGGGCAGGGAGAGGAGCAGAGTACTCACCGACCGCGATATCAGCACCCGCAACTGCGTCCGTCCACACAAAGCGCCAGACACGCCCCACGGAATTCAACGGTCTATCTCTACTACGAGGGTGAACGTGAGGATTACCAGCCACCGCTGTCCGCGCACACCGGGAAGCTGTCGCGTTATGGCATGGTGGAAGGTAGGCCCGCGTTGCGAGAGTCGCGCCACTGGAGGACGGTGATCTGCGGAGAAGGAAATCAGCATCGCCTGACAAGATCGAGAGGGCGATAGAGCAAGATAATGCGGCGGTGGGGAATAATATTTACTGAGAGAGAGCAGGACGTAACAGAAAGGGCGAGGCGCCGTATGCCAGGCAAGAAGGTAAAAAAGGGTAAGAATAATGAAAACGCACTTGGCAGACAACGCGGCTTGATCCGCCTTCCTTCACCCCTCGTTCAGGGCGTCGTACCAGGACTTATTGGGGTAACGGCTCATGGAATCCGGAGAGACGGTGGTGAGTCGGTTGTGGGACGTGATGCAGAGACGAGGGAGAGCGGGCGAGGGAAACAGTGAGCACGGGGAGAGCAGTGCGAGGTCGAGGACGAGAACGGCGCGGATGGATGCGTGGGATGGGGCGAGGATAGATTTACTCGTCCCGGATGTCGGCCTCCACCGTGCCGGTGAACGACACTGGCTCCGGCGCAAGTACGAGAAGCCTCAGCAGGTCTGCTCTCGCGCGCGCTGCAGGAATCCGCAAGAGCACCACCAAGGGAAGAGTGCAGCAATGTCTTTGCGCGCGCGGGCGACGTTTCGGTGCTTCAAGACCGACGCAAGGATCGATTCGCATGGAAGGGGCGAGGGCGGGTGGCAGAGAGCGAGGAGGTCCCGCATTTCGGGAGTGGTACAAACTGGGGTGTTGGGATGGGCCAGCGGCGTTAGTGTAGAGCGCAGGTGTGGACGTTGGGAGGAAAGAGACATCGTGGCTGTGTTGATTACCGGCCGGATCAATTGACTTGGCTCTCTCGACTTTCATCGTCCTCTCTAATCCTGTGCTTGGAGCCCATCCCCCCTCCCTCCTTCAGGCTTCTTTTCTTGTGCTGCTCACATTCGCGGTGTTTCTCTCATAACCCCCACTACACTCTGAGTTATCGAATCGGTAACGCCACGCGCTCCGGGTCTGGTGCATTGGCTTCTTCAACCGACGGGTGGCTAAGGTTGTCTTTAACGCTGAAACGCGTCCGACCGGTATACCCCACATTTGATCCGTTTAATCGAAATTGCGAACAGTTGACTGGAATTTGTCTGGAGGAATGGGATGCCGCTGGGCCTGCGCGCCGCTCTCTTCACTCATACGTCTAGTGCCTCCTACCATTCTCCTCGTTCTAAAGGCTGGAGTTGATTCTCGAGTTGTCTGAAATCTACATGTTTTGGTATCGAAATGGGATTCCAGACGCTGAAGTTTGGAACGCATCCAAACACGCAATACATCAGTAACCATATAAAGTTTGATTAATCAAATAATCCTGCCTGATCATTGGTTTAAACCACTGTTTGAATACATTTCAGACAAAAAGGATGAGTAACGCGGGAGTCGAACCCAGAGCCACATGGATTAGACAACTGCTGGTTGAGACGAAAACCAACAGGGCCATAGGACCAATATCAACCGTCAAGAAGTACAAAGCCCATCTAGCCAAAGAGCTGTAAATTGCATCGAACCCTCAAAACTTCAAATCCAGCAAGAGCTAGCAGGACACAGTATAGGGTCCCTCTCAGATACCGCCCTCCCTGAGTATTAGTTGGCCTTTTCACCGCGATCCAACACAATAATATTAGGAACCTTTCAATATCTCTGTCAGTTCAGTGATGGTTCAAAGAAGTCGTCATGGTGTAACTCAAATCATGGTGAGGTGAAGATGAGGTTGTTTGGATACCGAGGATGTGACCGCTGTTCTGCAAGATGACTGACAACTGACCAGCCAGATGAATCAGCCCGAATTTGATGCTTATGCTGAGAATTTAATCTGAGAGGGAAATTTCTGTTCAGATTAAATCCTCAGTCCAGATTAAACAGAATAAATATCTGTTCAAGCAGAAATGCGATCTGTTCAGCCAAAACGGCAAAACCGAGATCTGTTCTTTGTTGTCTATGATATGCAATAGGGGCAGTCAGAGTAGCAGATTAAGGAAGGATTATGTGTCAGGATTAAGGTCGGATTCTGGATTTATTTTAACGTGAGAGAATCCATCATTCTCATAATCCTCGAATCCCGTATAATCTCCTCCGGAGGAGATTCGACAAGGATCGTGATTATGGCAAGGATTATGGGTGGATTATGGCTTTCAGCATAATCCTGGATTATGCCTCCGTCCATAATCCTTCCTCGTAATTCTGAGTCGGTCAGAGTAGATTGGGATTATGCTGGGATTATGCTGGGATTATGAAGGATTATGGACATCCGAAAATTCCATAATCCATGCAGAATCCTTGCCTTAATCCCTCCAGAATTCTCTACTCTGACTGCCCCTAATGTCATTTACTAATATCACCCAGTATTGTATAGACAGTCCACTTGTGGACTAATAAGATTTTTTTTCATGTGTTCAGGAAATTTGAGATGCATGTTAGCAAACCCGCAAGTGAACAGAGACTCCATAGACCGCAGTTTGGTGAACATGCATGGATGCGCGGGGACATGGTTGATGGATTTCCATCTGAACTTGTAGAGTTTTGGCTCCATGTTATGTTCTCTGAGCTGCTTGTTGCCTTGTTTTCTGGAGGTCGTATGTTCGAGAATGGCGGTGTGCAACCCTTTTTGCAATGAACACTGTTCACTCTGTTTAATCAGTCTCCGTAAACAATGTTCAAACACATACTATCACTGATTGATCTGACCCATCACCGCCCCGCCTCGGGGCAGCACAGAGCTGATTAAACAAATTAATGATCAAGCAGGTTTATGCATCGAGACGGCTATTGATTAATCAAACTCTATATAGATTTTTAGGGACTAGCATGAACCCGTGCTCCGCACAGAAGCACCGTCACTGAGTCAGATCGTTCACACTGATGGCATTCAAATTGTAGCACAAACAAAGCATTGAGCAGTAAATGAGTGTAAGAGTTATAAAGAGGTCAAAAGAGTGTCGGTATCAAGAAAGTTCATGCTCCGCAACGGAAATATAGTAGTAAGATGGAAGTCTGAGGTCTCATGTCTACAACTACATAGCCCATCAATGAAAATCAGAATGCTTCAGCGGCCTACTGTGCAGATATCTCTGGCGGACACTCGTCACCAACCTGCGGTTGGTTCCTCGTGTCCCCTGTGGCATGCTTCAGTCGATCAATCCAGTTATCCGAGACACAAAGTTGTCTTGTCTGCAGACGACTTCTGTTCTCATTTGTATAATAGAGATTGATCAGGTACATATCATTGGGTTTTCGTTGTTAGAGTCACAGTTGTTTTAGCACAGCGACGCACATTTTCAAAAAGTAGAAGCAGTCCCAAACCGGCAAAATTTCAGTTGTCACACAGTCCCATCATGGGCACAAAGATAAAATTATTAATGAGCAGAGGACTACAGCAAGCTTACTGGGCATGAGCGCCATTCCAACTTGAACTACTCAGAAAGATACGTAGTACACAGGTGATAGATATTCAGCCATGTAAGGTAAAGATGGGTGTGCAGGTGTCAAAAGTTGTCGGATTGTCCTGTAAGTCCTGGGGGGTTGCAGCAGATGGGTGCAGATGAGTTGTGCAAGGGTCGAACAACGCGTCGAGAGGGAGGTTGTCGTGAGCAAAGAAGGAGTGAGGTCGTGGGAACTTGAAGGAGCCTGAGGTCGTGGGAGGGATCAAGCACAGCCGCCTGATTGACAGTTAGCTTGAGACAAAGGCCGTCCTCTTTTGTATAATAGATGACTGACGGCGACGCCGAACAACACACTACTAACAAATTCGAAACACGCAACGACCGAGCGCACACATGTATACGTAAATATAATCCACTCTTCTTCACATAACTAGCGACGTTGAACATGTGGAAAAGCGCGCGTTCAGCAGGCAAGCTTATTGCACTGCTTGCATGAATTTCGAAGTCCAAAATTGCACGTCTTGCCCGATGCGTTGCACTGGAAGACGTCGCCCGTGGTGCAGGCGGGGTTGATGGCGGAATCGCCGCAGAAGAGGCCGGCGTTACCGTTACAGGTGCAGGAGGAGGCTGCACAGGCGCGCTGGAACGGGTGCAAGCAATCGTCAGCATCGGCATTTCAGGTGTGAACAGCGAGAAAATCAGCTGGGAGAGGAGAGGACGTACGGCTTCGAGTTCGACGGCGCTTCGGCCTTCCACGTGTGCTGAGACGGGTAGGAAGGCCCCAGCGAGGGATGCGAGGGTGAATACGGCAGTGACGATGGTGAACTATTGGCGATGAACGTCAGACACCCTAACGAGCTTGAGAGAACATACTTTCATATAGGGTAAATGGTATAGGGTAAATGGTATGTTTCTAAGGAGGGATAGGATGGTGGATATAATCAGTCAAGCGACCTTTTATACGAGATTACACGCATTTGACGGTTGCGCTCAGTGGTTTTATTTAGGGTATCGGGTGACATGAGAGATGGTCCGATGCGACAGATTGACGATGTGGAGGTAATAATCTGAATCAGAGAACAATTGTTCGAAGCTTCCCATTCTCGTCTGTATCCAGCCAGCCGTTCACGCAACAGGTAAGTCCTCGCAGCCTTGTCGAGTTCCCCCTGTAGCGTTGCTTCACACGAGGACTTGATCGCGGAGATGATACCATCTATGGCGTCGGCAGACTCTATAGGCGCGTGTGGCTGAGTTGACAAAAATCAGAACGTCACATGTGGGAGTTGCGCTTGGACCCGACTGTGCCAAGCTAGCGCTGGATGAGCGTTTCAGATTTTCAAGCGGTGGTGACTCGTGGCAGTTTGCGAGGCCAGCTGGCGGGCCACTGACGGTGCTCAGGGAACACTGAAAAGTAAAAACTTCAGACACACAGACAGGCTTAATTTTATAAAGAGGGAGAAAGAGAGAGGAGAATGTGAACATTTGAAAACATGTGCTCTTCGTTTGATTCTTGCCAGTCTGATAATCCATCTCTTGGCACAATTCTCCCTGTGGTTGCGATTATACAAGCAAAGCGTTCACTCGCTTCCTGTTGTCGGATCACAATCTTGGCGTGGAGGCACTGAGGTATGGCGATCGTTATCAAATCGTTATAGGAAGAATCACATCCCTCGGGGGTGGCGTCGGTGCCGGTTCTATCAGTTGGACATTGAGGATGAAACACACGCTGCAGTGGTGTGTACAGCCCACCCGGATTTGACCCCGTTGCGGGCAGATTTCCTTTGCGATATCTCTGCGATTCAGCCTTCCCTACGACACTTTGCACTCACTCAAACGGCGGAGAAATTTCTCACCTGTGTGCTCCTTGACCACTCGCTCACCACGTTTGTTTATAACATGCTGGGAATATTTGCAACAGCAGCGCTGTGGGTTCCTCCGGAGCATTTCAACCTCGGTTGACGGGATGTAATAATCCGGTGTTTTATTCATATTTCGTGTATCCTAGTTGAAACTGCGAGACGGTTTGCTCATTTTCGTTGTTGCATTCTGGATGACAATGATTTATGTGAAGGGCCAGGGAACTGGTTCTTGACTCCTGGGTCTGCATACAGCCAGGTTGGCGCTGATTGTCCTGCCTATGGATGACGATCGTGATGGAGATCAAGGTTGTCGAATAGACCGAGATTGTAGCAGTTTCGAGACGGGCGAGTTCACAACGGTGGAAACTTAGATACATCCGTGGCATGCGTCGGCAATCCTATTCTATCTATCCCGGACCGCGCCAATCTCTCCAACAAACTCATCCCATGAATCTGCTTCCATTCCGACGCACTATCACCTATGAAGAGAGATACCACCGGTGTTACCATTCCCTCTCTGCGGGCAAGGTTCCATGGAACAAGTCTTTGCCATCACTTCACTCCAGGGTCTTCTGGTGTTGAAATATGACCATGTTTGAGATGCCTGAAGTCAAGGTGGGTGTACTATTGGTCTCAAATTCCATTGTTCCCCTTGGAAGCAGTCCATTCAGCTGTATTGACCCAGGTTTGGTATGTGTGAGGTGAGAATATTATATAGGCTTTAGATTCAGTGGAAGTAACCATATATATAATTGCTGCTACCACGGAACGGTGGCTGTGGTACAGCAAAGCCACCTGTGGCTGTGGACGTATCACAACCACCGTTCTGTTGTACAGGACAGAGCAGCAAATATAGTAGGCGCGGTACACACACTCAAAGACCGCCCGTTTCCGCGGATAAGACCCCTTCTCTACCCCCTACTCCGATTCCACAACGTCCACAACGACGGCGGTGACAGGCCGATCCTGAGCCTGCACCAACGGCGGCGCTGCCCGTGTTGGTACAGCGTCTGTCAGAGAAAGTCATAATGAAGGTACATTTTTTCTACTTATCTGGCTACACCTCTTCACACTGACAGCGGCTTTGCTTAGATCGTCCTCCGCACATTCATGCCGTTTTCGATGCTCCAACGCATGCGGCCACTCATCACCATGTCCATTTCCGGGCCGCCGGAGACTCAGATGGCAAATATATTCCTTCGCCGTCTCTGTCGGCACGTTCCTCGACATATCGATCCCCACGCACCCTGCCAACCCACGAAACCCTATCTGGCCGACATCGCCGATCACCTCGCGCCGATCCCCATGCCTTCCAGACCCCCGCGCGCCGAAAGAATGCCACGGGTGGTCGCTCATCCTCTGCTCGGTGTCTGGACGTTCCTTGAACCAGTTGGTCCCATCGGCAAGGAGAATCGGGAGTGTGTGTTCTGTCAGTAAGTCTGTAATTCTTGCTCTCGGCATTATATTCATGGATTAATATAATCTACAGCCAGCAGCACGCCACTAACCCCCACGTAAAAACGACGCTGTTTTCCTGGGAGGTATGGAGACTTGCCTATTTAGGATCCTGAGCGGGATGTATAGGAGAATCAGCTTCGATACCCAACCATTTTGCCCTCGCACTTGATGTCTTTCCAATTCAGGCCTCTGTCGTGCCTTGGGAACGTGTTTTTTTTCTCGGCCGGTGAGACGGACACGCCTCGATGCAATAACACCTCGCCGGAGTTGATGGAGGGCCTTCGAATGTTAAAGTTCTCCATCAAGAAGGGGCGCGGACTTAACTTCACCGCCGGTACATCTAAGGAGGAGGAACTCGCAGCAATGGAAGCGCAGATGGCAGCCACAAGTGTAGTACCCGAGGACACAACTGGTCTTACTTCGTTTATTAATTCGTTACTAGAGCAGGAATAGATCTAGTTTTACTCTCATCGTCATTTATTATTGCTTTTATCCTTGAACGGAGCGCTTTGAGCTTCTGCTGTGATGACGATTCGAGAGAAGGCGATGAATCGTCACCGGAGTTTGAGTCAATTTTTAGCGGCCAGAATCCCGCCAATACAAGGTGTTTAAGCCGAATATCAGCAGAATATTGGCCAAATAAGCTCCGAGAAATATTTGGCCAATCCGGGGTGTGTTGGCGAAATATTGGCGAGATATTATATTGGACTGCTCGTTTTCTCGCACTATACTAGCTGCAGCACATTTGTTCATACATATGAATTACACACGAAAACGAATCACATTCAAGCTAAACTACTACCGAGCCCGAAGCAATTTTATCTAACTGCCCGCATACAAAGTGACCATGAGGCATGCGCGTACACGCTCACAATGCGTCAAACGGGATTTAATACGGCAGCCTGCTCGAGTGTGGCCCGGGAGAGGCCAAAAATAAAGATTGGGGCTGTTGGTGCATACCGGGTGGCGCGGCGCCAGCGAGTGCAAGACGATACTCACGCGGCACAAACTCCTCGAAGAGCACAAGCGTGCCAGCTGCCACTGACCTGCTGGGCGCTTGTCCGGGATTTTTATTCCACCTTCGTCGCCATCACCGCTCAGCATTGAGAAAGGAAGATGATAGACTCACGAGGACCCACGAACAATTTCTCGCCAACTCCGCCGCCGGCCCACCCACGCCACTCGCGCGCTCCATCCCCCGCCCCACAGCAAGTTGCAAACATGTACACATCCACAAACGCCCCCTATATGACCTCTCCCGGCTTTAGCACCGGGCTCGTGTCCCACCCGAACGCAAGCAGCCCCTTGCGTGCCTTGCGGAGCTTGCGCGTCAGTTCGGCGTTACTGTAGTTGTGCGCGGTCTTGATGTTTGGCACTGCCTATGCCGTCCTGCTCCAAGACTAGGCTGCGAAGAGTGTCACCAGTACTGCAACACAGGTCGCGAGCCCGTAAATGACTCGAGCAACGCTAACCTTTGCTGCACAGTTGCTCTGCATCTCGCCCAGCTCTTGTCTCGTGTGCAGTGTAAAAAGCCCGAGGAACCCATGGACTGCCACCTCACCGCGATACGACTAGGCAACAGAATTTTCGGAGACCATTAACAGCACTGAGGAAAAGCTGAAGGAACAGACGACGCGCTATGGGTGGTCTTTTCTCACGCTGCCACTGAAAAAATAGAACGCACCACAAAAATTGTCATTCAACGTCGCCAGATATATGCCGTCTCTGGATAGACGGATTCATTAAAACATCCAGATCCTCCACCGATGCTCGTTCTACATATCTTCCTACCATGTCCATCTTGAAACACCGAAATGGGCGCGCAAAGCCAGACGATTTGGAGTCTGAACCATCAACTCCTACTTCCCCAAACCACAAGGACGAAGCCCCGAGCTATGACGGCGAGGAGTATGATGCCCTCCTGCAGTATACTCGGGACCAGGCCGCGCTAGCGAGCAAAGGCGACGACGACGACGAGGGCGATCGGCAGCAGAAACGCCTCTGATACGCGCCGTGGGAAACGGTCACTGTCAAGAGCGACAAAAAGAAGAAGGTGTGCATTTTCTTTTGATTTTCTTGTTCCCTTTCTGCGTAAAGTTAAGTAATGTGATCCCCAGATACCGGACGATTGGCTCCAAACGGACATGGCGCAAGGTCTCGCGGACAGCGATATCGACACCAAGGATCCGCGGCGACCGCTATGCGAGCATCTTTCGCTTCCGGGATAGACTAGATACGACATGCACAACACACGTCAAGTGCGACACACGCACTGCAAGTACGGCACACCACAGCAATGTGCAGCGCACTACGGCAAAGTGCGACACATGATAATATTCAAAGTGCGGCAAAGAGCGCAAAGACGAGAAGCCACATATACGTAATTCACCCAATCCCATTGATATGACCGAACTCGACAATCGCATTATAATTACATTACAGTCGTTTGCATAAGTTCGCGAAAACTCGTTTTTCCCCCCCCGCGTGTCACGTGCCGAGGGAACCAAGTGGCAAGCCATGCTGAAGTAGCGAATTAAGCACTTTATTCCTTGCATCAAGTTGCATGACCCTCCTTTGGGATGTAGGGCCACCAAACTTGCCCAAAACTTGATGAAAATGGGATGCCGAATTGATGCCACAGCTTCGGCATCTGCCGGATCCAAGCCAGTGCTCTCAGCAGCATGTCAACCCCTCGCATCCTTGAACCAACCTCGTATAAAGCCTCAGGGCACTCAGCAGTCTTTTGGATGGATTCCCACAGGCACGTGATGCGCAGGGGAAAAAAAAAAGTTTTCACGGACTTATGCAAACGACTGTAATAGTACTGCATCTATTATTTGAGATCTAAACAACGAGGGACGGTTTAGTTGATTGCTACGCCCACACCGCACCGCCGACTGGGGCGGGGGACTGTGTGTTGGCGTTAGTGTTCGTGTTAGAGCCCGGTTCCGTCACACCGAACTGGGCAGCGCATCCGCCACACGCGGTGGGCTGCAAAAGAACATCAGCGCGAATGTTGGTATTTTAAACCAGAAGAACTCACGAAGGGGGCGGTGCCCTTGGCGGCCGCAACCAGGCAGTTACCGTTGAACGAGGTGTCTATGGAAAAAACAGTGAGAATACATTCAGCGAGAACAAGAATGATGCGTACTGGCTCCCAGCTGCATGGCGGCCGGCGCACATAGAGGGAACGACGGCTCGAGGGCGATAACACAGGCTGGATATGAGTCAGATAGGTTGAGCTGATGATGCTAAATATATGTACCCTGGATGTCGCAAACGCTGGCACGGGGACGAGCCGGAGCAGGGGCTTTGCCGTTCTTGGCCTTCTTCGGTGCGGGGGGAGCTGGAGCCCCTGGCGCGGCAGGAGCAGGGGCGGGCGCAGCGGGTGCGGGCGCAGCCTTGTTCGCACGGGCAGCGGGCTTTCCATTCTTAGGAGCGGCGGGAACCGGTGCCGGCGGTGCAGGTGCAGGTGCAGGGCGTGCGGGTGCAGGGGGAGCGAGGGGAGCCTTTTTACCGTTCGCACGGGGAGCAGGCCTGGTGTTCGTGGCTGCACCGTTCGCAGGAGTGCCATTCCTGCAGGCACCGTTAGTGTTCGCGTCCTGCGCAGTCGGAGCATTCGTATTAGGACCATTGGTATTCGGTGCATTCGCTGTCGCGCCACCGTTTGTGGTTCCCGGCGTTTTGTTGCCAGGGTCGGTGACGCCAAACTGCGCGGCGCACGGCGCACACGAGGTAGGCTGCAAGAAATATATTCAAGATGATTGTTCCTTGTATTCGGAAAATACACTCACGAAGGCGCCGGTGCCTTTCGCTGCGGCAGCGAGGCACGCGGTGTTGAATGGGATGTCTGAATTATGTGTCAGTCGATTCGTGCGAAGAGGATAACCAGAGGGACATACTAGCTCCAAGCTGCGCGGCAGCAGGGTCGCACGCGGTGGGGAAAGATGGCGCGAGCGCCACGACACAATCTGCGGGAGCGGGACATTGATTAAGACGAGATGGAAAATCCTCGGCAACGTACTTTCCACATCACATGTGGCCCGACCGAAAAGTGGCTTGAGCGGCCCGGCACAGACGCCGGTGGCGAGGACGGCGAGAACCGCGACAAGAGAGGATTGCATTTTGTGGAAGTTTATGGGAGCAGGAGAGTAATGGGGGGTGATGATGTGAATAAAACGTCGAGTTATTTAGTGAAACCGATTAAAAGACGAGGAAGAATGTAGAAGGCGAGTGGGATTGGTGAGCTACCTCTGTCGTGGGCTCCCCTTTATATAGTCGGACGGGTAGCGTACCTTTGTCCCAAACCTGATGAGTTTCGTGAGATTCCTATGCGAGAAGAAGCGAGGTCGAAACGGTTGCCCCAAAATATTGCTGCGCGGCAGTCGAGGGCGCGAACGCTCGGTCTGATCATTAAACCGTTAAAGTTCGCACTCGGAGGCCGCGATGACTTGCGATCAGCGCACGGTTGCGATGTCATATGACATGTCCAGGTTAGTTCTCTGCCGCGGCGCCTCTTGGGCACTTTTTTCTTCTCTCGTACCGGCAGTTGGACTGGATTTGAGCTGGGTACATCGTCTGGCCCATCGCGGTACACCGCTGTCCAAGTCACCGCCGAAGAATATCGCCCTTGAACCGAGTCGACCTGTCTCGAAAAATCGTTAACATCATCTTTACGTCCTCTTAAATCCACTCACCCTCTCACCCGCGGAAGCGGCTGATCGCACTCCACAGCATGTTCGCAGAGCGACAACTCAATATCGCAGCACCGCATTGTAATACTTCAATCGCCTTTTTGGGAACTCGGTGGAGACGATCAAATCTGTTACCACGGGACTTATTAGCTGTAAACTTCTGGCTTATTGGCCGCAGCTTCCCAGAAGTTATTCACTGCGTTCCGACCCTTTCTAGACTCAGCCTGAGTATAGGGACCCAGAGGACCTAAGGCACTGACGTGTCACGCATACGTAAGGCCTGTTAGGTAGGTTAATGTGGTAGAGCTAAACCTACCTAAGAGGGGTCCCGAAGGTGAAGGCCTTCGGGTTCTATTAGTCCTATATTAGTCAAGAGGGACTATTCCCAATCAGGCAACACCTACCTCCACCTTTGTTTCACCTTTGTCGCCTTCGTCCCCGTCTGAGGTTATCTTTATATCGCGGGGAGCACTTATCTGGCACACAGGGCATAGAACACAACGTCAATTACATTGGTGAGGCTAAAATATAAAGGAGTACGCTATATACAATACACAAGAAGGAGGTAGAATACACAAGGAGGTAGAATACAGCAAGAAGTATGTACAGTAAAAGATACAGCAATAGTACGGGTTAACAAGGCAACAGAGTATGATACACGGATAACACGACAGCTATATACAAAGGCGCGATACGATAGTCCAAGAAATAATGAATGCGGGAAGGCCTTCACTGAAAAGCCTTGAAAAAAATTGGTCCATCACAGGTTATGACAAACCTTCATGAAGGTTTACTTACAATGACCTTCGTCCCCTCTGCCGCTGACCTTCGCTGCCTCCATGACCGCCGTCGACCTTCATGAAGGTTTATGATGACCTTCTTCACCTCTGCTGCTGACCTTCGCCGCCTGTACGACTGTCATCAACCTTCACAAAGGCTTATAAGGCTTATAATGACCTGTTCCCTTTCTGCTGCTGGCCTTTGCTGCCTCCATGACTGCCGTCGCCACCTCCTCCGACCACATACACGTAAATAGCCGACGCCGCTGCCTCGGACTTACCTCATCTAGTAGCCAATAGGAAGCATTATAACCGTCAACCAGCACAGTCTTTTTTTCTTACCAGGACTCGCGCACAGATTTGTGTGCTTCAATGCCGGAAATTCCGTTTCTATCTCGCCCGAAGGCGTCTGATTTTAATTCAGATTTTTTTTGCGACGGTGGAAAACCAATTCATGAAACAAGCTGAAAGACCACTAAGTTCTCATTCAAACATTGACTGTCCCTACTATCTTTATTATGTACCGCCACACAAAGCATTTTTCCTCTGCTCAGAAAGTTTCAACCAGTAAGGAAAGTTGTTTAAACTTGTCCGTGAGCCCCGAGTGCGTGTTTATCATCCTATTCAGTGCACTACTGACCATGTAGTTATAACGGTGAAATTTTTCAAGTGACCTTCCGGCATCTAGAGCACCGGCGCAAAGTTCAATCAGACTTCTGACCACCTTATAGCACCTTGCCCGAGCTTCGCTCGGAGGGTGCTTGGCCTTCAATGACTCGTGGACAGGAATAATGTATTCTTGTGAATAGACCTACAAATTGTCTCAACCAGACCTACGATTGAGAACTGGCCCTTAAACTCATTGGATGTGCAACTTTAAACAATGGAAGCATCTGAATTCATTCAGTGAACGACGTTACAGCATTAACTAACAAAGTAGTTAGGCCATGAAGGCCACGAAGGTATCACCAAGCCTGGCACAAGGTGCAGCCAGAAGCGTGCAGTACAACCGATGGGGAAGGGTGCGGAAGCGGGCTTGTCTGTGGGCATCATGGGTATGGGGGAGAAGGTGCCCGAGGAGGGATGGCTGAGACGGAAACGAGTGCCATGCCTAAGCCTTACCGTCCTCTGACTCGGTGTCAACATTGTTGGTGCCTTCAAGTATGTGATTCCGTATGGCAGGCGGAACAGAAGACGATTCCAAGCTGAGCGGCATTTCCAGCAGGATCTCGAAACCGCGAAGGTGGTGACGAAATGGGCGAAGGTGCGGACATCACGCTGTTTGAAAAGTGTATGGTCATGTACCGGAGCCGGGAGGTGTGGAGCCAGGGGAGAAGACACTTCCAAGCCATCGAGCAGCGCTTTTGGTAGGATCCAGAGCCGGCGAAGGTGGCGACGAAGTTGGTGAAGGTGGGAGAAGGTGCAGAAGATCACAGCATTTGATGTGTTTACGCTCGTGTACCAAAGCTGGGACATTTGCGACCCAGGAAAGCATGATTAAAAGTAGCTGAGTGGCACTTTTAGTAGAATCCCGAGCCGGCGAAGGTGGCGACGAAATTGGCGAAGGTGCAGATAATCAGACCATCTGATGTGTGTACACTTGTGAAAGACCATTGAGCAGCACTTGAAGTGAGATTCCAAGACGGCGAAAGTTGTGGCGAAGGTGCTGACGGGTAGGAGATCACTGTTTGCCGTGTGTCCGCTCACCAGTCAGTATGTTGGAGGTATTGAGAATGGGGCTACACACGAGTGGGATAAAGGCATTTAACCTTTGAAACCGTGGAGGTCTCGCAGGACGCCGTACATTTGTGCTGTATATCGGCAGGAATGATATTGCGTGGCTTGCCGTGTGTACACTCGTAATATTGCAGCCAGGGGGTTTCCAGTTGAAGGAGGAGTCGATTCCACGCGTCGTTAAGTCGCTGGGCAACGCTTTCAGAGGGTTTCGGAGGGGGCGAAGGTACCGAAGGTGGAAATGGAGGTTCCTCCATGTCGGTCCAATCTCCCATATTCGCGTCTGAGCCAAAGACTGCATCATCAGGGGCGATAGGGGCGATAGGGGCCGCGCCTAGAGCGTTGGAGACTGGCTCACGACGCAAGAGAGCGTCGAGCTGCTCGCGTGCAGCGGTAAGTTTCTGCTCGCGACCTATCCCCTGGACGACCTGTTGCTTGCGCTTTTGTGTCCCTTTAGAGGGCTCTTGAAGTGTGGACCGGGCCTGCTCTTTGCAGCGCACACGGAGCGCTTATGGCCAGCTGGCATTTCGGTGGAGGAAAAAGAAACGACAGCAGTCACGAGATTTCCACCCAATTTGGAATGATTTGATCGTTGAGTAAAAGAGGCACGACCCTTCACGGAGGCGTACCCCTCTTAGGTAGGTTTAGCTCTACCACATTAACCTACCTAACAGGCCTTACGTAGTGTGGCACCTCAGTGCCTGGGGTGACCCAGAGGTAGCTACACTGATGATTGAGGCTAGGTGCCTACAGCACAGTCTGTGGAGATCTGCCTAGCTCTGGCTAGGTTACTCATCATCATTGAAAGTAAATACTAATTGCCTCTTATTGCCCACAGTATGTGGAAATTCTTGAACCAAATTGCATGACCATGTTCAGTGGGGAGTAATAGCCACCTTTTGCATTGACCACCGCTGTGCCGACCCCGGCATGTCGTCAATAAATTGATCGATTTGTTGATGTGTGATTTTGTTTCAAACGCTCAAATGCAAGGTTCGCGACATTGTCTCCTCATAGAGAAAGGGTTCGGAATGGTGTATATGAGTCCCGAGAACACGCCAGACAGGTTTAAGCTGCTAAATGTTGTGGAATATGTCCGGGAAAGGCCCAGATTTTCGTTGTCAGACCAGGCAGCACTCTGCTGATGACTGCCTGCATTCATCGCCGCATTGGCGTCAAATTTGGTGGGTGGCTTCCAGGGGGCAAAGGACATTATCTGCAATGCATTATTATTGCCCTGCCCACCCGAAACTCACCCTATTGTACTGGTTCTCACACGGGTATATACGAAGGCCGGCACGTACATACATTCAACCCCCGGCACATTCAGCGCACAGCCGGCACATTGGGTGAATGTGCCGCGCGTGAGCGCAGGGGCGGCACATTCCATTTCGGGAATGTGCCGGGCTTGGCACTGACTATTCTGGGAAAGCACACCCCTGTCTTTTCTGCCCCGAACGCATCCTGCCTCCTCTCTTCCTCCCACCACCACCCCTTGCCCCAACACACCCGCCAACACGTCAAAGGCACGTCAAAACACCCACCGATGGCACTCGCCAGCGCGAAGCTTACCGCCAGTGACCTTGACAGGGTCTCGGCATCGTAACGTTCATTGATCGAGCTCCACGCCATGTACGTCGACGGTCGCACCATGGCCCGTCTCTTCCCAACCTCAACTCCTGGATAGATGCATACACCAGGTCATCTCGTACGCACCTCCCTTCGTCGAGCGCGAATAAATTGATATTCCCGTGCTTAAGGAAATCCTGGGGACATACGCAGCTGGTGATCTGAATGCCTCAGCCCAGCCGAGAGGTTTTTTTTTTTTTTTTTTTGTCGCTCTGGTACTGAACATAAACCAGGGGTCATCGCGTAATCACCGGCATTTCATCTGCGGTAGCGGTTTTACTCGAGCCTTCAATAGAGGCGGCACAATTCCGGAGAACATCGATGAGGAGATGCTCGCAAAGTCTCTCGCCAACAAAATGCTGTACGACGACTCAGAAAATGACACTCGACCTTTTATTAAGTCAGTGCGCCCAAATCTGGGAGTTGAACAACATTTCTGTCGTACGCCTCTACTGTCCGAAATGTTCCAATATTGTGTCCTCTAGTTCATACCCACATCGTTGATGTTTCGGGTCACCACGAGTTAACGTTGATGCAAAAAACACTCTCACTGAAGTGCCGGTGTGTTCCAGAGCTCCAATGATACTTAATCGTAGTGCGGAGGAGGCGATTGCGGAGCGTCAAACAAAGAATGTCAAGGAGGTGCGCCAGTATCATTACAAAAACCGCTGATACTGACTCCAAGTTCAACAGTAGTGGCGAGTATCAATTCCAGATGTTCATTACTGCTCAATGCGGCCGATCCGTTCCGACTCGGACCGCGTTTTGTCAGTCATGTTTCTTTCTGCCTTGGCTATGGCCATGACGGTAACACTTCTATTTCTACTGCAGCGGCTAATCTGGTGCTTCTATTCGTTGCCTACTCTGTGATAATTATCTGCCCGTAGCTGCGCGTAAAGCCATACACGGATAGCTTTGATTTTGGGGCTATTTATTTACGTAGTTAGTATTTATCAGCGTCGAGCTTTCTATTGTGTACCGCAGATGTTGAATAGCTATCAATTGAGGTGTTTATTTACGCCTATCGATCGCATTTCTACCTTGAAGACTCGTAATGATATGAGAAGTGGCAGTGCGATCAATCCTCAATTGATGGCATGAATGTGCCAAAGTTGAACAGACGCGGCGGCAAATACAATGTGCTGGCCATCCGATCCAAGGCGGCACATTCGGGGAATTTACCGGCTGCAGCCCCGAATGTGCCGCCTGTAGGCTGAATGTGCCGGGGGTCCGAATGTATGTAAGTGCCGGGTTTGGTCTATCCCGTTCTCACACACCATGTGGTTTCGATGCTGAGGGCTTGGAGAGATAATTCTGTGGTGTTGTGGACAGGATGGACCCTTTCAGGGGCAGAGGGGATAGGTGAGTGCCTACTACAAGGTTGATTTGTCATTGGAATGGTTTCATGCATATTCTTTCCAGCGCTTTTGGCCAGACAATTGACGTTTGCCTTGATCTCGGGCCGCACGGCCGATGTTGCAATGGCCCTGTACCACCCAATGCAGTGATTCTTATGGGGAGACTTCAGTAAGCAATAGTCAATACCCCAGGGCGTATGATGGTGAAAGGTAGTTTGGATTGGCCCATGGGTTACGAAGTAATAAACCGATTGGTATTTACTTTTGATGATGACAAGTAGTGTAGGTCAGTCTAGGTCTGGGAGGGTCTGTGTAGGCTGTCACAGGTGCTTGTAGCCACCTACAACAGGGGGAAGGCATGCAGATACTCAAAATATTAGCCAATGGAACTGTTGCTCCACGAGTTCTGCCGGTGCAACTGTCCAAAAATCGCACTACAACTAGTCCCTGCACAACTGAATTTTGGGGATTCCAGTGTACAGAGAAACTTGAGCTTAAAACTTGATGATCTCCACGGAACTGCAAGCAATGTGCAAGACAAAAAAAACATTCAGATGGGAAGTCTAGGTTGAGTCTAGGTCTGTGCAGCTGAGTTTATGGAGCTAGCCTCGCCTTCCACAAGCTACCTCATCTACACTTACCTGAGTTTAGGGGCCTTACTGGGTACTCCAGAAGCCAAACAAACATTACGTGTAGTCGCCTAGATGGGGGGCTGTGTAGTGATCTACACCGACCTAACTCCATCTAGCACAAGCTACAGAACCTAGCCTCAGCTGAGTCTAGGACGGGTCGGAACGCAGTGATTGGCGGCCAAACAGAGGCAGTGCTTCGCAATACACTGGTTCTGCGTGCGCGTGTTTGATTCAGTCGGCTGGAATTTAGGTCGTACTGACGGACAGCCGCCTACATGCGCAGTTCATGTCGGAAGCACATGACGGTGAATTATTGCGGAATCCTCACGCGCTTCACGGAGTGGAATCGAGGGGCGAGAGAAGGACATGATTTCCGGCGTGTACAGGGCCTGGATGCAAGTACACGGCATTCGCATCCGTAGCACCTACCTAACCCAGAACCGCATAGATATTATGTCGTATCCGGTTGTCGAAAATGAACTCTCCAATCTCTTTCAGCGGACCTGCAAGGTAATCTCAGTGTGAGCGAAATGGCACGCAAATTAGAACAGTACGATGCGGAATGTTTACTCAACGTGCATCTGCTCCACATCGAGCGCATTCGTGCACCAGCCGCGGATATCCCTCCGTCCGGGCCCCGACGCCAGGAAGGAGAACCGCTGGATGCAATATACCGCAGCGGGAACTGGCTCGTTGGGACCACTGTAGTCCGGGAAGCACACAGTGAAAGGCATACAAGCGAGTTTCTCAATGAACAGATCCAGTTTGTTCATCGGGAGGATCCGGGTTAAATTCGCACAGTTATTCAGCCGCAGGACGATCGAAGTCAGCAAGACAACGGAGGGAGGAGGGAGGCCGGCAGACTCACGAGTGCGTTGCAGGACATGATGCGGTCGTTGCAGAGCAGTTCGAACTGCCGCATTGCGTCCCGCATGCAATTCTATAAATTTGTTCAACCTCAGGAGGATAGAATTTAGAGTTAATCGCCCACGAGATGTTCGTCCGTTTCCTCTAAATAAAAATCTAGTCATAGCAGGTGAAGTCGACGACGAAGATGATCGCCTCCGCGGCGCTAAACAGGTTTATCAATTTCCGTTGCAGACCCACATCGTGCGGACGCGCGCCAGGGTAGTCGCCGTCCGGCGTTCGTTCCCGAGAGCGACCTCGAAATGTATTTCGGTGATGGCAGGTAGGGAATTAATTTGCACAGTAGGATGTCGACATCTGTTGGGGTGTATCCGAGGTCTGAGATGCGGAGAAGGGAGGAGAGGAAATATTCTAGGGATGTAGAATCACTTTGAAATCGAGACGAGGCGCGAATAGCCTTGGTGCGTGTTGGACTGCCGGAGGAGAGTGGACACAGTGGCTTGAATTTTTGGGTTGTCGTGAATTTCGTCCAAAATGGCACTGTCTTCTGTTCACATCGACATACAAAAGCGAGACGAATCACTAACCGTATCCCTTCAAGCATGCTGTTGCGTATCTCGAGGCAGAATCCAGCCGGTCCTGTGCATTGTAGCCGGCGCTGAAGAGCCGCACTTGACGCATGAACGTCGACTGGAGGGCTGCTTAGAAGGATAGCAGGCAGGGAGACTGAGCCGTATACCCACTTTCCCAGTATTTGTGGCCCCGAGAACTATAACAGTCTTCTGGTTTCTGACGAGAAGACGATCCTTCCAGAACAGTGTCGCGAGTTCCTGGCCATCTGAATGCGTTCAAGCCAGTCAACTAACGGGTAAAGTATGCAGATGAAAACGAACGTGCGGTGGCCGTATCAAGCTTTGGTGTGCGCGGCATGAAATTGGTGAGAATCTCGTGAGTTAATCTGCGTGAAGCGTCAAGACCACGGGGGACAGACTAAGGTTCCAACGGTTTCTATTTAAGAACGTTTTCAAACGGTTTAAACCGTTTTTATTTCCATTTAGTTTGTGGGTGAGCACAAACTGTTTGGAAACGATTACGATTTAAACGGTTGTGATAAATCAATCACTTCCCACCGCTTGGAGGCTTGATTCTCACCCGCAAATTCCAGCCAGAAAAGCTGATAAGACGCTTCAGGGCCCTATCATAGTCCGGGACCAAAGATTGATGCATAGGATCTGTGTGTTTCATGGCGGTCGGCTATATCGGCTAACACATTAATGCGCCTGCATCCCGCCGCCATCCCGGCTTCACAACCTCATTGGCACACCTCTTTGTTACCAGTTGAGTTAAGGTGCTGTCTGTGACTTGATAATGGCAATGTTACTTGACTTGATCCCTTCAGATTTACCTGAGTAATCTGCCCACAAAAATACCGTTCATAAACTGTTTTAAACGGTTTAAAACTGTTTAAATACCGTTTGTGTTTAATTTGCCCAGGTCCGCAAACGAAAACTAAATGGTTGGAGCCTTAACATTGGTGATATTGCAGCGTGAAACGTGGGGAGCAGTTGGGGAGCAGGAGAGAAGAAGGCAGGACAATTTGCTGCTGAAGTTTGCAGGGTTTGAAGCAGCAATGCGGTCGAACAAGCCTTGACGGCGCTGGATGATGGGGGCGGGAGGATTCTGATAGCCACACACTACATTTTGACGGCCCCTCGGCCGACTTGATCGATGTCGGCTGAGGTTGGCCGAGGTTGGCCGAGGGGGCTAGACCGAGTTGGCCGAGGGGAAGTTGGCCGATGTCGGTTGAGGTTGGCCGAGGGTTGGCCGAGGTTATCTCGACCAGGTTGGGCGAGGCCCTGATCTCTGTCCCAGCGCCTCCAGCATCCCTGGCGCCGTCGGCTGGCCTTCCCACAGAGTGTGGGAGCCAAAGTAGTTTGCCGATGGGCTGTGTAACTGATGTCGTGTGGCATGGCCAAATCAGGCTATAAATCCGAGATGCCACTGGTGGACTGGGGGAAGAAAGAGCTAGAGGGAATACCTAGAGTTGTGGGGCTTAAAATATGAGCAGATCAATATTAGTGGATGATCCTCATGGACCCTTGCAGAGGTGGAGTGGATTATGCTATGTCACAAACAGTGGGAGTCGCTTTCGGTGTTATGTCTCAATTTGGAGGCTCCCTTTACGTGTTGTGATCAATGTGCCAGATCAGTAGACCGCTCGTTACTAATAGTAACGGTTTAGTGAGGAGCGGCTTAAGATTGAGGTCGACCAAAGGTTAACCAACCTTAGACCAACCTCGACCGACTAGGCCGAGTCAAGTAGTTGGCCGAGGTTGGTCGAGGGCCTCGGCCAACCCCTTGGCCGAGGCAGCCTTAAAATGTAGTGACAGGCTGTCTGTGATGCGGGATCATGATCAATTTTGTAATAATTATTGAAAAGGTATTAAAATCCAGATACAAGTAGAGCCAGCCGGGCTCAGTGAGATAGTAGTCTCCACTACGCAATTGTTCAATACTAGCAGGTACCCGTGCTCCGCTACGGCAGTTGATTCAGTAGATTTTACAAATCAAATCAACGATGTCATTGTAGTCTAGTAAATCATATAGCAGGAACCCGTCCTTCGCAACGGCAATTGTACATTGAAACAGTCTAATATCCAGATGTCCTGAGTTCAGAATCCATTAGTATGCCACTTGTCGTCACCCCTTGGTTGACTCCTTGTGGCGCCTTGTGTCAGTTGTCAGAGGCATTGCAGTCTGAAGAAATGAAAGTCCTTGATACGCCACTCATCGTCAATCAAAGGTTGGCTCCTCCTGGCTCCCGTATCAGATTTTACAGTCTCAGCAGTTTCAGATTCCTTCCCAAGGAGTGCTCCGAATGTCAACTTATTATAATGTGGTAAGTATCAGCCAGCACTCGTGAACCGTTGGCAAAGCATCATTAATATCGAGATGACCGAGTCAACATTGAGAAAGAAAAAAAAAAAATGGTAACATGCTATCCTGATGATTCTCCTGTCAATGTCTAAAGAGTCAATCTGCCAGCGGTTGGCACATCTGGGACTCGGACGATAGTTCGTACTCTATTGCAGCAGCCAGTTCCCGCTGCCATCGTGCCTGCTGAGCTGCAGACCGTTGAGCTGCAGAACACCCTGAACTGGTAGATGCAGAAGGCTTGAAGATGAAGTATTTCATACCGTGGGCCTGAAATTTTCTGCCTGGCTTTGGTAGATGCACACTGCAGGCGAGCACCAGCTACAGGACCTCGAGCATCAGCACTGAAAGGAATACAAATCAAGCTTAACTCACCTTCTTGTGGATGTGTAGCGTGGGTACATAACTTGTTCATGCTCGCGCCACGCTCGCTGAGCTGCCTCACATCTCGTTGGTGGAGCCTGAGGGGCTTGAGGAGCTGCTTTGCGGAGCGCCGGCGACAGCTTGACGTTCCTGCTCACATCGTGCTTGCTGTGCCAACACATCACTGCATTCCGGCCCTACGTCAGCAGGGTCTGTTTGCCTGGGTTGAGGTCAGTCGACCTCGGCCGACCATAGTCGGCAGAGTCTGTCAACGCCACTTCGGTACATGTCGGCAGAGGTTGACCGACGTCCACCCATGTCGCCGGCTCTGCCGACGGGGCCACGGAATGCAGTGCATATCGATTTGCAGGCAGAGGAGGGGTCCCAACACCCGCGAAAACAGGCTGGAATGATTGGGGGTCAGCCCAAAGAAAATTATAACAGACAGAAAAGGGAAAACACCTGAAACATCAGCTTTGCGCTATCGGCGTTGGCAACAGAGCATGGTTCTCATCCCCCCTCTCCAGCATTCGCCGTCGCCCGGAGAGACAGTTGCCCCTCGAGTTCGGGGCCATGCTGCACAGGCGCGTTTCGAATGTCACGCTTCGGTAAGGGGCAATGTTGGCGTAGACACAGGCTTGAAGTACTCACATTATGGTCAGGAAGATCGAAAGAGCCACCAAGAAAAACCGGTAGAGCATGCGGAACAGCCCTCTGGGACCAGTTACATAGTACTGTTAATATAAAAAGGGGGAGGGGTAAGGGACGCACCCAGCCCGACATTCCTGCTCCTCGCATCTCGGAACTCGACGGTAACACTGGCAACACTGGCTCGGCTTTTTCCTGCAACAATTTTTGATGCTCACAGTCCGCGCCGCAAAGAGCTGCCCGTTCAGCATGTAGCTTGGCCTGAAAAAAAAAAAAAAAAAAAAAAAGAAAACATTGCACATGAATTAAATATGAGGAGAATTTCACATCGAACACTTACATGGATAAAATGAGAGCCCAGATCAATAACAGCAGGAGACTTTTGAGCATGGAAAGAGGTCAACGGGGGTCCTGAGAAAGCAGAGGATACGGGATCGAGTCAACCGGATTTTACAGGGTTTGATTTGTGGCGGAAACTCAAGATTGCATTTGGAGGGCTTCGAAGGAAGTCAAGATACATATGGGGGTTGCAACTTGCAAGCCAGCATGTTGTCAAAGCAGTATGCGAAGAAGAGGTGCAGCGAGAGGACGGGTGGCAGTGATCAGTTTGTTTGTCTCAACGTGCCCAAAGGAATGGATAAAGCCGATTGGCCAGTAGATGCTTCACGTGACACATGTCTTTTTTTTTTTTTTTTTTGGGGGGGGAAATGGGTCTAACCTAACGATACTCAGCCAGCAGAAGCATTCCGAGGTTGTCCGCTATTTGTTCTGGTTGTAGGCTAGATGTTGCCGGGGAAGTTGTCCTGGAGGAAATGCCATTACGCACTATAAAACCGCGTGTGGGACTCCAGCCTCAAATTTAGCCTATGCCTTTAACAGTATCATTACATGGCTGTATACCCACTAAAACCCCCTTTGTGTAAATCCAATCATCCGGCAGTGATTCTTCATATAATAGCAGACCACTCCAAGTGTTCAATACCAGCTGTTTATTCAGCGATAACGATCCAAACCTGAGTTTATCGGCTAGGATCCTATCCCTGTTGAGAGATGTATTAACGGATATCAGCCACTGATTATGAATTGCTGACTGAGAGTGGATTTTTCCAGGATGTGTTAAGACTCGGTCCAGTCGGAGCCGCCAGATTTCATGCCAGGCCACCGAAACTAAAATGGCAAATAAGCGGCCTTTCTCAGGTATAATAACTCCTTTGGCTGTTTTAAATTGAGCGAGATTGCAACCCAAAATCAAGCCCCAGCTCAATTTTGGCCAATCGGGGTACCCAAAGTTTACGAGTCAGGTCCCAAATCAGACGTTGTTCAGGAGCATCACATTCCGACGCAATGTGTTCAAGGGTCTCTGGCACTTTACAGATGTTGCACTGTCCAAAGATTTCAGAGTTTGGTATATGATCCCAAAATTCACCAACTCGGAAAATGTTGTGTAAACATTTCCAGAAAAATTCGCGAGTCAATCGTTGCAAGGTGGTTGAGCGGATAGATTTCCAGATCATAACTTCCGTGGGAGAAAAATTGGAGTGGTCTTCAATAGCATAGTGGACCCGCTCCAGATTAATCAATGTTGTTTTTTGAGGAGGTACAGGAAAGAGATTGTGGATGATTTTCGTGAAAAGACGTTGTGAGCCGCCAGACAATAGAATTCCAGGACACGTGAACATCAAATCAATCTCGGTGTCAAGTTCAACTTCGTTCGGGGTTACTGAAGTCAGTATGAGTCTGGCAGGGTTTGAATCAACTTTCTTGAATTGAATTTCTGCAGAAAGTTCCTTCAGCGCTGCAAACACAGCCTGAAATAATTCAAATGAGGAATTCAAAATTTCTACCTCGAATCGAACCCGGTCTTTGACCAAGGTTCGTAATAGGAAGTCGGACGATGCACAGATCAGAAGAGGCTGATTTTTGGGGCAATGTTGCAAGATATAAAGTGATCCACCCAGAAGAGCATTAGGGAAAGTAGGATGGATGTTAGGGTTATCGAAGTTCATTCGAACCAGTTTTCGATCCTGATGACCATTTACTACTGATAAGATTGATAATCGTATCTCAGCATTACTTTGGCCGGCACGCACAATATGAGGTTCTAAAAACACTGTCTGGAGCGATGGTTGCTGTCCAGCGTGAATGGATCTGCAGGCTGAGATCTCATTTAGAAACTCATCAAATGCAAAGATTCGGAATCCATCTTCCAATTTGTTTAAGGTAAGGTTTGGATTAAAAGATTTGCATTCACCAGTTCTAATAGGCTGCCTATTCTCTTCAAGTTCTTCATTTGTCAAGGACATGATATCATCAAGGCCATGGTTGTCCATGGTAGGATTCCATTTTCGATGGATGCTGTTAATCAGGATCTTGGCTGCCTCAATGCATTTTCCGGGATGTTTACATCCGAGTGCAACACGGTCGTATTGGCAAGGCGGACATCCACAATTTTGGCGACTAATTCCAGATGGATTGATTGTATGGGGCCTGCGTGGTATAATGGTTTTGCGTGTGGCAATGGTAAGAGTATCTTTGACCAATCTGACATTGTGGTTCAGTCGTAGGCATGCAGCTGCTTGGAGTCGGCAGGCATGATCATAGTCTGGCTTGCGAACTACTGGATGCTTCCATATAGGCATTTGAAGTTTCACTTCTTGGCCAATACAGAGTGCCGTAAATTTGAGTTTGTATTTCCTCGCGGTCGTGATCATTCGCTTGATCTGATCGGGTAGTTTAGTTTGGGCTGAAATCGGAGTGTGTATGTCTTGCAAAAAAACATTCAGTATTTGGCCTGGCCTGAAGTTTAAATAGCTTGTCTCTAGCCATTTGGCTAGGATAAAATCGACAAAATAACACCAGTGGGCCCGAAGGGGTCCTTGGATTAAATATGACTGAAGATTCCAGAGGTCGATAGCTTCATTCCTAGCAGCTAGGTTCAATATTTGTTTCCCGCCTTGTGTTACGCTGGAATACATTGCATTGTCTCAAATTCTAGCCCGTTTACCATCCCAGAGCAAGACGTGAATCAGCATTGTCAGTGTTTCCTCAATGTCTTTTGGTATGCCTTGCACCCTAGTCAGGTACTGAGACCTGCCGCGAACGAACATACTAATAATATGGCGCTTTCCCTCTAGGGTGGGTTCTGTCACTTTCCAGTGTTCTAGGTCGTTTCTAATTTTATCAACGGAAGCAGGCCATGGCGTCAAATATGTGACATTGTTTCCTAACCAAGCACCCAATATGCGACATGTTTCACCGTCGCGTACAATTCTCACGGAGGGACTGATAATTTCAGATTGTGCTTTATTGATTCGCCGTTCGAGTGCCACACTGGCACGATATTTCTGTTTGCCAAAGGGTAGAATAACCGTCTTATTTTCGTTGAATTTGGCAGTGGATGCTGCACACCGGAGGTCAATAACAGTCCATAGGTTGGACCAGGAATCACGTGGAGAAAGATAGATTGTAGTGTCATCTGCAAGGAGTGAGACAACTAAGTTTTTGTCAGTCCCAGGAATTTTAATTCCCTTCAGGTCAGCATCCCGGATAAGACACGCTAGTGGTTCAATAGCAGATTGAATAAGAGACAAGAAAGTGGGTCACCCTGTCTGACTCCTCGCAATACAATATATGGGTCACTCAGCATACCATTAATTATAACCACTGTCTTCACATTGCTATACAAGTTCGCAATTGTATTACAGAATCTCGGTGGGAATCGCATATGTCGCAAAACACGCATCAGGTAGTTATGATTTATCCTATCGTAGGCCTTTTCTTGGTCGAGGGCTATAATAATGCCATCTTCTTCCGCAACTTCAGCGTAATTGAGGAGGAATTTTGCAAGCTTTACTTGATCTTCAACTTTTCTACCTTTCATGAATCCCGCTTGATCGGGGCGAATCAGAGATGGTGCAACTTTCATGAGCCTGAGTGAGTAGGCTTTCGTCCTCAATTTATAATCGGTATTTAACAGGGTAATTGGACGATAGTTACTAATCAGGCCTTTATCGCCCTTTTTATAAAAGGGGCACATCCAACCTTCATTGAAATTTGTACCTTCAGTGATAGTGACACATGTCTTTTGTATAATAGATCATACAGTGTGTAGAGGATTTGTTTCGCAAATAACCGTTCTAAGCCGCGGCTAAGTCGTGGGAAGCTAGCCGTCATAGATGGCTTGGCTCGGAAAGCCATCAAAAGCCGAGCCGAGCCAGCCGTAGCCGAGCCACGGCAACACAGCACACTGGTGCCGCGGGTCCGTGCGTGAACCTTGGGCGTCGAATAGGTGCCTAATAAGCGCCCAAGACGCTTATCACTTGAGCGTCATTTTCCCGCTGGCTTCTTGCCACCAACATCCACAAGTTCTCATTGTAGCCGTCGCTAACGGCTTCCTGGCGCAGTTTTCGTAGGTCATCGTGCGTCGAAAGCGCCTCCCGTGCCCTACAGTATGGTGTCGTCGAAGAAACACGACGAAACAGAACGCGGCCGTTCCAGCTGGCAGTCGGATTCAAGCTTTTCGAGATCCAGCTCTATCACCACACCTGGGCCTTCCAACGCCTACGGCCCTTACCCGTATATGAGTCAGGCTTTCCAATACCCCCTGTCCGCAAACCACGAACACGTTTATGCTTTCCCCCCGGGCACGTCCTCGGGTTCTCATCTTGGCAGCGGTCCCTTTCCGAATGTTCTTGCTTTGCCCCGCATTGGTCTCGACATGACTTGTGCATACCCCGGTATCAGTCATATGGCCTCTCGGAAGGTGCACACGCCCCATCGCCCTTTTCCGTCAAATTTGAAGCTTCTCAGTTGCAAAGCGGGACCCCCAACCCCTGCTGCATCCTCAACGGCAGCCCGATGCTCAGAACTATACGAAAGTCTGTATGGACGTGAAGTGAAGTTATTTCATCAGCGAATTATACGTCGGCAGATGCCGGAACGAAATGATACGATCGGGTGATGAGAGATACTCGCCCGAAATCCCCGAGACCAGCAGGTTGAATGTACTACTTACCTGATGCAGTTCAGCTCGCGGTTGGCGCCAACTTGAGGTGCTAGTATAATGGGACGACCGGTCCGGGTTCAACCGCATCATATCAGATTATAGATTGCAGACCTAGACTCGCCTAGACCGGCAACCGTCATCATGATCAGCCGAAAACAACAATCACGCTTTATCCTTCTTCCTCCTCCTCCCCGCACCTCTGAGTCTCCGTGCTCCTCCCTCCTTCCTCCAGTGATCCACTCCGCCCATGGTCCTCGGCCCGCGCGCTCGTCAGCTCCTCCCCTACATCAACTTCGCCGTAGCCACCACCGCCCTCGGCTTCCAGACGATGGTGCTCTACCCCTGGCATGCCCAGCTCGACGCCGGGTTCCACATCCTCAAGCGTGAGCAGGCGGAGATACTGAGGGGATACCACGATGCGAAGCTGCAGCGATTCGCGCAGCTCGAGGCCCGCATGAAGGAAGTGGAACGGAGGATACAGGTGCGTTGGCAGGCGTCATTTTGCTGTGAATCGTGGCACTTATATCTGGATTGCAAGGCGCTTGACCGGGGAGGGATTACGGAGTCGCCATAGTCGGGTTACCATTCGGCAATCGTCCGCGACCCGTCGACGTCCATATGACCCCCCAATGCCGCCCGCTACATCGCATATCTGCCATCTCGCATACCACGTAGATGAAGACTAGACCACGAATTTCGATGCCTCGACAAATTATCTGTTTCTCCCCCCAATTGCAGTTGATCTCAGGGAAGAAATAATTCCCGGCATTCTGCATCTTAGTCGCCGGTCTGGTTCCCTAGTTACCTGTCTCTCGCACGAATTGCAGTTTAGATCCATATCCGCTGCTTTTCCGAGTCTTCGTGGGTTAGTGCTCATCTGGAAGCCTCACTCCCAGAGAACCCAGAGACACGTTTCAGGCTCGTGTTCCCAGAGTTCAATTTTATTCTTGGACAGCCCGTTATTGCAGTTTACTTCAGAGACTACAGAACCTGGCCTTCAACTCGACAAGATCTTTAACAAATGAAACAACAGACATAAAATATTGGCTAGACTACGGACTAATCAAGCTTCAGTGTCGGAGAACTCAGTGCTGTAAGTGATGAGCTCGAAAGGTGCGCGCTTCTCCGCCGCTGGGTCGGCATCCGCCTCGGCGCCCTCGGCGTCAGTGCCCAAACGGTAACTGATAAGACCAAGAGGTGCGTGCTTCTCCACCGCTGGGTCGGCATCTGCCTCAGGGCCCTCAGCGTCAGTGCCCAAACGGTAACTGATAAGACTGAGAGGTGCGCGCTTCTTCACCGCTGGTGGCCTTTCTGAAGGCCGCGTCGACCTTCCCTCATTGCGCTTTGCCAGATCCTCCACCATACATTGACCTGCTCCTGCTACTACCGTGCGAGCAACTGGGACACTTGGGGCGTCTCCCAGCCACCTCCGACCCTGCCCTCGACCTCTAGCCGGAAGAGTATGATTCCGCCTGACGGTATCCCTTCCAGTGCAACGACTTGGTTCGCCCCGTCGTCCCCCGACCCGATACAGGCCAAGCCTATCCCAGACCTGTTTCCACACTATGGCTGCGGTCTCCCTCCTGTGACACCATCCATCCCTCTCCACAGAGTTCATGTCAGCTTGAGGCCTGCAAACACACCCTCATGCTCCAGCAGACCGCGGTTGGCGCCATCCCGCTTCACGCCTTGCGCATTGCGTCGCTTGCGAACTTACGTCTAACTTGTGGCTATGCCTGACGTGTGGCTCGCTCGGATGTGTCGCCGCCAAGTTCTAGCTTACTCCACCGCCTTCTAATTTACCCTTACCTGCCCCGACGCGAAATTCCGCGTCCAACACCCAGACCTCTTGTTATAGTCAGTCTGACGCTACAGCATTTGTAGTAAAGATTCGAAGTCAAAACATAGATGGTTCTTTCATCTGCATCTGAGCTGCCCTGAAAACCGCGCTGAAGTTTCCAAAAACCACTTCAATTTCTATACCGGACCCATTTGCGTCCGCAACAGCATGATACGGTGAGATTGCCTGATGGATACTCAATAATTTCACGCACACGTCGCCCAAAATCAAACTTCACCAAGTCCTGGGGAGGTGTAGCGTCAATCTCTAATACCTCATTTATCCCAAGTAAGCTCCGTGAAGACTTGTCCGGTCCCAATTCTATGGTCCAGCAAATCGGAGACATTGTAATATATAATACCTATCTTCTCCCGGAGATAACGAACTGGGCTAGCGCTGGCGACCTGGAATGTGACCCATGCCTTGCACTTTCGTCGTCGCTGGCCGTTGCATATGCGGGGGCTTTAAAATAATCATCATAGGTGATCTCAATGGACGAACTGGTTCCCAAACTCCTTCCGTCTATGATCCTCCTCGAAACTCAAAGGATCCAAAAACTCCGTCGCCTCGGGGAAGATTCCTGTTTAAGCTGTGCACGGATTATGATCTCATAATTCTCAACGGTGTGGAAACCCTCGGTATTAATGCGGAGAATTTACTTCCTTCCAAGGCTACCGTGAGACGGTCATAAACTATGCAATATGCTCAAGGTCTCTCTTTCCAAAAATTGTCTCCTTCAATGTGGAACCCCAAATTGATGGCTATGACCACACCGCCTTACCTCTTGAGGTTGAAATTGATAAGTCTCTACTCGGCGCGCTTGGATTGCGAACGAGGAAACGGAAACGCGACGAAATTGTTCTCCCGGACGAAACCGAACTTGACAAACTGCTTATTCAGACCCTGAAAGCGGGCAAAGACGAAGCTAAGAAAAGTCTGAAGCTCTATGGACCAGTGTACTTCAATACGAACCCTATCTTGGTCACTATCTGTGGTGTGTGCAAAAATGTAGGGAAACATACAGCATCTGCGGGCTCTGCTGCAATATTCGGCCCCGATTCCAACCTTAATCGTGCAGTCCGGGTATGGGGGAATGCTACAAATGTGAGAGCGGATCTAATTGCGCTTGTCGTGGCCCTACATGCTGCTCCGCGGACAAAACCTTACATGTCTCAACAAGGTCTGACTTTGCTATCAGATTCACGAAGTATTACGCGTTCCGCAACGATGCTACCGGTTGGAAAGGCGCGAATGGAGATGTCTTGAAACTTGTTATTCAAATGATTCAAGCGCGCTCCGCCCCAGTGCATTTTATTCACATCAAAAAATCCGAGAGTCATCTACAATATGATGCAGCAAAGGTCATGGCAGAAAAATAGTGGGGCAGTATTCCGAGTGTTACAGGTGTCCTACTCAAAACCAAGCTTTTCCGGAAGAAAATCTATTACGTAAAAGGATCAAAAATACCAGTATTCCATTCGCTGTGTATTCTCAATGCGAATCGAATGAGCCCATTTTGGGGCGAAACGGTGGAGAATTGAGCTCAGGGCAGCTGTTCTCGTGAAAACTTGCCAAAACAGAAAAAAACGAACCGCGCCTGTTGTACCGCAAAGAGCTGTAAGCCGAATATCTGCAGAATATTGGCCAAGCTCCGAGAAATATTTAGCCAATCCGGGGTGTGTCGGCGAGATATTATCGCCGTATTGGCCGAAGATTGGGCTGCTCGTTTTCTCGCACTATACCACTGCCACTGCCAGCTGCAGCACATTTGTTCATACATATGAATTACACACGAAAACGAATCACATTCAAGCTAAACTACTGAGCCCGAAGCAATTTTATCTAACTGCCCGCATACAAAGTTACCATAAGGCATGCGCGTGCACGCTCACAATGCGTCAAACGGGATTTAATACGGCAGCCTCCTTCCATGTCTTGCCGCCGAGTGTGGCCCGGGCGAGGGCAAAAATCAAGATGGGGGCCGTTGGCGCGTACCGGGTGGCGCGGCGCCAGCGAGTGCAAGACGATACTCACGCGGCACAAACCCCTCGAAGAGCACGAGCGTGCCAGCTGCCACTGACCTGCTGGGCGCTTGTCCGGGATTTTTATTCCACCTTCTTCGCCATCACCACTCGGCATTGAGAAAGGAAAATGATAGACTCACGAGGACCCACGAACAGTTCCTCGCCGCCTCCGCCGCCGGCCCGCCCACGCCACTCGCGCGCTCCATCCTCCGCCCCACAGCAAACATGTACACATCCACAAACACCCCCTCTACGACCAGGCCCCATGAAGCTCCTGCCAAGGGTTGTTCCAAAATTAAGCTTTTTCAGAGCGAAAATTTGTGTTTCCTTGTCCCAAGGTAAGCTTTTTTAGGCCAAAAATCCGAGAGCCTTGTCCGAAGTTAAGCTTTTTGGGCCGAAAGTTGGCGGAAATTTCTGCCACAGTTGCCGAGTTTGAGTACAATCGGTATCGTGGGCAGCAATATAGTTGAGTCCCTGTTGAATTCAACGTATATCACACGTACATATTAAAATTCAGATTCCTCGCACAGATTCCTCACACAGAACTGGCTGGACAGAATTTTTTAATTTTTCGACCATTTCTTGCCAAATTTGGGTGCACGCAACGACCCCTGTCCGATTTAAGCTTTTTTAGGCCTCGAATCTGCTCCAACGTAAGCTTTTTTAGGCCAAATTTGGGGAATTTTTGGGACAACCCTTTGAAGGAGCTTCACGGGGCCTCTACGACCTCTCCCGGCCTTACCACCGGGCTCGTGTCCCACCCGAACGCAAGCAGCCCCTTGTGTGCCTTGCGGAGCTTGCGCGTCAGTTCGGCGTTACTGTAGTTGTGCGCGGTCTTGATGTTGATATTGTAGCGTGAAACGTGGGGAGCAGGAGAGAAGAAGAACGCAGGACAATTGGCTGCTGAAGTTTGCAGGGGTTTGAAGCAGCAATGCGGTCGAACGAGCCTTGACGGCGCTGGGTGATGGGGCGGGAGGGAGACAGGATTCTTGATCAATTTTGTAATAATTACAAGCGCTGGGGGGACCGCTCCGTGGTCCCCCTCCCCCTTTATTGATCACAGAAATTCAAAAAAATGTAAAAACTCTGGATTTACAGCCGTTTGCATAAGAAAACAAATAATAAAATCAGCGGAAGAGGCTGTTCACGTCCAGACAGCCGGAAGCGCAACGTGCTTGAGGAGCGAGGCTGTACATGTCAAGTGAGGGTGGGATTTTACGCGGCCGCGGCAGGCACGGCATGAGTGGAAACAGAGAGCTCGACGAAAAAGGTTAGCGCTGATGGCGGAGTTTAAAAAAAGGCTTCAGACGGACAGGCTTAATTTTATAAAGAGAGTGATTGAAAAGGCATTAGAGAGCTTGCGCAAAAGCCGCATGCGGAAATCAGACCCGAGGTTACTGAGAAACCAAGTCAGTGGAGAAATATTTGGGTTGACAGCCAAGTCCTGGTGAGTGAAAAAATTGCATTACTGCTGCAACTGCTCTGTGCAGGACGCGAAAAGTATGCGAAATCTGAGTGGAGCCAGAGTGATGGCTGGACAAACTGCTTCCCCAGCTCGCGCATGGACCAGATAGTAATTTGGATGAACACAATACAGTGTCACAGAGACCTGAGAGTGTAATGAACTCACGAAATCATGCAGCAAACCCAGGAAAAACCCGATAATTTTGCGCAATGCCGAAAAGCCGCATACGGCTGGTGCGGCTTTTGCGCAAGCTCTCTATTAAAATCCAGATACAAGTAGAGCCAGCCGGGTTCAGTGAGATAGTAGTCTTCACTAAGCGGTTGGTCAATATCGTACGGTGTGTGGAGGATTTGTTTCGCAAATAACCGTTCGAAGCCGTGGGAAGCTAGCCGTTCATAGATGGCTTGGCTTAGACTCGAACCAGCCGTTTTTGGAGCGCCAGGGAATTAATGACAGTCGATCAATGGCCGGCGCTTCGCCGTAGGCCTTTGATCGACTGTCATCAAATGCCCACTGGCGAGCGGTTGGTTCGAGCCTAGGCTTGGCTCGGAGAGCCATCAAAAGCCGAGCCGAGCCGGCCGTAGCCGAGCCGCGGCAACACAGCATGCGGGTCCGTGCGTGAACCTTGGGCGTCGAATAGGTGCATAATAAGCGCCCAAGACGCTTATCACTTGAGCTTCATTTTCCCGCTTGCTTCTTGCCACCAACATCCACAAGTTCTCGTTCTAGCCGTCGCTAACGGCTTCCTGGCGCAGTCTTCGTAGGTCATCGTGCGTCGAAAGCGCCTCCCGTGTCCTACAGTATGGTGTCGTCGAAGAAACACGACGAAACAGAATGTGGCCGTTCCAGCTCGCGGTCGAGTTCAAGCTTTTCGAGATCCAGCTCCATCACCACACCCGGGCATTCCAACGCCTACTACCCTTACCCGTATATGAGCCAGGCTTTCCATTACCCCCTGTCAGCAAACCCCGAACACGTTTATGCCTTTCCCCCGGGCACGTCTTCGGGTTCTCATCTTGGCAGCGGGCCCTTTCCGAATGTTCTTGCTTTGCCTCGCATTGGTGTCGACATGACTTGTGCATACCCCGGTATCAGTCGTATGGCCTCTCGGAAGGTGCGCACGCACGCCCCATCGCCCTTTTCCGTCAAATTTGAGGCTTCTCAATTGCAGAACGGGATCCCCAACCCCTGCTCCATCCTCAACGGCAGTCCGCCTCCCGTGCACGGCCTTTCCGAAGGCCGCGTCGACCTTCCCTCATTGTGCTTCGCCAGATCCTCCACCATACATCGACCTGCTCCTGCTACTACCCGTGCGAGCAACTGGGACACTTGGGGCGTCTCCCAGCCACCTCCGACCCTGCCCTCGACCTCTAGCCGGAAGAGTATGATTCCGCCTGACGGTATCCCTTCCAGTGCTACGCCTTGGTTCGCCCCGTCGCCCCCCGACCCGATACAGGCCAAGCCTATCCCAGACCTGCTTCCACACTATGGCTGCGGTCTCCCTCCTGTGACACCGTTCATCCCTCTCCACAGAGTTCATGTCGACGCTTGGGAGGAAGAGCTTGAGGCCTGCAAACACACCCTCATGCTCCAGCAGACCGCGGTTGGCGCCATCCCCGCTTCACGCCTTGCGCATTGCGTCGCTTGCGAACTTACGTCTAACTTGTGGCTATGCTTGACGTGTGGCTCGCTCGGATGTGGTCGCCGCCAAGTTCTAGGAGGCAACGGACACGCCTTGAATCACTTTGAGGTGACAGGCCATCCCGCCAGTGTCAAACTCGGCACCATCACCCCCGAGAGCGGAGCAGGTAAGCTGGTTTGTTTCCTCGGTGAATTTGTTCCCCTCATTCTCTTGTTAGATATCTGGTGTTACAAGTGCAACGACCTCAAGTTCGACCCCGCTCTCGCTGAGCACTTGTCCGTGTTTGGAATCGATGTCAAGACTGCGCGAAAGACGGACAAGAGCACCGCAGAGATCAGGGCAGAGATGGTACAGTATTCCTATCCCAGCCAGCCTGCCTGGGTTACTTGGGACCGCACTCCACCTGTCGCTGCTTCCGGCTGTTCCAGAATCGCGGGCACGCCCGTCATACCTTCTCACGCTCCGCAGATGGGGCATTTCCCTGGCATCCGCGCCCCACGCATAGGGTATGGTTCTTACCCCAGCGCTCCCGTGGAGCCCAGCGCCCCCTATGACCCTTGGGGTCCCGGGAAGCACCCTCGCTTTTGGCATGCTGATGGCGACCTTCGATTCGTTGTAAGCTCCACGCTCCGTCCTTCACGTAGCCGTCTGTCTAATGTCTGATCCAGGTCGAAAATACAGAATACCAACTCCATAGCTATCTGTTCAACAGAGCTACCACTCCATCGTTCTGGCTGTCTTTGACCGGGTCCAAGTTCGATTTCGACCGCTTCCTCTCCGTCTTGTACCCCGCGTGCGTGTGTTTTTCCATTTCAAGTTTTAGCTATCTATGCGTATCACTGATGGCGTGTGCCTGCCTGCAGAGACTACTCCGCGCACGGATGCAAGACAGTGGAAGAATGGACCTCGGTCCTGCGCCTAGCGGACAAGTGCGGCATGCAGGATATCCGCCGGCTCGCCATCACGCAGCTCACGGTCTGCGCTGGGCCTGTCGACAAGATCGCGCTCGGGCACCGGTACGGGATCACGGAGTGGCTCAGCCCCGTGTACATGGCGCTCATCATGCGCAAGCAGAGCATCACCGTCGAGGAGGGCGCGAAGCTCGGGGTGGAGGCGCTTGTCCGACTAGGGGCACTTGAGGGCGAGGTCTACACCAAGCACATCGACGAGAAGCTGTTCTGCGAGGTCCTTAAGAGCAAATTGCCGGCTCAACAACATCCCATCAACGCCGCTGCAAAACAGCCGCTTGCTGTCAACATCGGTGTCTCTGCTCCAACAACAGTAGTACCGGAGATTCAACCGCGTCCCACAACTTTTCATGATCCACCACGGATGCCGCAGTTTATGGCCAGTGTCGGCCAGCCTCCTGCGCCTGCGCCGTCAACACCAATCCGCTTTTCCGGAGCCACGCCCCAATTCATACCTTTCCTCAACTACTCTCCGCATCGTGTCATGTACCAAGACGCCGAGTACCCAAGCGCGATGCATCTCCATGAAGCGATGAAATTCCTGCCCAAGAATCCGGCCTTCGCGGAACGCATTCGCACGTGTGCGGATGTCGCGCGCGTGTATGTGCTTAGCGAGGAATTGACGCGCCAGTCACCGAATGCGGTTCGGAGTGATTGGGCTTCTGTATATCTTTCGACGGTGTGTTACTTGTCCTTTACTTGTTAATTTAACATCAAACTCTGACTTCTTTTCGTGTAGATGGAGGAAGCGATCCTACTCAAGTTCAGGCAACATGCAAATTTACGAGAAATGGTTGTGAGCACAGGGGATGCGCCACTTATATATGTGGACGAAGAGGACGTGTACTGGGGAGAAGGGCCTGACCATAATGGGATGAATAATCTTGGTCTCCTTCTACAGCGCGTTCGGACCCAGCTACGCTCAGAGAGCGGACTAACCTCTTGACCATGTGGTCACTGTGTCTTTGTTGATATTGCTTTCTTTACGCTTTCCAGTCGTGTTCTTGGTGGAAATCAATTGTATTTTTACTTACACTAGCTATCACGAGCCAACCAAGGCAATAAGTTACCCAGCATTTATCTTACCACTTTCATGTAAGCCTGTTGCAAATATTTCTAGGAATTTGTCAAATACATCTAGACGAGATCTGAACCTATCAGCAACATGGGGGTCTTTGTATCTAACATATTACTGGGACGGGGAATGTAGGAAGTAGTTCACCATTCGGCAGTTTGATTTTAAACAGGCAGAAAAAAACTGTGGGATTATTTGCGATAGTCCCGCACAAAAGGCGGGGGAATAGGGACTAGGTGCATAACTGCCTCTCTCATGCTGGTATGAAGGCACACGCCCACTCGAGGAGCGAAGCCGCCACCCGTGCAGTGGCCATTTAAGGGTAATCTGAGTCAATGCCATCGAGGCGAGAAGGACGAGAAAGGACACAATTTTCATGGCAGATGCTAGGTCGAACAGAGTGAATATTGCATTGAATTAGTCGGTTTGTGGGACTTGAATCGTACGGTGGAAAAAGGACCACAAGTACCACTTATTCAGACGCGTTTGGACAGGCGGGATTGAACCTACATGCGAACGAAATAAATTGCGATGCATACGACTGCGGTTGAGGATGGTGGTATGGCCGTGTGTTCGCTTCGTGCGTGTTTCACCTCTGTGAGGGTATTAGTTGTCCATGGGCGCGGACCGTGTGAGAGGGAAGGCAACTATACCGGTACCTTCGTTTCACTGTCCAAAATTTCTGACTGTGGGTGCAAGAATTCGCCTTGGCTGGCGCTAATGGTGGCGGTTTGGTCGCGGATCGTGGAAAAAAACCAAATTAACGTGGAATGGACAAGGATCAGGATCAGGACGGGAAGAGAATATTCGTACCGCAGGAAGGAAGCAGAACGGAAGCAGATCATAATCAGGTGCTTGTTGGTTGGTTGGTTGGTTGGTTGCCAGGTACGGACGGCTTGGTCGTCAACGTTCGTCGGCCCTTGGAGAGAAGTATAACTGGGCTCAATGAGGGCTAGGACTCGAGCCGGAGTGAGGCGGAAGGGACAGATAGCGTGGGGAGGCGGGACGGTGGGTGGGATAGCACAGAAGATGGCAGAAGAGACTTGATGCGAATCTCCGTTTCAGCTGGTTTCAGAAATTTGCGGACTGAATTGCACGAGACGTTTGGACACTGCACCAGAGGCATCCATATCAACCAGAGCAGAGCAGAATAGACTTAATGCAGAGGAGATATGAATCAATTTAAAACATCAGAGCGGGAATGGACGTAGTGCGGATGTGCCAGTCATGATCACGGGATTCGAGATTTCTGTCAGACGCCAATTTGTTCCTGATCGGGAGAAGGAGGATGGAAGAGATGAGTGTCAATGAGAGAAAGGATGCATTGCCGCGTAGAAGAGAAGACGCATGGATGCAAACTACATCACTACTGTACTATTTCGCTCAATTCTCCTGGGCTGTGACCTGTGACCCTCGGATTCGAACTTGAGTTTTCTTAAATGGGCCAGGCAGTGTGTGACACCAACAAAAGTTCTGAAATACATGGAACCTGCCAAACACCCTAACCTTTCAGAACAGTGATTTACACTCTAAAAAGAGTACAGAACGATGGGGCAGAAGGTCCTACTTCCAGAAAACACAACTCAGATACCTGTTTCTGTGCCACCCCTGCCGGATTTGTTGCAATGAGT
Source organism: Mycena leptocephala (assembly GCA_029378395.1). Classification (NCBI taxonomy): domain Eukaryota; kingdom Fungi; phylum Basidiomycota; class Agaricomycetes; order Agaricales; family Mycenaceae; genus Mycena; species Mycena leptocephala. The sequence continues at coordinate 235,040 of JARJLF010000099.1, read as the reverse complement.
GATCCTCCTGACATCTTCACCATTCCAAACAGGCTACAAAGGAGTTTTGAACCAAAAACATGCTCTGCGGGCAAAAAATGTATTTTTGGGCCATTTTCGCTGTTTTTGTGACTTTTTTGGCACATTCGAAAATGCTCTCAGTGACCCGTGACATGTTCGAAAAATTTCTTAAATTTTGGGGCTTGTGACGCGTGACATACGAATTGAGCGAAATAGTACAGTATCTATTTTCTAAGTCAATGCCGTGCGCAACAGACTGGCAGTTGCGGATTGGAGGAACTTGGATTTTTCCATGCATACTCTGGGACCGGCTACACTCGCAATTTGAATTCTTTACACGATGACTGCGTTATCCCAACAATGCGCAGGCGTTCATTACCTGTTGCCGAGCTGCCATGGGGTGCATGCTCTAGACTCGGAATTGTCACACGATTTTCCCTGCGTATAGATACAGCCAATAGTCTGCTGGTAGATTGCTGTCCAATACTATTCCTCGAACAGCCTCCAACAACGCGGTTGCACGTATTTTCGGACCCGGTACTTACACGATAAGGATCCAGAACCCTTGACCGATGCCGTCCTCAGACTTTTGTGATTAGATAACGTCTTTTACTCGAAACACTGCGGCCACGAATTGAGTGCACTCACCAAGACATATCTTTCCTCGGGATAAGCGCAGTACTTTGATTGATTGTGCGGCCACTGGATCAAGGAGAGACGAAGACCACCTTTGCACTTCCCATGTACTTCAGCTGGCAGATGGATCCTCTGTCAATGCGGCGTTCAGCTGTTTGGCACCCGTGTAGGAGTGATTCTCCCGAATTACTGGGCATTCTTCCACGTCTAAATTATTTTGGTCCACTAACAACTCCTTAAAGACATCGCTGCTCGATGCCAACCATGCGTCCCTCGCTCACCCAGCACGATGCCCGAAATCTCGCAGCCTGCCGCCGAACTGATAGAGCATTCAATCGGGTGCATGCTGTATGGCATCTACGTCGTCACCTTCGGAATCGCCGAGCGGCGACTTCTCACAGCCGACTCGGGTTGCTGGAAACGACCTTCCGAGATTCGGTGGGTAATGCTGGTGGTTTCGATCCTGCTCTTCGTAAATGTGACGGTAGACATGTCCGTCGCCACGATCACGCTGCTCGACGCCTTTGTGTTTTACACGGGTCCTGACGGCGCAGCGCATATCTTCTCGCACGGCTCGGGGTGGCAAACCATGACCAAGGTTCGTCGGGATGACAGTTGTCTGTCTGTGCCTTGCCCTCATTCATACCATACCTCAGACCTTCTGTGTTCCATTCCAAAGTCTTCTGGGTGACTCCGTCTTGGTAGGATTAGCTTCAGTACTTTGTCGTCCACGCTGACCGTTGTCCCAGATCTACCGCTGCTTTTGGCTGTGGAACAAGTCGTGGGCGGTTATCGCTCTGCCATTGCTCATTTGGTTCACCAACGTCGCTCTCGCCATGCGCATCCTGGATGTCTTGTCGCAAATCTCCAAAGGGGCCGTGTTGTCGACGGGCATTTCGCCCTGGTTCGAGGCATTCTGGTCACTTACAATATCCATCAACATTATCACAACGAGTATGTCGGATCTCCTTCATTCATTTCTCCCTTTCCGATTCGCAGCAGAAGACTGATTCCTGTACATAGGCTTGATCGTGTTCCGGATTTGGATGGTGGCGCGACAGAACAAGAAATCCCGCGCCCAACTCGCCCTCACCACAGGCTCGACGCACAGTCGCCCACTCAGCCTCGCAATGCGAAACATAATCGAATCCGGGATGATATACACATTCGCCTCCATCCTCGAACTCGCTTTCCATTCCGTTCAGAGCTCCATGCTCTATATTGTCTCTGCTCTGGTGAGAAAATTTGTTTCCTGCAGTAGGAGTCGAGCTTCACGCTTTCCCTTGTTCAGGAAATGCATAGCGTTGGAATCACATTCAACTTGATCATCATTCGTGGTGCACAAATAGCTCAACAGCCTCAAGACACGGTGGTTACGCTGCCGGTGCAGTTTGCTACAAGTCAGACAACCGGCACTACTCAATCGAGCTCTCGACGGGGCGAGGGCGATGAGTCCGGCGTCTTCGTCCTTACTCAGATTGAGAAGGATTTGCCGGGTGTCACAACTGCGTCGGTGTAAAACTAAAAGTTGCGACGGGCCGACGACGGCTGCATGGATGTGATGTATGTATTTGCTCCTCGTGTGAATTCAGAGAGATACCCTGAGTCGACCAAGATTAACTTGACATAACTTCATGGCGGGAGAATCATGCCAATGTATTAGAACACGGGATGGACTTGAGCCATGTCTATGTAGGGCTGCCCACCGTCCCCGTATTTACGGGTGTGACGGGTGCCGTCAACGGCATGCCGACCCGTCCCATCGAGCCCTCATCCGATGAATTTGACGGCAGTTAACGGGTTTGACTTTCATCACAGGCGTCGGTCACCTCGGAAGAGCTTACCACCACACGCCACCCCCTTTGGACGATGGAAAGGGATCAAGAACAGCCAAGGAGATTCGGTGACGGGTTTCCGCGAGAATCGAAGCTTGGCGGGACTTGCCGAAGTCGCCGATGTTTGTTAAATCGGACAGTCCTCTTCGGCAGCTCGTTGAAGAGGTTCCAAGACTGCTCGAGGAGCCATGAGGTGCATGAAGACAGATCCCACTAATGTCGTCTACTTTTCAGCAGCTTTCGCAAGGAATAATCATGTTTTTGGCCAGCCGAGACAGCCGATAGCCGTCTACCCGCTAGCTCTGTTCGCCGTCCCGTACCGTCTCAGGGCCTAGGAAATAAAATCGACGGCAGAGACGGCAGCAGCCCGTACCTCATTTCGAACGAAGAATGAGTTGGTACAGAAACTAAAGTGTCTGTCTAGAGAGACTAGCCCGTACCCGTCTCGGCCGCCAGAATTGACGGCCGTACCCGTTCAGGCGTATTGGGCGATATGGTTGACGGGACGGGGAGTAGCCCTATGTTCGATGCAGACAGGAAGCCCCGAACTTCAGGTTGAAGGCACTTCCGAAGTCGCAAGAAGAATGTTCGTGGTTTCCATGCTGTCGGAATTTAATCTCTTAGATGCTATCGCAGAGATGGTGCGGTGAAATCCTGCTTCCATGCGATCGATTTTTTCTCACCAACAGCAGATAAGTAATAGAGATTTGACAATTGGATTGCGCCAGTCGCGGAGAATATCATGTCGTTGATAACATTAGCAGTGGAGTGAAGTACCTATACACAAATGAGGGTTCTTTGAAGCTGTTGGCTACACGGTTGATAAGCACTCAGGCGGCTTTTGCGCATGGTCCTGGTCCATACTTGGTCTACTCCCAAGCCTTGGCCTTAGCGTTCAGAATCGGGAGCGGTGGGTGTTCCTACCTTTCTATTTTCGTGCGAGCCGAGCGCCGCCAGGGATGAAGGATGTATGCCTCACAGATAGCTGTCTAGAAACGTTACTCGCGGGCTTGTGACCACTGCATCCATTGCTGAACATCATTGAATCTGTGCAACTATTTCCTCACGTCCCCTAACTTGTCTACTACTCTAGATGCGGATGCCTTTCTCGAACGGTGACCCTAAGAGAACCAGAAAAATGACGGTCTGACGGTCTGATATGGCCTGATATTGTTGGCGCTGGGACAATATCAGGCGTGATAAGGTCATATCCAACCAGATAATGTTGCCCCCTCCCCTTGAATTTTTTCAGCTCTAAACTGTACAGGACATGATGGGTATGATGGGTATGCATGTTGGACATGCCTCCGAGGCCAATTTTCGATTTATCGCTGACACAGGATTTTTCTCTCTTGAGGTTCAAGGGCTGTGGAGCGCCTGTGGAGCTGCATGCCAGGTGGCCCACACAAGGTACATAACTCAGGTCATGCCGTCTGAACTTTTTGCATACATGTATGTTGACCACCTACCTAACCACTGACTCTTAAGTAACTTACTATGTAACCGTCATTAACAAACAAAGTTGATATGGCAGACACTACGCCTCCTTGACCTTCCAATGGAAGGTGAAGGAGTTTTCTCTTTTGAGCCGATATGACCTTATTTTGCCTGATATCCTCAAATATTGCGCCGTCAGCCTGATATTGCCGCTCAGGTATGAGACACTGCGTTCCAGTCCCTGATAGACAGAGGGTCTGGCTACCGGCGTAGACAGAGGAGTAGACAAGCCAGTCTGGCTACGTATGTCTACACCTCGTAGACATAGTACGCCTACGTTTGCCATGTCCATCTACCTGAGTCCACCAATGTAGACAGAGGGTAGACCGAGGTAGCCAGAGGTAGACTGAGGCAGAACTCACGTAGACCAATTGCTTTCTGTTAATTCACAATGTCGGGTCTCTGTGGATTAGCGTGAGTAGGATGTGTCTACGGTGTAGACAGACATAGACATAGGTAGCCGGACTGTGCCACTCGAGGCAGCCGCAGGTAGCCGAGCGACGACAGATCTGTGTCTACTTTCTCTGTCTACCCCCTATCGACAGATGTAGCCAGATTTGTATCGACATAGCCACAGGTAGCCGAACGACGCCAGGGGTCTGTCTACAGGGGCCCGGAACGCAGTGAGATTGCCTGATATTTGAAAAAGGTACATTCTTGGAAAAAATATGGCACCTCTCGGTCTGACGACCTGATATTGGCATATTTTCTCATATGTTGGAAGATCAGGTAACAAAGATTTTTCCGACATTGCAAGACATTGCGTGAATCACTGCGTTCAGACCCCCCTGTAGGCACAGGTCTGCCAGATCCTGATAGGCAGATGTGTCGAGGTTGGTCTAGGTATTCCCACTGGATTAGGCACACATAGACTCACGTGGGCCAATGAGCCTAGCTAAGCCTAGTTAGCCAAATTCAATATCTGACATGGCTTGTACCCGTCCAGCCATTCCAACCAACACCAACCTAGATCCAGGTCGGCCAAGGTTGACCAAGGTTGGCCAAGACAGACACACCACTGTCAGCGAAGATCTACCAAGGTGGGCAGGCTTTGCCTCGGTAGGGATGCTAGACCAACATCGGCCGATACCTATTAGGGTAGACCAACATCGGCTTGGGTGGGCAGTCCGTAGGCAGGGATCGGTGAAGGTGGGCACATCTGTGCCTATGGGGGGGTCTGAATGCAGTGAATGCCACAGAAGAAATAGACAGGTGAAATGTATTTTGGAATTGAATCCATTGGAGAGCAGGTTAGCGAGAACAAACCAAATGCCAAGATGGATACATGGATGCTAAGAGGTACAGTAATTAGCGAATGAACGAAGGCGAAATAGACAATCCGCGTCATGGCGCCCCATCCGCACCTGCACCCGGCCTCCGCGCCAAGATATCACCCGAGCACCGAAACACGTGGCTCGCACTATCGCGCGGAGGCGAACCTCTCCAGCGGTGGCGGCGAGATTTCCGGGTGGTCTGAGGAGGCGCAAATATCAATTCCGTTGAGTCAACATTCGTGCTGTCTCCGTTTCACGGGAAGCGCTGCAGCAACAAAGAAAAATGCGCCGAGTGATGTGCATTGTAACGGAGTGGGAAAAACAGGCGCGACTGCAGTATAACGAGGCCACGGAATTATTAAAACACAAAGGGGAAAGCGCAAAGCGAATGTAAGAAAAAAAGACATGAATGCGCACCAGACAGGACACCCAAAAGGACTTCACGTGCAACCACAAACCTCCATCCTCGAATCCATCGTAAACTTTAAATGTTGAGGAACGTACTGTTGCTCCAGCGATACCACTGCAGCTGTCCTATCGGATTGTGTGCCAACCCACTCGTGACTACTGCCACCCTATGTACACTAACTGGGCAAAATATTTGTCTCAGAGTACGTTTGTGGTGTGGCATAGCTCTGTGGGAATGCACTCAAAAGTCTGGAATATCTGTGAGGGTGGGGAGATCCCCTGGCTACAGTTCTTCCTGTGGAAGGTATACTGAGAAGCTGCTATATCGTCCAGGAAGTTGACAGCATTGCCAAATATCAGACAAATATTTTGCCCACTTAGTTACCTTTGCCAACGTCAGCGCTGCCGCCGATGTCAAAGGTTGGCGTACAGTGCCCCCTGCCTCTGATCGCCTCGTGCTCCAGAAGCCTCTTCCCCATTTCCCTGATACAGCCCTTTCCGCGCCATCGGACCCTAGCCCACTGCATGTCCCACCGCAAGACTTCCGCGCACCCTGCTCGTACACACACCTCCGCTTCCGACGCCGTGTCTCGCGTCGGAGCACACGGGCTGCCCACTGACCACCCTCACTCAGCCGCTGAAAGGGTTGCTCGGTATCTACGACAGGTATACTAGTAAGCTCGAACCCAACGGACAGAATGCAGTAATACACTTATTCCGTAGAATAATGTATTAGACCACAACTATCAACTGAATACATTTCCTTTCCTCCTTGTTGAACGTCTAGATGATGTCTGACGAGTTACAAGTCTTTAGGACACTTTAGAAAGGTCCAAGGAACACTGTTTAAGTTTTCCTGTTGCTGGTAGCTTTGTGGATTACTCTAAACCGAGCTTTTCCCCAAAGTGCGCAAACTAGCAGAATTAAGATTCTTGGGTAAGAATGCTCTTTTCTACAAGTGGTTTTTAGATACAAGCTTCTCAGCTTTGCACACAGAACAACACTGGTTCTGGTAGCCAATAATCCAACAATCCAAATGACTCTGACAAGACCAATAACTCTGACAAGACCAATAGCTCTGACAAGACCAATATTCCGACAATCCCAAACTCAAATCCAACAGTGGACGTTAATCCAAAGGCAACAATCAAATCTTTAATAAACTCGAAACTTAAAACACAAACTCTAAGAGTATTGGTTTAAAAAACAAGCCCCGAACTTGGACGACCTGAGACGAGACAGATACCGTTTAGGCACTGGCTCCAGCAGGGACTCCCGATTCAGTGCTGTACCGCTAAAACCCGTCCTCCTTATATACTGTACACTAAAACTCTTACACTATGGTGATTAAACTACCGGGTATACATGTGTTAGTTCTGGTAGCTTAGTTGGGTATGCACGTGTCCGCGTTATGTATAGGATCTACTGATCTACCCCTACGTTTCCGATCGTTGCATGCCAACCTTTAATCCACCACATGTTAACTTTGGATTATTGGTTTAAACGCGTATTTGGTGTCCCCCGAACAGGACCTTCAGATTCAGAGAGCGTAGGACTCTAGCTTTCGATAGAGCCTCCAACCGTCCCAATCCACCAAGTGGTTGCTGAGTTATATCACATTAAACGCAGATCTCAATTAGGAACCCCGATCGGGATTGATAACATTGATCGGTTTAGTAAGTGACCAGATTAACCGTTGCCGGTTAATCCGTCCCGAGCCGACCTCATCACATGACTTGTCGCGCCGCGTCAATTACGCAAAGTCCCCACAACAAATGGCTAAACCCATGGTTTAACGTAGCTGTCTTTTGGTATGAGCCCTCAGAGTGGATGCTATTTTATATTCCCTGCCTTGTAGACCCCACTGTAGCCTAATCTCGAAGATTGACTAGTATATAATAAATCCGTTGGTTTAAGGAGCTAAACCAGTATTTGTGTTTCTGGTCAGTCATCCCTTTCGGACGGACTCGTTGTGGTCCTTCGTGGGTTAAGCCTATGGATAACCATTCAGGACTCATGTTACCCCTTAGATGTGCGTAGAACATAATAAAATCGCAAAATTGCGCCTATTTCACTAGTGTTCCATTTTCCGGCTTATCACCGCGCCCAGCGTCGTGATATAATAAAACCCCAGATACGGCTGGAGCATTGAGCTCGGTGACGTATCCGAGGCATGCTGAGGCTACGCAGCAGGTGGATCTTTTCCCGCCCAATGCCGTGTCAACGACGGTAGGTCCATGTCGTCATTGCCAGGATATTGGGTGCGATAGAAATCGAGGCAGGACTAGCGCAGCAGTATTGTGCAAACCATCCAATGGATGAGACTGGGTGTGGGTAAGTACTAAGCGCACAGAGATATGGATAGAGACTGTATCTCCACAGAGACTGTATCTCCACATACCTCGATATGAAGACATTCAAGAAGGTGCACCATAGTGCGTAGCCGGAAGCTACTTGGCGGAAAGTGTTGCAGCTTAGGGCCTGCTCGGGTGATCTCGTTAGCCTAGTCGGCCCCACCCCTTGAACTACCTCTATGGTTGATTGTGTTATACCCGCTCAGCTCCGGGATAGACCAAACCCGGCACTTACATACATTCGGTTGCCTGGCACATTCAGATTACCGGCGGCACATTCGGCCTCACAGCTGGCACATTCCTCTGCCGGCACATTCTGTTGGCCACTTTCAGTGTTGAACCACGGCACATTATTGAGATTGATCCCCCTCTGAAATCAAGTTACGGGTCTTGAACGGTTGTACCAAAGAAATGGCGACAAACTGATAAATAAAATGTGTTCAGAAGAGGAATGTATAACTTGGCTTTGAACATCTACTTTTGGTGAGAATTCAGGTGGTCAGAGGAATTTGACAGAAATTTAGCTTCGTGAACTTTGGCGAACGCCGCAACCCAAACCACGCATGCTCGCAGTATGAATTGTAAGTCGTATTCATAGATCTGACCAAACTCCGAAGAATCTGCGCACATCAGGACGGTCATGACTTGGCTTTTAGTTCCCATCCCCGTACTGGGAGAAACCGCGAGATGCATGATAATTGAAAAAAAATCAAAGGTATGCATCAACAGTCTTATCTACGATCCCTAGGTACCGCTTCCTGCGCTATTAATGCCACAGTGATGCAAACTGAGGTACTGTGAGCGGAAGATAAATACCAATACTCGCGTGAACCCAGTAGAGTTGAGCTGCGCAAGAAGATTTGGGTACAAAAAAAGATATCAGGGGGAATTCGTCTCTGTATGGCATGAGGACAACATACCTCCGGATCGAGGACACCAGTTCCATGAAGCAGCGTCGTTCAGATCATCGGCATCATGAATGACAATCCCCAGCCTTTAATATGCGACCTAAGTAGGTCAGTATATATGTTTTACAGACCACGGGTTTGAACGATACGAGACACTGGGGTGACCACGTACATGTAGGCGTGGGACTACTGACAAAGATCAACCTAAAAAGGAGTAGCAATATCGAGGGACGCACAAAGATCGACGCGAGAATGAAACGGGTTGTTGCCAATCGAGTAGGAGAGCAAAAATATGCAGCAGAGGATGCATCTGAAACAAAGGCATAAGCACGGAAATTGCAGAGGTTGGCATGTTGTGTTGTGACGTACATATCTACCACCGAAGCACGCCATACCGCGCTCGAATCTTCAAGCTATACGGAGATGGCGTGCACTGCTATCTGAACTGGTCAGCACATTCTTGATCACTGCTCCGCACAGAACTGCATGGAAATGAATGTCAGTGAATGAAGCTTACCTCTACGGGACCCTATGAAATCACTCGGAATATGTGAAACTCAGTAAAACTTTTAAAAGTCGTTCAATTGACGCGCCGAGACCCTGCAGCTGTCCATGGAGAGTTCATCGATAATGCCTTGAGTTGTTGGTGCTATGGACCTTCAGACGCGTTAGCGGGGGTTTTTGAGTGAGGGGTGGTAGGCCCCCGGTCACTACCTTGTAGCCTGGTCAGATTTTGGCGCCCGAAAATGGCTGATTTACTCTATAAATTTCCAGTTCAGCCGCCTGATTTACTCTATTTCGGACTGACATTTGGGGCCACAATTCCCATTTTCCGCTGTGGGGGGCCAAAATTTTCGCTTCTGGACTCTTTCTCAACCATTTACACCCTCTACTCGCATTTTCCAACGACTCTTGAGTCTTTCAGCTCGATTCTAGGTCTACAGAATCAATCCCACCTTGGCCTTATGTGGATGCTTTGCCAAAAAAAAATCTCGTGCTCCGCGAGATTTACTCTATTCCAGTCGAACTTTGGTCTTTTCCAGCCTGTTTTACTCTATAAAATGGCCGGAGATAGGGCCATTTTGGGGCGTTGATTTACTCTATCGCAGACCGCCCGGTAAGGTAGTGACCGGGGGCCTGGGGTGGTGGTGGGAAGAGGAAAAGAGGCGGAATGCGGTACGTGGGTTTCAGCCTGGTCCAGAATGGTTGATGCCAAGAGCTCTGCCAAGCCCGGCACATTCCCAGAACGGAATGTGCCGCCTTTCTGTTCACGCCCGGCACATTCATTCAATGTGCCGCCTGTGCGCTGAATGTGCCGGGAATATGAATGTATGTATGTGCCGTCAATGGTATATACCCGCTCAGCTCTTCCTAAGTGTATCGGACTCTAAATATGTACATCTTGCACCTCCCAACACCCATGTCGGGGTTGCGAAAAAGACGGAGTCCGACAAGGCCGGAACTTCGTAAGCTCCTACCTGCGATGCGTGCAAGGTGTGATGAGGTTCATTTTTTGCTCATTGAATTGATCTCAGTGCAGGTTTGTCTCGTCCTGTGTCTTCGACAATCCAATGAACCACCATACATGGCTGTACTAGCCGCAGTCCGCACATAAAATGCCGAAACCAAATACAGTTTAGTGTCACAAGACACGCCCACGTTCCCTCCGGCGAACAAGACTGCAAGATCTTTCGAAACAGCCAATGAGGGACACCAATTCCCGCGTATAGCGGTATTAATTGCACACAAAACCGAGCAGCTTCGTGCCGTAAGACATGCCGGCCGCTCTCGGATCTCCACATTACCAAGGAATTACTCATCCACAAACGTAATCGGGAAGACCGAGGATGCTGGAATCTTGGCCTGGATGGAGCTCGCTTTGGCCCGTATATCTAGATGCCCAGAGATACGGTGACACGTCTCGCATTGCATCTATATGCCCATCGGATGAACTCAGTTGAATATGGATCTCGAAGCTGGGGAAAATCTGATATGATGCGGAGGCAGATTATGGTCGGCGGATTGGTCGCGGTTCGTTTTTGATTTGATCAGACAGCCCATTGTCCATCGGGGCCTAAGCTCCGTTCTCATTACGTTACATCAAGGCTTCCTCACTCTCTCTTGGACCTTTTAGTCTGTATACCATCTAGTGCACCTAGCCTGGAACCGTGGGTCTCAGCCAGCACCCCAGCCACAGAGTTTCTGAAACCGACCTCCCAAACTCCTCAACGACGCTCCTTGTCGCAACTCATCAGTTGGCCCAGGCTTGACCGCCCAGCATCTTGCCAATGCATATGAACTCGTTTTCTCCTGCTCTGGCCCATGACATCCAATATATCATGAAATTAATGAATTGACTTTGAGGGAGCTCCAACACCACAGAGATGTCTGGCTGCTATCCGCACTCGAATTTCTCTCAACTTGGATGATGACCCGACCAACGACAAGACTGCTTGTGAAGCCCTACCAATTCCCTGCACTTCCCGGTGTTGTGCTCTCGACACTCGGGCATACGCGTGCAAGGTGCTAGCTTCCATATCCTTGGGAAATCCCATCGCACAGCCGCGTGTGTTCCGTACGCGTGAATTCACGTTTTGCGCAGCACACACGGTTGAAGTCGTGCCGGTTGGCCGAACTGTACATATTGATTTAATGGTAATCTCGACTGGGAAAATAAATTCAAGCCTCGCTTGCAAAAAATCACCATTATTAATGAACACAAACATAAATAATTTATCTCTTCCACCTTCTCTGGACCCACGCAGGTAGACACTACTCCAACTTTGCTGCCTCCTCCGCCACCTTGACATTCAACTGCAAATGGTCAATCGTACTGGGAAGAACGGTGCTGACAATGGGGAACGTGAGTGGCATTGCCACCAACTCAAGATTTGCCACTCACAACGAGTCTAGGTCCACCCGATGATGTCTTAAAGGCGTCTTTGGAAAGATATGCGAGCCTCAGGTTGCCAGTTGCCCAGAAGCTCGAAAACTTGGGGCGCGACCATGACTATCATATCAAGTATGTTCGTCTCTTTCAATTTTGAATCGTAATAACTCGTTTCCAGATCAACGAAGCTGAAACAACTTATGATCGAATTAAATGTTAGTACCGTGCGCAAGCCACCCCCCATATCGCGGCTGGGGCATGCGCAAGAAGGTTGCACTGTTATGGAGGCGGAAGTGAATGTCGTAAAATTCACCGACGGTTCCGCATTCACTGCTCGGGTGGAAGCTCAAATTGCCATGCCACCGAATAATCACGTCCCGACTTGAGGCAAATTAGTACGACAAAATGAGACCAAGGGAACACATACGAGCCCAGGCTGACTTGGGATCGTGTCTCGAAGCTCGCATTAAAAGCTTGAAGAAGCTCTGTGATTGCATCTCGAGACAAAAAATTAAGACTGTTTGTCGGCTGTCTTGACAGTGGCACAACATACCTCCAAACATTGTACGGTCCGCGAAGGCGCGGGAGTTGCAGCCCAGCCATCCTATGGGCTTGTTGGTCTGGAGATGGAAAGCTTCGATGCAAATGGTGATCATTCGCTCTCCAGGCGTTCGCTTGACCACAGGTGCTGTCGTTGAGGCGCTGAATGGAAAAACACTTGTAAGAATGCACAGTAAAAGGAAATGAAACAAATATTTACGGTGCTTGGCCTTGGGAAAGTGCTAGATTCCGAGCCGAGAAGGCGTTGGGGCGAGCAATGAGCGCGGCATTCTGAGCTTGGGACGCATTTTGTTGTGAGACCCTGCTCTTCTCTAAAATAAATGTGAGTGGCACAATTTTCCAGCGCAAGTATTTCATCACCTTTGCGCAAACAGCTCGGACATTTTTCGTTCTTGATATACTGGCCCAAGGCACCACATTCTGCACACTGGGGAATGGGCTGGAAGATATAAGTTAAGCATACAAGAAATACAAGCTCCCCACATACATCAATTCTGGTCTCGCCGGTGGCATTGTCGAGGCCCGTGCACTTGCCACAGAGGCCCAGGGCTGTCTTGTTAGAAAAGTAGCCATTGCAGCCTTCACCCGGGGTGCTGCTGCAACAGAGGGTAGTATCGGTCATCGTTGTAGAAGAGAAAGGTGGATGAGAGAACGGAAAGAGATGTTGTTTACAGAACAAATAGCTGCTTGGGCTTGCCTGAATAGGTAGTCAATGCAACACCAAAGCATGTGCTTTAGTGGGGCCAGAATCTCAATATTTTATAAGTTTTGGAGATTCAGCTGACCGGGGGTGCTGAAGTATTGAAGGAGGCCGCGACCGCGACTCGCGTTTGTAATTTGAGGTATGATGTGTAGCTTAATGATGCATGTGTTATGTTCGTTTCAGACTCGGAAGCACTTAAGACATGCTAGGAATGCTTTTTTTTTTTGAGGAACACAGTAGGCGACAAGACAAGTAGTAAATTATAGCGACCAGAATCTTAAAGATCAGATTGTTGAAGAAAAACCTAGATTTGAGCACTGGCGGGCTGAAGGTATGATCGGCATTAGTGATGTAAAGTCCTCAATCCATCTGTATGGTGATCCAGCGAAGAGCCTCAGATAGGTGAGCATTTGGAAAGACCGATAATGGAAAGCGTGGAATCACGTAATGACAGCGGAGCTAAGGCCCGATGGACAATGAGCTGTCCGATCAAAATCAAAAACGAACCGCGACCAATCCGCCGACCATAGGCAGATGCTCTTGTCGGAGCCTTTCTTCCCTTGCCATCATGTGTAAGACTTCTTATGTCAAGGAACAAGCCAAGGAAAGACGGCCTTCCATTCAAGTCATCAGAGGGACAGACGCCGGAATTGTATAAGAGAATTCGGTGCCTTGGCTTTCTAACACCACTGCTAAAATCCTCGCTCGTTATTTGCGATGCTCAGGCCGTTTCTCGTCATTCTCGGTTCCATCGCATTGTCCTCGGGGAAGATTTATGAAAGCGTCACAGATTTACCCAAAAGCCTCAATTATGACTTTGTGGTCGTTGGAGGTGTCGAAGCATCTGCTTTTCAACTTATATTCAATTCTCAGTGATATTTGTCATGCATAGGTGGGAACGCGGGAAACGTGGTCGCAAATCGCCTGACAGAAGATCCAAACGTGTCTGTCTTGCTACTTGAAGCCGGAGTTTCGTCAGTATAGCTTTCCACCGGATCAGCATCTTTCTGACTTCTCTGGGCAGAAACGTCGGCGTTCTCGACTCAATAAACCCCTTTTTCCTCTTCAATTTGCTCGGACCCACGATTTATGAATGGAGTGAATGATCATTCTCTTTTGAAGACTACAACTAAATGCAATAGATTACACGACCACGCCTCAGGCTGGTTTGAACGGACGTGTTCTGGATTATTTCCGAGGTAGGTCTCAGACTACAGGAGCTTGTGAAATCACTGCTAATTGCATGCAAAAGGGCACATGCTCGGAGGATGTACTTCGCACAGTAAGACGCTTCTACTTTCCGCCTGCCAACTACCTGAAGCCGCGAATAGATGGCATGGCCTATACTCGTGGAACACGGGACGATTTTGATCGCTATGCGAGGCTGGTTGGCGATGAAGGATGGTCTTGGAATCGAATGCTGCCCTACTTCCTCAAGGCAGGGATTCCATTTGTCACTTTGCCTCCCAAGTAATTAACAGTGATCCCTTCAGAACGAAAAATGGTCGCCGCCCGAGGATCACCATAACACCGAAGGACAATTCAACCCCGTGGTGCACAGCACCCACGGACTTACCGCTGTCAGCTTAGGTGGATTGGAGTGGCCGATTTTCACCAACAGCGTTATTCAAACTACAAAGGAATTGCCGGACGAATTTCCGTACAATCTTGATACGAACTCGGGTAAACCGCTGGGCCTTGGTATGTGGTGTCCTTGCCCCCGTGGTTCGCACCTGATTTTTTAGGATGGCTGCAATCGACCATTGGTAATGGGGTGAGAAGCAGCTCCGCGACAGCGTACTTGGCTCCTGAATTCATCCGCCGCAAAAATCTGGACATTCTATTGCATGCTCAAGTCACTAAACTAGTCCACCCCAGCAACGCTAGCGGTAAATTATTCTTTGGTGGTGTGCAATTCCAGCAAGGTACATTGCTCCTCTCATTCTTTTTCGATGAGCTTACTTATCATTATGATGACAGGGACTTCCTTATTTACGGCCACTGCGTCCAAAGAGATCATCCTTTCCGCCGGAGCAGTTGGAACTCCCACTATTCTCATGCACTCGGGCATCGGCGATCGAAAAATTTTGGGCCCCTAGGAATTTCAACTGTCCTTCATCTTCCCAGCGTCGGTCAGAATACCTCAGATCACCCCATCGTCTCCGTGGGCTGGTCCGTGAACTTCAACCAAACCCTCGAGTCGATAGAACAAAATACTACACGGTTTAACGAGGTGTATGCGCAATGGAATGAATCACGCACAGGGCCCTTTGCGATGTCAGCGACAACCAATGTTGCGTGGCTTCGTTTGGATACTTCGATATTTGGAAGCCATGCGGATCCTTCGGCCGGTCCGGACACACCTCACATTGAGATTCTCTTTACAGTATGTGCCCGTTAAAATCCCATTACCCTTGTAGTTGATTGGATTTCATAGCCTGGCGGAGGTATAGGAGGTAGTCCAGGTCACTTTATAAGCGCCGGTCTAGCCGCGGTGACTCCAATTAGTCGTAAGTGTTTCATGGAATGACTTCATCCAGACATACATACCAAGTCGCATTCTCATCAGGTGGATCAGTCACGATTAACAGTAGCAATCCGCTCGATCCACCTTTGATTGATCTCGGGCTACTCCAAAGCGACTATGACGTCTCTGTCTTGCGCGAAGGTCTCAAACCCATCCAGCGATTCTTCAACGCCTCAGTTTGGAAAGACTCCCTCATCGCACCGACGCAAGACTTGGAAAATATGACAACAGATGCCCTGAACGATTTTATCAGGAACACAGCAGGTGCTTCATGGCATCTCGTGGGCAGCGCCACGATGTCCGCTCGGAATGCAGACTATGGTGTGGTGGACCCGGACTTGCTGGTCAAAGGCGTTCGTGGACTTCGTATCATCGATGCGTCTGTTCTGGTGAGTGAATATGAAGTTTATTGTGTTTTTCAGTCGCATTAATCGAGTTGATATGCTTTGAAGCCAATCGTGCCGGCGGCGCATACCCAAGCCGCGACATATGCACTCGCAGAGAGAGGGGCCGACTTGGTGAAGCAGCGGTGGAAGTAATCTCGGAACACCCAATATCTCAAATACCTGATATGTTTTCGAAGTCTTGTTCTCTTCCTACCTATTTTTACCAGCTACAACAAAAAAAAAAGACACTCGCGCCTCGCGCCTTGCGAATACATTCGGACGCCGAGAGCTGAACCCGGGTTGGGCTGCCCCTTGACGGGCCTGGAAGATAATCAGTTAATGAGTGAGCGGTGGGTGTGCGCCTTGTACCACGTCCTGGCCAACATTTCCGGGTACGGAGGTGCTACTGGGAAGGATCTAATGTAACGCAAGTGAGATGAGCTGACATTGGCGCGTAACATTGATTGTTGTTTTACCTGAGCTTGAGCTTTGACTCGTCCAACTTGAAGAGACTTGATGATGTATTGCAAGACCTTGCCTGAAGGCCACATATAAGATGAATGGATGAAACGTATATTGGAATTGAATGCGCCGCAGAACCAAGTATCAAGCACAAACGTATAAACGCCCGAATGGATACCCGGACTAATGGGTACAATTATTAGCGAATGAACGAACGAGGGCGAAACAAACAATCCAATCCACGTTATGGTACCCCATCCGTACCCGTACCCGTACCCTGCCTCCACGTATCTATCACCCAAGCGCCGACACGCGCAGCCAGAGGCGAACATCTCCAGCGGCGGCGGCGGCAGCGAGATTGCAGGGTGGTCCGAGGAGGCGTAGCGTAAATATCAATTCCATTGAGTCAATTGCAATATTCGTGCCGTTTCCGTTTCACTGGAAGCGCTGCCCTGCACAAGGTGCGACGCGAGTCCAACGCGGCTGATTCGATGTGGCAGGTGCATTAGATCATAGATGCGTTTGCTTCTGTGGTAGCGGGCGCGCGTTTGCGGCCGCGAGGACATCGTCCCTCGCGGCGGGTGTGTTGAGGATCGTGTGGCGCGGCGGTCGGATTCAGTCGTCCGAGTCCGGGTCAAAATCGAAATCGATGGGAGTCGGATTATCGGTAAATGATCATGACAGCGGAGGCCGGCGTGGGGGGATGGGTGGGAGGGGCGGAGACACGGCGGGGGGAACGAATTTGCACAGCGCGACCGTCGGCGAGGACTCCGTCTGGGTACTTGTGTGGTTGTTACAGAAGATGGTTAGCGTGGCAAGGGTATTAATCGAGTGGATGAAAAGGAGGTGAATTCGAAAGGCGGGCACGATAGGAAAACAATAACGCCCCGAAGACAAGAAAGCGGGGCAGCAACAAAGAAGAATGCGCCGAATAATGTACAGTAACGTAGTAGAAAAACAGGCGCGACGGCAGTACGATGAAGCCGCGGAGCGGAAGGCGCAGAGTAATTGCAAGAAGATATGCATATATGAATGCGCACCAAACAGCACACCCAACAGGACTTCACGTGCAACCACAAACCTCCATCCTCGAATCCATCATAAACTTTAGATGTTCAGGAACCTACTGTTGCTCCAGCGATATCACCGCAGCTGTCCCAACGGATTGTGCGCCAAGCCACAGGCTAGGCTTCAGCGTCGCAGACGCATGCACCTTCGTCCCACATCCGTTACATCGCCTAGGCCGCTCCGGTGAAGGTTCCGGCGCATCCACATCCTCGGGCAACATTTGCACCCTCCCTGGACGCCGCGCGTCAAAATCGGCGTAGTAGCGGGGTTGGTCTGAACCACAAAAGTGCACGACCCGCGGGGCATCGATGTGCGTGAGTTTCCGAGTGATACGACGGCGCCAGCGGCTCGATGGGTGCGCATCAACGTCGACTGGGACGTCGTCCATGTCAAAAGCGCGTCAGAGAAGAGAAGAGGAAGGTGTGTGCCCGTGTTTGTGCAGCATTGGCGTTCATACGTTTTGCAAACACTGCACCGCCACATGACTCCTTCACTCCGACGCTCACACTTGGCTCACATCGGAACCGCTTGCTTAAGCATTCACCTAGTTCTCCTAGGCCAATAATCCGGATTTAGCGATGACCCACCTCACTATGGTATCCCACAGACCTCAGTTCTCTCTTCGGCGTCGTGCATAATGATGCATGTCGGAACTTCCTTATATTTCTTGGATATCTCTTATACCCATCCTATCCGCCTGCTACCGCTACATCTCCGTAATCGTCGCTCTTACCCTGCTCCCGCTGCCATATCCTTTGTCGTCCCGTTCTAAGTACTTCCTGTCCGCCATCAATCAGCATATTGAACTCCATTGGCTCTTCGCAGTGCGCACTCATCGGATCTTCCTTGTCAACCTACGCCAAGATCCCTACCCCGCCCGTTCCTGCCCCCAGCGCCTTCTTCATCAGGCCGCTCCTTAATGCTGCAAACGAAGCAATTGCGAACGTTACCCAGGTTGCGGAATATGCACTTTACCAAACCGCGTTGCACACTCTTGCGGCCGCCCAGCAATCGACCACTTCGCTCAAGGGCCTACAGCTTGCACTGCACAAGACTCGGGAAGGCGAAGATGCGGTGTTAAACACAACCAAGGTGCGTTCTGGTATTACCATCGGAATGCAAGCAGTGCAACTAAAAAATCTCCATAGTGGATCGTCGACCACGGGTCGAAGCTCTGCGATATCACGAGCATCTCGTTGTCCGGAACTTTGCACGGGCTTATTGGAGCCTCTGGCAACGAGCAGCACCCTTTCGTCGTCGAGGTTACCATCGGGCATCCGCTTCATGTCAAGACAGAGCTTGACCTGCGCGCACCGGAAACATTTATCAGCAACATTTTCGGTGAGGCTTGGGTGGATTTGAATAAATCCTTGTCGTAGATGCTGGATTTTGTGATCATGCGCACAGATGTCTCCTCGTGGCTCAGTGGAGGCGATCCACAGTCTTTCATCAGTATAGCAGCCTTCCTGTCCTTCCGCCCGTCGATTCGAGAATTCTTTCGGCTTTGCCCTCAAGCCTTCAAGTTTGACCTTTGCAGACCTTTGCAGGCTCTTTTCAGTGTTATTTCAGTCACTCGACTCAAGTGTTGTCAGTCACAAACGACATTCTGATTTTGGCTTTCAGACCTGTTCACTGACTGCTGTGACTCGACTCACCGAATTCTTTATGCCTGGGTAAGAATTCAAAAGGCAAATTTTCAGTATCTTTGCAAGGCGATCGCGGCTAGCTAGGAGGGACACATTCGTATTTGTCTCTTCAATGACAAATCACTACGACTAACATGTCTCACTTACCACGGCTAATTTGGCCGCGTTGGATGCTGGCCATCGATGTCATTCGGCTTCTTTTTGCAAATTCTGGGCTAACGAGGTATCATGCCCAATCTCGATCCAACGCTAATTTGTTGCGGCATTCCGGCGACGAGAATACACGCCTTGATGATCCACAGAACGCCGTTTGTTTGGATTTGACGTCCATATTCACTGTATACGCTGCTTATCCTGGTTGCTCGGCTTAATTCTCATTCTCACACTCATTCTAGGCCCAGCGACTTGGTTTGGTTGCATACGGATACACCTCTGAGAACCGATTACTTCAAGGTGCTTTGCTTATCATAAGCTTGCAAACAAAGGAAGAGTTGCACAATCGTACAATTAATGATAGAAGGGCATAAACAAACGATTGTACTGGAAATCTATAAAGTGCTTCACTTTCAGCGCCTCTCAGCCGCGCCCCTACACAATATTCTCGATGCTGCTCATATCTCCTTGAACCGCGCCTGTGGGCACATCGTACGCGCCCGGTACGGGTCCGCGAGTGCCGCCTGGCGCGATGATGGTAAAGTTCAGGTTCGATGTGGCCCCAGGCATCACTCCGGTGCGAAGGAAAGCGCGCGCCACGTCGCCCGCGGCAGCTGCCGGAGGTGCGTCTGTGTTACCCCCAACATAGTTAGACTTTTGTGTAAATTTTAGACTGGCAGGGAGACGAACTGGGAAGACTGGTGTGGTCGTCGCCGTGCCGGATAACCAGGGTGGCCTCAGGGGACTGTTCCCAAGAAAAGGTCGTCAGTTCTGTGGGGAGGCTACACGGAAAGATCCGAATTAAAACCGATAGCAAACACAGGAAAGGTGGGACGGGCGCACTTCAGGTCAAAGTCCGCTGTCATCCACATGAGTGTGAGGTTGGTGGGCAGGGTCGTTTGTTCAGGTGCAGAGAATGGCCAGACTGTGCACATTAGCAACATTTGCCAGATTTGAGAGTAGATGATCCCCAAGGGATCGCCCTAGTCAAAGACAACATCAAGATGCATCCTCATCTGGGACTAGCTTCACACTCACGCTGGGCTCATTGAGGTTGTTCCAGCCAGCGAACTTTTTGACAGGATCATCGATTTCTGGCAGGCGGCGTCTAGTCTGAAAAGTGGACAGGAATGAAGGTCGACGCACTGAAATCCGAACAGAGGAGCGGTGACACGACGGACTCTCGGATGTCAGCGAGAGGCCTGTATGCGAAAAGGCTGGCGTCCCCATGAAGCGACGCATTCAAAGCTTGATTAAATACCGGAAAGTCGGGATTTGCTCGCAGCCAGAAGGGGACACCCTGACGCAAGTCTGTCGCTGTCACTGGGGAGTTACAGCCTGTACCGGGGCCGCAGCTGCGGGCGGGGATCGGCGACTGGATCGCTTGCGCGAGAACGGTGTCCCAGGCCTATTGTACAATGTGAGAGGTGTTCTTCGGGGAATATGCATGTGCACACCTTGACGACACTGCCATTGCCTTGGCCGTAGAAAGGGCAGGTAGGATCGGTGAGACAAAAGGCATCTGAACGCTGAACCAGACGGTTCGCCGCCGCAACTTGACTTGTGACCATATCCTTGTAGGGCTGGGTGTCTCTTTCAGTATACGGTCAGCGAGACGAAAGTAAACCTGATACCATGCCGTGCGGAATTGCTGCGTCAAGAACAAAGCGGTCGACACGCTCGGGGTAACGCGCTGCATAGGCCATGCCGACAAATGTCCCACTGATAGGCGAAATTAGTCTATCCTCGAATTTCTCTGACAGAAAGCACTCACTATGAAACTCCGCCGAAGCTGACCTTTTCGTATCCCAAGGCGGCCCGCATGGAATCCCAATCCTGGATGAGCTCGACGGCGCCGAGATGTTCCATGATTCCGGGAGGAGTCGTGTCTCTTGTGGCCGCATTATAAAAGTTTGTCATTGCCGCTTGATACTGGTCGAATTCATCCTGCGTCGACGGACTGCCAAGACGGTTAATACTGAGTAGCTCGAGATGCAGACAACAACTGACAAAGCGAAGGATAGGTTGTTGAAGAAAACACCGGAAGAGATATTGAGGGGATTGGAAAATTGAAGTCCACGGCAGTTTATCGCTGCACATGTATTTTTAGTTACACGTAGAAAATATCTCTGGAGCCCCACCGAGAAAATCAAAATCCTCTAATCCTACGAAAGCGTAGGACAGATTGAACGCATTTGCCCAAGCTTGGGCCGCTGCATTTTCTCCTGGACCTCCGGCATGGCTGGGCATGATCATCAGTAGCCGTTTTCGAAAGCAAGAGACGAAAACAAACTGGAGAATCAGGCCCTGGGCACGTTTCTGGGGACGGTTCATCGCGAAGCCAATTGTGATGTTATTGGTGACAGCGTCGAACGGCTTGGTGTAATCCATCGGGACATCCATCTCCCCGCAGAATAGGTTCGCAGGCAGAGGGCCAGTGATGGTTCCTCCAGTCACATTATAGGTGGGGGGGATGGATTCGGGGGCGATCGCGTCGGGGACTTTGTCGTGGCAGTCGACCCAGCGAATCGTTTGGTTCGTGCGATCCGCGCGCGGGATAGCAGAAGCGGTTGCAGTAGAAATAAACAAAATAAGTGGGAGCAGGCCCTTGTGGGATAACGGATTGCGGAAGATGAAAGGTTTAGGAAGCATTAAAAGAGAAGAAGACAGGAATTGAAGAGTATAATTCTTCACGGCCAACTCTAGCGCTTATAAGTGAACCTTGGCAGGCTGTAGGCACTTGGAGCCGATAGGTAACGGACGCTTGCTACGGACGCAGTCAAGCCGATAGGTTGCGGAGATCAAGGCTTATTCTGTCGGTCGCGATGGGATTTTGAGGACAGCGACGGTACGTCCAGAATCGGATGCAAACCGCTCAGGTAGATAGATGGTCATTTTGGCAAGAGGGGAGATGTGCGCGGCAGTGTTTCGATGCCTTCAACTGGAGAAGCAGCGTCAATATAGTCATATTTCAAGACGAACTAGAATGCCTGCAGAGCTATCGGCTACATTTCATGGTGCGTCGGTCTCCCACAGTCCGACCATGCCGCGAGGCAACCATCAAATCCGGCACTGCAGTGTCTGCGCAGCTCGTGCGCAGTTGGCATCGGCTGCAAATGGCCTTGAGGCTCGACCCGGATACGTGATAATCCGATAGGTAAATCATCCCTGACCCTCCGGAGCAAGTGATCCCCTCCTTGCGAATCGAAGCCTAAAAACGGAAGAACGGTCTTCCAAAGAACGAGCCAGGAAGGCGACACATCCAGAACGGGTAAAGTGCTCTCATGTATATATACATGCCTCATTGTGTGCTTCTTTTTTTCGTCCTCGAGGTCTAGGACGGGTGAAAATATAGTCTTTCGTACTCTTCCACACTGAGTTAAAAAAAATAATCCCAAGGTAATCTCCGCCTTGTTCAATATCTTGCCATGCTGTCCCATTGCACATGATAGCCTTTTGTTTTAACCTTTATCCTTCTCTCGAGCCAGATACTGACTGCTAGTTCACACACACTGCGGGGTAATATAAGGCATTGGAACTTTCATGGAATCAACTGCAGCCTCTCATAACCCCCAATGGCCGCCCCCATTGTCTCCGACAAGGGCGGTGTCTCCACGCACGAACACTACAGCCCCCATGTAGAGCCGGGCCCTGAAATCATATCTACCTCGGAGGGCCCCGCACATCCTTCAGGAATAGGCAATCCAGCGCCCATGTGCATGCTCATTCCCTCCCCTTGCCTTCGTAGACTACCCTTCTAACCCTCTACCAGGGGACTGTTTTCATTTGCGTCGACGACATTCATTCTTTCGATGTTCAACGTACAGGCGCGCGGCATCACACACCCCAACGCCGCTGTCGGGATGGCCATCTTCGCGGGCGGGCTGGCGCAGTTCACGGCGGGAATGTGGCAGTTTGCACGCGGTAATGTTTTCGGCGCGACTGGTGGATATCCCTACTTCGCTTAATCACACCCACCCATCTCATGGTAGATCAGTGTTCTCCTCCTACGGCGCCTTCTGGATGTCCTACGGGACGATATTCATTCCCTCCTCTGGCATCATGGCCGCCTACAATGACCCGACTGAGTTTGCGAACGCGCTAGGCATCTACCTCGTTCCCTGGGTAATGGTGACACTCTTCTTCCTGTGCGTTCGCCCTATCCTTAATCTGCCGAAGGCGCTGACAGGAATCAACCCACAGACTCGCCGTCATACGCCAGAGCATCGCCTACACAGCGGTCCTCACGTCCGCGTCCGCCACCTTCGCGTGCCTCGCCGCCGTGGAGTTCACGCAAAGCCTCATGTAAATATTTCCTTACGCTCTTCAGAATCCTCCTCCCTCATTTTGTCATCCTCCCTTATTATTCTTGATATATATGACAACTGACATCCCGCTGGTGCAGGGTGACCAAGGCAGGTGGAGTATTCGGCATCATCACAGCGCTCTTCGCGTACTACGCCGGGATGAGCGAGATGCTTACCGCCGAGCGGCGCCCCGTCGTCCGTCTCCCACTCGGGGTGTGGCAGTGAATCCTTCATTTTCGTGACCAAGCCCGACATGAGCCCATCTCCTCGTCTCGTTAAATTTGGTACCCACCTGCGCACATGTATATCATATATGTATCTACTTCGTTTTACCCACCACGATGTGGCGGCTCGTGCATAAGTGTTTGTTCCACCTTTTCGTTCTCGCGGTACAGACAAACATCGCAGAAATCCATGTATTCATGTGGCATGAGTCGTGTCTATACGATTTATATCTGTTTTGCGAGGGCGGAGAGCCCGGGGAACCTCGATGGGTGACGCAGGGCTGTGGCAGCATGTAAAGACAATGTTTTGACCTTCGGCCACGCACGGGGTTCTACTGCGCCCAAAATCGTCTGTAAATCTTAATCCTGGTTCAATTTAGTTGACATGCACCTCACAGGGACGTGGCCTGCCAAAGCCGAAGCGTAGTGCCTTGCCAGGCCATCCTCGATGCTGAGAACATAGCGTCTTCAGTATTTATTGACAATAGACAGGTTGCGCACGAGCCATTGGAGCCACCCAGTGGCTCTCGGACCGTGCGCAAAAATAGTAGGTGAGTGGCTCCAACAAGCCACTCACAGCCATTCACGTCATATTTTGGCGGTGGGGCCACCCGTTTGCGCACGGTCCGAGAGCCACTGGGTGGCTCCAATGGCTCGTGCGCAACCTGTCTAATGAATTGAACAACAATGGTGTTTGTAGTATCTCTTTAGCTATCGGAAGATGGTTTCGTTCCAGAGTCCGTAGCGAAGCACGGGCTAATTACTAGTGGGTCACTAATCTATGTACTGTAAACACTGTCTCGACGGACTCAGAGTGGTCATACAAGCAGATAATCTGTCATTCTAAGTTCCAAAGCCTGTTTCGCTGGGATTCAATGTCCCCATAATAGATAGGTTGCGCAAAAGCCGCACGAGCCGCATGCGGCATTTGTGCATTGTGCAAAGCCGCACGGCAAAATTGAAATCTGAGAGGTAGCAATTAATTATTTTATTGTAAGCTTACCTGAGGCGAAGGAGAGGTGCTGTAGGGAGAGGTAAGATCTCTGGTATTTCCTCTGCTGCGTGGCAGACGTGAAAGTATGGGGAAAGTGAGTGATGCCTTCGTGAAGCTTGAAAAATGCGGCCTCCCACAGGTGCACATGCAAAACATAACACTCTCGAGAGTGGAATATGGGATTTCGGAGGCATTGAATGGTACTACGAAAGACAATAATCAAGAACAGGGAAGAAAAAGCCGCGGCATTGCGCAATGCACAAATTGCCGCATGTGGCTCATGCGGCGTTTGCGCAACCTATCTATCCCAAGTGACATCCTATGGAATCGACCTCCAGGAATTCCTCTGTAAAGCAAAACATGACTGAAGCATGAAATGATGGCTGCGAGAGCATGGTTCAAGCCGGGTCAACCAGAAATACTCATACCATTGAATTCCGAGAGAAAGAAACAAAATCCAAATCCAAGAGCAGAAAGCAATCGTTAGTGAAAAAGCTCATTCGCCCAGATCGCAGGAGCCTCTGACCCGCAGTAGTGTCCACCTGAGACTCGATGCATAGAGTAATTGGGTCCTTTAGTGGATTAATGGGCTGAAAAATAATTGACCCAGTGGGTATATTCCTGGTACTGAGCTAAATCCCGTGCATTTGATTCCAGAGAGATGATGTTCAACTTACACACTGTTTTTTGAGGTGATGTTCTACTTGCCTTCAAATTTATCTGTGTCAACATTGCTTTGTGCTATTCAGTTCAGAGAATTCTACAAACGAATTCGGGGAAGACTTTTTAATGATGAGCGGCATGTTGACCCTCAATGGTCTCTCAAGATTGGGACCTGAGACATCGTTTGAAATCTTCAAACTGG
Source organism: Mycena leptocephala (assembly GCA_029378395.1). NCBI lineage: Eukaryota > Fungi > Basidiomycota > Agaricomycetes > Agaricales > Mycenaceae > Mycena > Mycena leptocephala. Next base: position 209,342 of record JARJLF010000099.1, on the reverse strand, counting down.
GAGAACTCAGTTCAGTTTCCGGAGCCGGTTTGCCGCCTCACTCTATGGTCACGCACCAGAAAAAAATAGAAATGTGGAGCTGTGTCACCGCAGTCAGTCCACCAGCGGCATTTCCACCCAGCCCCATGACGTGGGTAATGAAGGTTGTTTCTGATAGCCCAGATTTCAGGAGCAGAATCGATTGTACTAGGGCATGGAGTTGCTGCACCGCAGCGGTCTCAATCCATCATCCAGCAGTACTTAAAATGGATTAATACCTTAGAATCAACTTTACCAGGCCACAGTTACAGAACCTCGGTTGCAGCGATGTCCGAGCTATTGACTGTCTAAATTGTGTGTGGTTGAATTCCAGATGGCGGCTCTTCAGAATTGCGCACGTATTGAATATCGAAAAACACTTGTTTGTTAGGTTGAATTCTTGTGGAAGGAGGAGTGTGCGGCCACCGCCGCTCTAAACAATGCAGCATGTGAGAAAAATATGTCTAATCCGTAGTATTACAGGGGCCCCTTTATTTAATTAATGCAAATATGCGGTGGTAAATGCCGGATTAAGATTCCTGCGACATAGGTTCAGGGCATTCCAGCGGTGATAATGGTAGACATTTTTTGTGGCCTGAAGCTAGTAACCCGGAGAAGGGATTCCTGCACATACCGCGGCACGCGACCGGCAGTGAGGCAACACCACTGGTCAAAGAGTCTTCGTCTCGAAAATATGTCAGATCTAATCGTGCCGAATCTGAGTCCGGAGCCGCAGAAATTATATCTGGCCCTGCCGTGGCAGTGAGAGGGGTTTCCCCAGTCTCGTGTGTTTCCACTCGTTATAGACGTTACTGGCCAGGTGATTAGTTTTGCCAAGCCCAGATTGAACTGGACAACCAGGCAAGAATGTCGGACCTTGAAAAATGGTGAAATATCTGCGTCATGACATGTTGGGGGTCAATATTTCACGTTCGAAAGACGGCTATCTCCTGTTTGTTAAGATTGAGACCCTGGGCAGCACTGACCTGCTTCCTAATTCCTGTGATGAATTGATTAGTTGGTTCCCAATATTGCCCGTCATACAGACGCTCCGTTGCGCGTCCCAGTATTTGTGTCGCGGTGCCCACAGTGGTGCCTTAAATCAACTCTACATTTTGAGCCTCAATTATTTTCATCCCCATTTATCTCAAAATGCAACACTCACTGACGCTGGTAAAGCTTGATGGAGTACAAAATATTTGTTCATTGGCATTCACACTTGTAGTGCCAGAAATCTCTTGAGATGGATCGAGTTTATCTTAAACTCGCAAATCATGGTAATTGATCTCACCGGGTCCTTTTGTGAAGGATGACACCCAGGGGACTCGACACTTCCTTCCAGAACCACTCGCGGACTTCAACCATCTACTATAATCATGGGATGTTTTTTCCCGCTCGCGTGAGTTCAATGTTCGTATTCAATTGCGATTTCTTGAGCTAAAGAGGTGGATTTTGGTAGATCTTTTATTCGAACACAAGAAACTCCAAATTTGGTCCTAAGTCATCTATTGGAAAAACCGATATCTGGAATTGCGGGCCCTGGATCCTTCCTGAAATTATTTTTGAACCATGGTAGTTGCAAACTTATCTCTCTTCAGAATGCAACGAAAGGTTCACGAATCTGTCAAGGCACCAGCGAACTGACCCGCGGCCTGAGGGAATGTTGGGAGCACCGAGCACTACCCAAGGGTATCTAAATTCGGGACTGCAAGCCATATTCCGATGGTTCTGCCTCATTGCGCAGTTGGATTGCGTTTTCATCGAAAAATGAATGAGATTGAGGTATCTGTTCGATTTTTCGGACGTGAAACTGGTCGGGTAACCAGAATCTAGTCGAAAATTGGGACACTTTCTTGGGTTTTGACCACCTGATGTTTGAGATAGGTTTGGGATGTCTGGATGATGTATGGACACTAGTAAACCTTGCTAGAAGTTAGTTCGAGGTTAGAAATGTGGTGCGTAAAGAGCTAGAAGCGGCGCAGCACTTTACCCTTTTGCCGTGGCAGTAATGCAGCCACCGTCAGTGCGCGGCAGTCGCGCAGCATTTCCAGCCCGAACCGATGGCGGTGTTTTTGATCTCCCTTTACTTCCTCCCACCATCATCCGTCGCGGCAGGGTTTTGGCTCAATGGTTTTCGGCTTTTATTTGGGCTGGAAATAGCAAGGAAATAGTCGGCTCGTATGCCGTTACTAGTTATTTCCTTCCTGACCCTCAAGTTCTGGCGCTAGCGCACTTGATAGGCACCACGCAATTCTTCTCAAGCATCCGCGTTGGACGCGTCGAAAACCATTCGGTATTCACTGGCAACCTTTATTTGTTCCTCGTTGGATTGATTATTGGTGTCCGCCGGTGTAGATGGACTTGGGGCTAGGGAATTAAAAATTACGGCGTGTGGACCAGATCTTAAGCTTGATCGTCACTCTCACCAAGATTTTCTTGAGCTTTCTTGTTCCCCTCTGGGCTGGAAACGCGTAGCTCCCAGGTGGCGAGTACTCAATGAGTTGTTGACTGGACTTCTTCACTTGTTCCTTCACTTGTTCCTTATGAACCTAAGCATCTGTATCAGAAAGAAATCAATAACCACTACGTATCGTCACAGGCATCGAGAACATTAAGCTCGCTAACTAATTAGTTGGCGACCTCCTACAAGTAATGCATAGGTGTTGATTTATTCCCACCTATATGCTCAAGGTTCCATCGACTTCTCATGCTCAGAAGACGAGTTCTTCTCCTCCACCGCATCGTGATGCACATGAACCTCTTCGACATCGTCATCCTCGTATGTCATAAACTTCTCCTCGTCGACGTTCCGGTACAGAATCCAGAAGATGGTGGTCTGGACGAACAGGGCGATAGCCGGGCCGATGTAGATCCACTGTTAGTGAAGGTGCACGTCAGCGTCATATCGGCAAAGGAAGAGAAAGAAAAATGAACTTACCACCAGCGTCGGGTCCGCCGTAAATGGCGTAATAATCTCCCCCAGGGCCGAGGACAGCGCGCTCATGAACAGACATATAGAGAACACCGCGGCTTTCATGTTCGGCGGTGCGCGCGCATACGCCATCTCGTACGAGGTGACATTGACGAACAGCTCTGAGATGGCCGTTATGACAACGTTGACGAGCTGAACCCAGATGGAGATCTTCGACACGAGCGCGTTACCGTCCGCGTCGACGCACGTCGAGGCCTGGTACCCGCACGGGCTGGTGCGGTACACGTACAGCTGGACGATGCCCCCGGCAACGCCGCCCACCGCGCAGAGGAACATACCAAAGGTCATGCGACGGATCGGCCCGCACTTGATGCCCAGCTTCTCGAGGCCGGGGTAGACAACGTACGCGACGATGGGTGTGAAGACAATGATGGTGAGTGGGTTGAAGTTGTTGAGCAGATCGTTGGGGGCACCGTTGCTGATCATGGCGGCGCCCTGATTGGAGCCCAGGGGCCCAATGCCGCCGTCATTGAGCTGGTAGAGCGGGATGTAGAGGAAGATGGCGCAGGCGGTCAGGGTACGCTTGATGTCCGAAACCAGCTTATCCGAGTGGTTGACAGGGAGCCCTTCGGCAGCCAGTCGGGCAGGGCGGACCTTGCCCCAGAAATCCTTGGCCCACGGGTTGAACTTGTTCTTCTTGAGGGCGAGCCACATGACTTTGAAGAAGGTGGTCAGCTCGGAGCCCTGGGGAGGCTTCCGCACCATCCTCTTCCGCAGACCTAAGAAGATGATGGGCACGACAAAGTAGATGATGGTCGGAAGCAGGAAGGCCAGCCAGAAGCCAACGAACTTCTCGGCGTAGGTCGAGGCGATAGCGTAGAAGGCGCCAATGTTGATGAAGCCGTAATAGATAGTCATGATGCGCTGGATGGTCATCTGGGGGTCGACGATCACGCGTTCGCCTTTCTTGGTCGTCGTGACATACGGCTTCTGATGGGTGTATTGGTCGAGCACGGTGGGAGCCACGTTGGGCTTGAAGATGCCAGCGCCTGGTAGGGTTGCATCGTTAGTCTCGGGAATCTTGACGGAAAAAGGACGACGGTACCTATTGCGAGAATCCAGTAGCCAATGTGGAAAGGAGCCACGCCTTTACCCGCCTTGAGCACCGACGGCGCCGCACCGCCCGTCATAATGGCGTGGCCGACGAATCCGACGAGAATTCCGTAGATGATGGTCCGATAGCGACCCAACCGTGTGTCGGCGATCCACCCACCAAAAATGGGGACGACATAGGCGACGAAGGTGAAGGCGGTTGTCTGTTTCGGTGTTCATGTCAGCAGTTTGCGACGGGATTGCATGCAATCAACTGACCACACCGCTCGCATATATCAGCCCCTTCCCCAGAGCTCCAGCGTGCTGGTTGCGGCCGGGCGCCTTTCCTGAGCTACTGCCCGGCGGGAGCGGGAATTCGATGAAGTTGCTTATAACACCGGTGGTAGCGTAGTACGAGGCACGCTCAGCCAACTCGGCGGTGCAGAGGAAATAGGCGATCCAGGGGATCGGCCCAACCACCTTCCGCAGCGTGGCAGCTTCTTCTTTGGTCGGGGGCGGGTACAGCTCAGCGTCCTCCTGCTCAGGAATGGCGACCTCGGTGCCTGGCTCAGGGTGTACAGCAGGTGGCTGCTCCTTGGGAACCAGGATAACCGCGTTGTCGGTGGACATTCTGCTCATCTTTTGGTGTAATGTGGGAGATTGAGGAGAGAGCGACGCAAGTCGCAATTCGGAGCATGTGCCTCGATATTTGAATGGAAGGACTGACGTGGGACGAGGAAGATAACGAGCCGCCTAATAATCAACTCGGCCACCGTGCCAGTGATACCACGACGGATACGGGTGCGTCTGCACGCGATAGCGATGATGGTGCGGGAGAACATCGGGAGTAGTCTGTATGATTTCCGGCAGGGTTGCCGACCTCTAATTGCAGCTCATCAATATGACGGCCGTCGGGACCAGTTCCATCGTCTTAGGCGAGTGGAGTCGTACCCACCTTCGTCACTTCGTTAGTTCGCTTAAGTTTACGAAGTTTCGTTTGATGGAAAGTTCTCACTTTGGTGAGTTTCTAAGAACGTGAGATGTATAACTCACACAAATCACACGCATCAATGAGGCCATCATTTCTTCCTCCCCCGTGTGTTTCATATAGATACCTTGACCTAACACTAGCCACTAAATCCAACCCTTAACCTCTAATCTCTAACCACTAACCTCTAAGTGTAACCAGCTAACCCGAACCGCTAACCTCCAACCTCTAGCCAGCTAACCCGAACCTAACCGGCCAATCTCGGCAAGCGGATACCTATCGCTCCGTGATGTGCCGAGGAGTCCGGGATACTAACTCACGAACTTTCATAGAAAGTCACATCATAAAGTTTCGCAAACCTAAGCGAAGTAACGAAGTGACGAAAAAGGCGCCCATCCTACCAGCTACATCCTCTTCCACTCATTGAAAAGTCCTATTTTTTCTCGAGAAGCATGCTGGTGCGTCCCGCGTTATCGCTCAATTTTATACTTGATCTGAAGCCCCGTGCAGATGCGATCATCTCTCATTGCTTTCACGTACCCTCCGCACCTGCGGTCAAAAAAATTCCATCTTGCTTAGCATTCTCATGCTCCCTACACTTGATTCCTGTACACGGAATTGTGGGGTGTTGGCTGGGGGAACATACACCTCAGCAACGTTGCGCTTCAGGCCCTGAATCAACTTGTCTTGTGATGCTTCCGCCTTCTGACAAGGAGTTCTCTGTTGTGATCGTTTTCTGTCTCAATTAATGGTTCATCTGCAGATCTTTCGGTCTCAGTCCAAAATCTCATGGTTCTGCCAGTGAAATCGGTTGCCTGTCGAACCAACCATTATTCGCGAATTCACAAAACACCCGAAGCGAGTTCTTCCCAACTTATACCATATCCGTTGTTTGTAAGCCTTCTCTATTTGATTTTGCACCTTGTCTGATTTAGATCAGTTCTGTACAGAGTTTCGCACAGGCACCCGTACTACTCATAGTCTCATACGCACAAGCGTATATTAATTCTCTCAGATAATCATCTTTTATGTTCATATGTAATACGCAATCCAACCTGAACGCACAAGATAGATAGCGGGCTTTGCCGCGCAGCGGGCTACTTCAGTTATTTGAAAAACTTCTTTTCAAATAGGCGCCAGGAAATAGCACCAAAGCCGGCATCTATCCTAAATGGTCATATTACTTCGGCTTCAGTTGTGCACTACAAACAGTCCGAGTGTAGTCGAGGCCTAGGCTACTGACTAAATCCTCAATCCAACCGCGTCACATTTCGGGGGATGGTCTGGCCCCGAATATGGACGCGACGCTCAACCGGAAGATCGGGCGCATAGATACCTGCTACCTCACCGCCATTTGGGTCTTCCAACGCGTCGAAGCAGTCGCCACTGAAAGAAAAATGAAACTCGTGAGGGATCAATAAGGACCACAAGACATACCACCCCTTGCCGTCGCTGACGCACACAGAGAACGCCTGGCCAACAGCCGCAGGCATGGCACCGTTGACCTTGTTCTTGGCCGCATCCTGGCAGCCCAGAATTTTTTGAACGGCGGCCTTCAGTGCGTCAGGATTGGATTTGTAACCATCGTTCGCAACGTAGATACAGCCTGGAACGGGCGATCAGAGCCAGAAGTATCGCATCGTAACATATCGACGACTCACAGTTCCCTGGGCTGCAGATTGGGTTCCAGGCTTGGCCAATATTCAAACCGGCGTTGTTTCGGAAGTGACAAGTCCGTCTAGGAGAAGTAAGTCTCATGGGAAAATTCGCGCACGGGGAAAAGCTTACGAATAGTCAAAGTTGTTCCACCCAGAATTGACGAGAGTCTGACAATCACTCAGTCTAGCATCCCCGGCTACACCGCAGGTTGGCTTCAGTTGGTCGTCGGCGGCCATCACTGTCGCGAACGGAGCCAGGAGACTCAATAGGGCGATGGTTTTGAAAAAGGTGGAAGGCATGGTCTTGTCGTGAGCGTGGAGATGTAGCAGAGAGGAGAGGAAGTTAAATTCGGAGAGTTGCTTGGTGTGCACTGCACTAGTAGTTTGGCGAAGCTGAGTGTCCGGCACTTGGCTTATTGCAATATCGTCGAAGTTGGGCCTTTTATCGGTACGAGCCGGACAGCCACCCAAAACCATCTTGACGACCAGTTACAACACAAAACTCTCGGAACCAGCCGTACCACGCTGGGGTAAGTTACAGTGGCAACAATTACCGCGAACAAGATTGAACTGAACTAAAATAAAATTTGATTGCTTGCCGGCTGGGATTTGACATGGCAACATACAGGATGTGAGAGCCACACCTTGCCTGTGGCGGTAACGGCCGGTTTTGAACAGGGCCGAACCCTCTGTCGCACAATCCACCATGTGCGATGCAAATACGCTGGCCAGCGGGTCACCAATAAACCAGGAAGATTTCAACGAAATTCTCTGAGCTCACGGTCAGCAGCGAAAATACTCAGTCAGCGTTCGAATCTTTTGGTTCAAATTCTGTGAACTAATATTAGCGAACCTGAATTAGTTGTGCTTTGCTGGCTCGAACCCTGGAACTTGAACCGCACATAGCCTTGGTGATGGGCACGGCCTTAACTTTCAGCAGCCATACATCTCCAAAGCTCCAGCACACGATTCAGCGGAGTCGTCAATATATTTTCACTCATCTTCTCGAATTGATCGGGATCTCGTCATCTCTATGGGCACTGCACAGATCAGATTGAACTCAACTAAACTAAAATTTGATTGCTTGCCGGCTGGGATAAAAAAAGAAGAAAACGAGTACCCCATCACGTCTCCCTGCTATTTTTATAAAACTCAATGGATTTGACACGGCAACATACATGATGTAAGGGCCACACCTTGCCTGTGGCGGTAACGGCCGCTTTTGAACAGAGCCGAACCCTCTGTCGCACAATCCACCACGTGCGATGCAAACACACTGGGCAACGGGTCACCAATAAACCAGGACGATTCCAACGAAATTCTCTGAGCTCACGCTAAAAATACTCAGTCAGCGTTCGAATCTTTTGGGTCAAATTCTGTGAACTAATATTAGTGAACCTGAATTAGTTGTGCTTTGCTGACTCGCACCTGGAAACTTGACCCGCACATAACCTTGGTGATGGGCACGGCCTTAACTTTCAGCAGCCGTATATCTCCAAGCTCCAGCACACGATTCAGTGGAGTCGTCAATATATTTTCATTCATCTTCTCGACTTGATCGGGATCTCGTCATCTCTATGGACACTGCACAGATCATGACTCTCTCCCTGGTACAAAACTTGGTAATCGGTGGCGGCAGATAAATAGCGCGGGGGGTTTTCCAGAAGCTCCAAGTGCTGGTCATTTCATCACCCTCAACTCCCCCTCTGCGAGGCAAACAAATCACCTCTTCTGACGAAAAATCTTAACACCTTCGGCTCCCACGATGCAAATTACTCTTCTTCTGACCTCCCTGTGCGCCCTCGGAGTCACTTTCACTGTGGCTGTACCCACGAATGGTACTAGCAACTTGAGCACGAGAGGACTACCGAATCAGCCCAAGTGTGGGACAGCGGGCGACGCAGTGTAGAGCAACGACATTTAAATGGTTTGGCCAATCTCAAAGTCATTATTCTAGCCTCTCCGACTGCCGGGCCATGCTTTCCGCCCCTAATTTGGCCTTGGACTACTCAAGGACGTGTACCGTTAACCTCGCCGAGAAGGCTTACAATCCGATATGCTCGTACGTCGGTGTACCATTCCGATTTGAGCCCGAATTGACCGTGCATCCCACAAAACACCTGCGTCCTTTCTGGCAGGCCCGGAAACTGTAATTACGTGCCGCAGTGCCGACCGATGACGAAGCTGATATACTTACATGTAGGCTGCTTCTACACAACACGGAACGATGTGCCGGCCTCCGAGGTGGTGAAGTACGGGAACATGCTCCTCGGGTGTGGCGACGCGGCTGTAAACAAGGTGAATGGACGGGTATACGATGAGAATAACAATCAATATTGTTTATCGGATGGAAAGTAAGCAGCCTGTCACTCTGTCTCCCAAATTCAAACTCTGATCATGGTCTCGGATAGGGGCTGCAGTGATTGTTTGTACGTCTCGGTATTGTTGATTCATCTGCGACTTCCTAACGTTACCTTTTTAGCGACGATTAAGGGAAACCTTATTTACGCTTAATCGTAGTCGGAGATCGTAGACAAACTGGACATATACGATGCAGCGCTGAGGATTTTCACTTTCAGCTTTCTTGAGATTTGAGCTCGTTGGTACGGCTAATCCCGTCCGCGCGAGAATTCTCCAGGCTCTGTGTGGCGAGCTTTACCGTTTTTGTGAGCGAACGGCAGCACTTGAAGGGTACGTACGGGGCAGTGCAAAGAAGGACCTTCCTGGATGCGCTCCTGTCCGCTCCGGCCGCGCCGCACTTACCCGTGCCGCGCCGATCAACGCCGCCACGTCGCTCTTTTGACTCGCACCACCATGTTGCAACTCGACCTCAATGTCCGCGCCCGCCTAATGCATGCCGCAATCCACCAGTCCACTACCTAGCCTCTTACCTAGCTCCCCGCGCGCGACTGCGGCGCGCTTGTGTTCATTACTCGACTGATAGATTTTAGGGTTATTGTCGAATTCGGGGGTTCTTTCGCCGCTCGCCTCTTTTCTCACTTTCATTTCCGAATTCCTTCGCGGCTTCATTCTCTGCTTACCTCCTTACCTCCCTCTTCTCCATTGCTTTCCGCTTGTGTGCATATATTGACACCCTTGTCAGCCATTTCTTTCGCGCGCGCCCTAGCTCGTATCTCAAGCAGCAATAACGTATCGTCACAGACTCCCTTCTACTGCCTACGGCGCGAGAAAACCGCGTGTGAGACGCCGCACGCCACCGCACAACGCCACACCGCTCTGCGCGCTGCCCGACCGCAATATCGCGTCCTAACGCCGTACCACACGCACCCCGATGCACGCCATAACCCGCGCGCGCCTACCCGCACTCGCGCTCCCGCCATCTACGCCGTCTGTTCCCTCCCCGCCGACTGCAACCATGTCTTACGCAAAGCGACCCCGCCGCTCGAAGCTCACGCCCGCCGTGCACCCCGAACGTACGACCCGCAATATAAAGTGTATCAAGTGCGTGCTCGGCCCCGGCTCCTCCATCGGGTCCCCTCCTCTCTCCGGTCTCGTCGTCGCTGCTCGACGTGTGCGCTTGGCACGTCGCCTTCTTCCCTTCGCCACGCACCGCGACCCTTGTATCTCAGCCATCATCGACGCCCACATTCCCGACTCCCCCGAAAAACTGCGTGCAGCATCCCCGCCATGTGCGGCGCCCGCGGCACACATCTCTCGTCCCTCATGTCGCTGCCATTTCTTCCCCGCGCACGGCGACCGTTGCGAGCGAAGGACCGCCTTCGCTGCATGACGAGCGCGCTCGACCGCACCGCTAGCGCCATCGTCTTGCACACCACTCGCGGCAACCGTTTCCCTCACACATGTGGCAGCTGAGGACGCAGCGAGCACCCTGGGCTCCATCCTCCTCTCACTCGCATGCCGCAAACACGAAATATCCCATCAACCTCCGCGGCGGTGACTCCGGATCCCCCACACACCGCACACCCGGACCGCGCGGACGTCGCGGCCTTCAGATCCCGCTGATGCTCCCCGCGATGAAGCGCTCGCGGTGATTCAATGCACACGGCGTCCGACAGAACTCTTTGCGCTCTCCCTGGCTGCGGGCGGGAATTCAGGGAACAGCGTGCGGACGACGAGCGCACGCCGGCAAGAAGGAGCAACGGCACTGCGAGATTGCTCACGCGAGCGCGCTTCTGATGCATTTACTCGTACCTATCTACACTTGGCTCTCTCCCTCTTATTTTTCTTTCCTATCGACAGCTTGTTGTAATAATCACAGGTAGGCCCGCTGCCGCGGCAGCGCCCACTATCGCAGGTCATAGGGTTATATTTTGGTTATAGTGTTTCCATTTAATTTCCCTATTCATTCTGGCATCTCGCATTCCGAAGTTACGCAAAGTATGTATACTAAGGCCTCTGGGCACCCCTGGTACCTCTATGCCGGATACTGAGTTCATGCCATTATTTTTTTGGTCCATCCTGATTCCAGCGAAATGATTACTTCTGTTTCAGAGGAGTCAAGACAGCGGCTCAAACTTCGCTCGGTCAACGCTTGCACGTCGACCAGCTCACATTGAGCCCCGGATAACAGGACAGGTTTATAAATATATTTTCAGACCATAGATCCACGAAAGTTGAGAGCGGCTCAATGCCAATGTCGAAAGACCAAAGAGGGATGATGCTGAGAAGTCTTGTTTTTCCTTTTTTGTATGCCTTCGAAGCAAAGTGTTCAACTGAGGTTGCCTAAATTGGCACCCATAACGCGTAACTTGGCCTTGGTTGCTAACTTTTCAAAATTTGCGAGCATAATGCGACCTCAGCCATTGCTAACACAATAGCTACTAGACCCAATTGACTGGAAGGATAACATCTTGCTCTGTAAGAATGCGCTTCAGCAATGCAAGACAATGGACACGAAGGTTCGTCTTGAGAAAGGCACGTGCACACTTCTCGTTTGCGCTCAGAGCATCAAGGACCATGGCGTACAATAGGTTCGGATCAAGCCGCCTTCTCAACACACGTGACATTCACGTGCTTCGCAGGGAATTCTGAGACCGGCTTGCCGGTGCGGAGACAGGCTTGCTCCGAACCTAGGCGTACAACTCACCTTCAGGATCATATGGAAGGAGCATAGGATCTGCAGTGAGTACGTCTTTCCAAGGAAATTTCAGGCAAAGCAAAAACGACGAAAATTAGACTAGGGATCCGCTGAATGCGCAAATGCTCGCGAAGAAGACAGAGGCGTAATCACGCTTACATTTCTCCTTTTCTTCCACAATTTTTCCTTTTCGTTGTTGGGCCCAAATCCGGTATCAATCGAACCGCGCCATGAAAGCGCATCTTTTGGTGCTAATCCCATCGCGACCGACCAAGAATTGAACGAGTTTGAGACCCTTCTTTCCCCCAAGGACCCGTCAGCCTCTGCAAATACACGGCGCTGCATATCTTAGCCTCCCCCCTCATCACGTGCACTTAGAGTAGAATTGCTCGCTTCGCTCGCAATTTCGCTCGCAATGAGTTGCGCAACAGCCACTGGAGCCGCGTGGTGACTGACTTGGTGTGCGCAACTCAGTAGCTGGTGGCTCGAGTGGCTGATGAACCAAAGGCCAAGCCAGATGTTATTTGGTCCCAGAAGGAGGGTCAGTGAAGCTATCTATGTATGCATGCCTATGCATGCCTCTTGGAACTACTTCAGCTTTACCAGAATATCGACTCATCTCGGGTACCGTGTTTTGGGCTCCAGTCGGTGACCATAAGGACTGGATGCCTATAGACGATCTATTCCACTTGCAAATAACTCAATTCCACCAAAAAAAAAGATTGTTTATCCAGCCATTCGAGCCACCAGCCACTCGCTTGTGCACACCATATCAGCCACCATGTGGCTCCAGTGGCTGTTGCGCAACTCATCTATTGTTGGAGCGACCCTACACTCACTCCATTCAGGAACAACATTCTATTTCCAGAAACCCAATAAATATCACTTATGACTCCACCCTCACCGCACAAGCAAAATTGGAAAAAGTCATTCAAGTTGGGTAGAACATCCGACCAGAAACTTGCTGGTCGGGATAACCGGGATTTCAATCGGGAAAGGCCGGGATTGATGTCATGTGTAAAACCGTGGGATGATGTATGGAGCGCTGGATGATTGGGCTGCCAAGACACTCGGAGGGCGGTATAAGACCCACTACTAAAGATGGTGGGAATTTCAAAAAGACCTTCTCAGCGAACCCTTCCTACCACGTGACGTCCAAATCGGGTAAATTTTCTAGTGGTTTGCTCCGGCGAAGGCCCAAAGAATCGAAAAATTGAACTAAAACCGTCATATTTAATGCTACTGAGCCAGAAACGGCTGATCCATCCACATATAACTTGATTATGAATCAAAACCTTGCGACGAGCTCAGATATTACCCCAGTGATGGCAAATAGGCATACCCACCTGGCCCCCATGCCAATAACTTTACCTTGAACCTTCGAAAAGCTGTGCAAAAAAATTACTAACAATTTCTGAATCATGCTATCAGTTTATGGCTTGAAAATCTGGTTTCGGCTGCTAAATGTCAACCGAATCCTAAAACACGTGCTGTTTGAGCTGAATTTCATCAATTTATGGCTTGTGGAGGATGAACCTGGCTTTTGAGACCTTCTGGACAACATCTGGAAGCTATCCGGAGCCATTCCGACCGCCTTGCGGAAGGTCCATTTTTTTTCCGGGTTGACAGCCGACCCACCCTCCCTGCCCTAGGTCCCGGCTTGACCGGTCCGAACCCCCTTGGTCTACGTTGGCAATGGCAAGACGTCAAGACGTGTTTCCCCAGGGACACGCGTCTCTGGCTAAGCCATGTCAAAGTCTTAACCAAGACATATGTCTTTGGAAAGACCTATAAGATACGACACGTCTTTAGGCAAGACGCTATCAAAGACTTGGAAGAAGAATGAAAAACTCTTAAAGACACGCAAAAGAGGGGGAAATAATATATATTGCGGCATAAAATACAAATGCAATACGAACAAGTACCAAAACTGGCCTCCTGAGCCACTAGCTGAACATCCATGGCAGCCGCGTCCGAAACCTGGATGTGGTGTGCGCTAGGTGGAAGACTGTGGTACTATAAGTGACATAAAATCAGGACCAAGGTAAGTGCGCTGTGCTGCCAGTGGGATTTTATAACGAATTCAGTGGATTCAAAAGAAACAACATTTATACTACCGACCTCAACGCGCTCGGGTTCCCTGCACCGGATCCCATCGTTCTTGCCATGCCTGAGATGGAGGTGAGATCTCGCGCACAGCCACACAATATCTCATTGTCATCTTGCACTCAGACCGAAGATCGTCTGCTGGAGGTGTGCCGTTCCTCCATCTCTAGCTCAGTAGCTGCCCTCTGATCTACACGTGCAGCTGGCGATGAATCCCAGCATTCAAACTCTCGTGGCAGATGCAATGCGCGATTTGGGCATCCACCTCGAGAGCTCCATCTTCTCGGCAAAAGCTGTTGAAAGGACCAACAAGTTTTGAGCTGGCAGGACAAATTTTCGAGGGACAGTGTATGGGTGTATGGTAGCTAGTGTGAAGGATCTCGGCGGGTTCCTGCCCGCAAGCTGGCGGTTATTTCTTCGGTAAAAATATTCCGTAATATGTTCAGTTTTGAGCGGTCTCCGCAATCAGACGTTCTGTTACTCTCCTCCGGCACGAACTGATTTTCTCACTATTGTCATGGGAATGGAATTCAAAACTTCTTAGTAGACACTCGGAATTCATAACGCAAAATGTCCCGTTTTTTAGGCTTTGTGAAATTTGGTGATTATATCAGCAGCGAAACGATTGGAGAGTTTGCCAGTGAAAGCTGGGTCCAGTTGGGCGAAAAGTCGCTTAACGTCACTGTCCGTGAAGACCTACAGCAACTGATTATGTATGCTAGAAAATCATCCAAGGGGAAATACCTGGTTCATGGTATCGAAATTCTAGGATTATTGTGGTCGGTGTCATGTTGGGAAGCTCTTTGTATGTGACTTACAGATTGGACTATCGCGACGACGACTGGCCCCACCGTAGGCAAGCCCAACACTTTCGCATTCATTTCCAGGGCGTCGTTTTGCATATGCTGAAATTTCGATTCCGATTCGATGTCAGTCCCGGAATTGAGGTTAGCTGGCAGCCGCACCATTGTGTGTTTCACAAGGTTCCTCTGCATAATAGGCAGTGCAGCGAGACCATCCGCGAGATCCCCCAGCACCTGATACAGTTCTGCGCCAGATAAATGAGGCGGGCACTTGAAGATGCCTATCCAAGCGCCGGAGCCCAGAGCAGTGCCCGGATCGACCCTGGTAGCCTCATGCACCGAGAACATGGAGGCACCCGCAAATTCCTCTGTTCCTGAGATCAGTTGCGCCACCTGCGCGTCTCTGAGAAACTGGCCGGGTATCACGTCGCCGAATTATACTGCCCAAGAAAGAGCAGCACACCTGGACGTAATGCTCCTTAGTCTGGCAATGACGAAGTGCAATCAGCGTAGAAATTGATATCCCGGTGTGGGTGGACTGTACCTCACACTGTACTTTCACCAAGACCACGGGCTGCGGTTGCGCAACTCCCAGGGCCTGAAAGTAGCTGTCGAGCAGATCGTTCGGAACCATCTGTGCTCCACGCCCACCAGGCTGTAAGTATGAAACAACAGGGATAAGCCATACAACGCACAATCTCGTACTTGAGAAGGTTGTTCTGCGCGACGGGGAGCGCAAGGAGAGTATCAGCCCGCGCCACCATCCTTAATGCAAATTCATGAGTTGACAGATGAGCGGGCACCGGATGGAGCCAGATAGCGGTGAAGTAGTCCTTCGCAGCAGACGCAGACATGAGGTGTGAAAGGCAGTTAAGGAGCGTGGGATGAACTCAGTGTATATCTCGTGTTTTAAGCAGATGACTCCAATCAGATTGCACCTGTTTGCCTATCACCGGCTTTTGTCATAATTTTCTCAACCACGTTCCTTTGTTCCGAGCTTGCACAGATTCGGTTTGATTATCTCATAGTTATTTCAGTGACCCCCAAATCACAAATTAGCTCAGAGAAGCTCCACCTACGTGGCGCGTCTCGCCTGTTTCCGTACAACAGGCGCTGAACATGTCGGCCTGTCTACCTTAAGGCTGGATAAAAATATGAGTATATTAAAATATAATCAATTATAATCCTAAAATTACGATTAGATATGGCTTGGGCATAATTTTAAGCCCTGGGATTATAGATCATTAGATTATGTTGCAGTATGATTAGAGAGTTCGCGGCAGCCACCAGTGTTGTCACTTAAGGCGATAATAAGGGTAATTTTTTTTGTTAAGGCCTTAACACCTAATTACGCCTTAATATTAAGGGCATATTAAGGCTTAAGTTAAGAGGTGCTCAATTTTTTTCTGCGTCAGATCGTAAGTAGCTACTGCACAATCAGCCATCATAATCATCGCCAGATCCTTCCAGTTCACCGTCATCTAACTCTTCATCCGAGTGCTCGGCAGCCAACAACTCCATGAGCAATGTTTCCCTCATGAAAGGACGCAGAGCCACCTCGAGAGGGCGCTTGATTTGACCGCCGAAGAGTTTCGCCAACGTACGAGGAAGAAATTTGGCAGTTGATGGCCCCATCGTGGTTGCCAACCGTTGAAGTTCTTCACCATCCTCGTCTTCCGAGAGATCCTGCGCAGCTACCATCCATTTGGCATGAACTTAGTGTCGGGAATGTGCAGAATTGACCAACGATCGACGCGTGCGGGGGCTGTCATCATCTGAGCCCTCCTTCGCTCTCCATCGCATCAGCATAGCGCGGCACTGCAATCAGGTCTGCGACACGACTATCATCGTGATTCTTATTGAAATGTGCTGTGTTGCGCTTTGTTCCTCGGCGAAAGAACTCCCACAGAGGGCTGCGGGTGGGCGGCATTGACGAAGAAGATGCGAAGAAAAATCATGTAATTGCCATCAATAAGTCTTCATTAAGGCTTAACGGCACCAAAGTCCACTATAAGACTCGGGCCGGGTTTTGATCACCCGTTGACTGGGTTACTTTCGCCCTTTCGCCCTTCACCCGTTACACGGGTGAAGACCGGGTGACTCGATATCGGGTTAAATTCCACCGTTTCAACGGGTGATTCGCTGCAACCTGCTCATCCAGTATTTTTCACCCGTTCTACATAACCCGTATGAATAACCCGTTTGAGAAAAGTCCCCGTTTGTCGGGTTAATCGCTCGCAGCTATGAAAAGGCAACAAAAATTCCACAGACTGTCCCATTGCAAGTAAGATCTCTATGAAATTTTTATTACATGCTTCCACACTTCAGGGAAACACCGATAGAGAGTAGGTGGAGCGAAACACTGAGAAGTCTTTGAAACTCCGCTGCACGTGAAGAATTTGACGAGCCAATCGATTCAATCAACACATGATTGATGTTGATGCATGTTCGTCTTTCTCTCTCTCCCACCATCTTCCCCACCCCGCTCTCGTCTCTGCCCTGAGGACCTGTCTCCGTGCTTCCAACCTCAAGCCCAGGACTATTTCTGTGTCTTAGCCTCTGTGTCTTGCTGTCTCTCTGATGTGTTTTGCTGGGTCTCTGACTCTGCTCTATCTGTCTAACGCGACTTGGCACTGGCAGTTCTGTCTCCTTGGGATTTATACTCACTTCACTTCAGTTTTCAGATTTCAAGAGACATGGCAAGGTACAAATACAAGGTCTGTTTCCCGCATACTGTGGTGCCTCGTATTCACTCATTTGACAGGTCACAATGACCCGGTTTCCCGCCTTTCACGTATCTTATCGGTGTCGGCGACATCAGTGTGTTCCTGTTTTATATGATTCCACTCACTCTTCTATCTGTAGTCGTATTTCCTCATTTCTATCCAATGTATTCAGTAGACCAATTATTATCTATTTATCATTCCATGGCATCCTATGAGTGGCGAAAGTAACCCTCCAAACGGTGGAAAATAACCCGATTTTAACCCGATAACCGGGTTTGAATTCAACCGCAAAATGGGTTACAATAGTCTACTACGAGCAGCTCCAACAACGGGTGAAAACGGAAATATAGCGGTGGAATTTCACCCGTTCTTAACCCGTTCTGTCACCTGATGGTAACCCGAAACTTTCACCCGTTTGCGGTCACTCCGGGTGAAATTCACTTGGTATCCGGATTGTCTTCACCCGTTCTCCGGGTTAAAGAACAGGTGAACGTAACCCATTCTGATTCTTACAGAGCCTGAAGCCAAGTCTTAATATTAAGGGGTAATTAAGCCTTAACTCAACTTAAGGACAACACTGAATGTATGTAGGTAAACGTAGACAGCCCACAGAAGAAGGAAGTCCTGCGATGACGGCACTTAGCTGAGACTCGAGTCCCACTACCGGCCCGTAGCCGAGTTATATGCGCGTATGGATCAAGGTCAGTAACGAACACTGGTGATCGGCGATAGTTGAGCTTCCTGGCGAGGACGTGAGGCCCCAGACCCAGGGTGTATGCGACTCGGTTGGCCGGCTTCTCTACAGCTTTCCCCAGGGCCGAGTAAACCTGGTCCAGGGTGCGACCAGGCAACGGATTACGGAGAGCGTCGGCACCCATTCAGGAGGCGAATCTTGTTCTACCTTTGCGACCGCATTCTTGGAATGACAATCATAGGGGATGAGTGCCTGGCTTGTGGCCATTTCATAACTGGAGTGCTGGATTGTTGGGAAAGATGCTGGGAGCGAGAAGAGAGACGTGGTGGCGGGCGCTTATAGCTGACATGCACTGCCTGCGAACATTAACCGTTCTTTAAGCAAATGCCTCGTCGGCGGTGCAATTGCCCCATGAAGGTTTATCTCCATCTTTTCTTGCTCTCTTCTCGTCCTTGAAATTAACATTTTCCATCTCTGTTCAAAACCATCCCCATTAATGCAGCTATTAGATAGGTTGCGCAAAAGCCGCACAGCCGCATGCGGCTTCATGCGGCTTTTTGGGCATTGTGCAAAGCTGCGGCCTTATCTTCGCTGGCCTTGGTTCTTGTCTATCAAAGTACCATTGAATGCCTCCTGAATTTCATATTCCACTCCCGGGAGTGTTGTGTTTTGGATGTGCACCCGTGAGGGGCCGGATTTTTCAGGCATCAAAAAACATCCCTCACTTTTCCCATACTTTCATGTATGCCACGCAGCAGCGGTGGTGCCCAGGATATTCCCTCTCCCCACAGCACCTCTCCTTCACCTCAGATACGCTTATATTACAATAGTTGATTGACACCTCGCAGATTTCAAATTTGCCGTGCGGCTTTCCACAATGCACAAAACCCGCATGCGGCACGTGCGCAACCTATCTATTATCAGCGACTGGGTACTGGGCCACCTTAGCGGTTTTGACCTTGTGAGGACAGATGGATTGGTATGGATACAAATATATGGGCACTCGAAGGAAGGTACAGATCCTATGAGTGAATGG
The DNA here is from genome assembly GCA_029378395.1 of Mycena leptocephala. Classification (NCBI taxonomy): domain Eukaryota; kingdom Fungi; phylum Basidiomycota; class Agaricomycetes; order Agaricales; family Mycenaceae; genus Mycena; species Mycena leptocephala. Next base: position 190,230 of record JARJLF010000099.1, on the reverse strand, counting down.
ATAATTTTCCCGCGAATTTACATGATGGTTTCCGGACCTGCCGAATTTTTCTTCTGGCACTTTGCCAAAATGGAAAAAACGGGGCAGTGGGCCACTGCCTTAAATCCTTGGTTTGGACTCGTTCTGGCCACCCAAATGTATCTCAAATTAGAAAAGTACTATGAGCCCACCATTATATACACCCAACATGTGGATCCAAGGTATTTCAGCGGTGTAAGCATTTGCCTTGAAGCCAAGGCTGAAGGGTGAAATCGGAGTTTGGATTGAATGGGGCGCTGTACAAAGCACAGATGGAATTTGTGCCAGAAAAGAGGGTACATATGGCTACATACGATGTATTGGATATACTAATTAGCATAGTACGGCCTCTACACACCAATAATCCCTCCAAAAAAGCTCGTCTATATGCGCTAATGGAATTCGTGGGTTTTGACATGTACCCCACCGTGACCAGAAGGTCGAGCCGGTGAAAGCCCACCGCTGGGGGAGGGGACAATAATGTGTATTGCAAATGCACTTACAAAGTTCTAGGGGCTTAATTTCCATGGGTGGGTCACTGCCGTAGTGGACTACTGGAGATCAGATAGAGGTCTTTCGTGAGGTTCCAGGAGACGAGACGGAGAGGTTTTGATGTATGCGATAGGCCTGTGTCATTACCGAAGATCAAGCGATGAGAACGAGCCCCAGACCTCGTGGATCGGTGAAGAATTGGTGGAGAAATGAGCAGGAGAAAGCGCGAAGGGGTGCTCGGAGATAAGAAATGATGTTCACACGCCCGCTGCCGCCATTATAATGACGCACTGCTTTTGATCGCCGCCATCATTTGCCTCCAAATTTGACGTACAGAGTCCTCATACTGTACTATTTCGACCGTAGATTCAGGTCACAGGTCACAGCCAGACCTGAATTGAATCTATTTAATTTTCGTCACAGGTCACTGGCTTTTGGGATCGCGGTTTTTGGCCATTTTCCTGCTAAAATTCACCGGGAAATGCGGAAAAATCACCCCAAAAGGAATTTGAATCAATCAAAAGGTGAATATAAGTGGTCACAGGTCACAATGGCTGAATCTACGGTCGAAATAGTACAGTAGGTCGCATACCGTGCCATAGGTCTCACATTCTGACTTGATGTATTGCACTGCCTGGTATTATGCAAATGGCCCACTACCTAGACTGGCCCACTAGGCAGTTGCTGATAATATGCACTGTGCAACCGTCGCCATAAACTGCCAGATCTCTTCAACTGTACCACTGTGGCCTGCGCAAACCTCGCCGGCACGGGGCACAAATCAACCAGCTGATTCATCCGTACTGCGATCCGCAACCATTCGCAGTTTATCGCAGTAGATGTGGCCTGCGGTGCGATTTTGACTTATTAATGCGCCTGCGGCCACGTACGCCGCCGAGAGTTCTCCACGCATAAATAGGGAAAACCTCCTGCCTTTTAAAGGGGTATTCGGTCACTTCTTTCCCTTCGAATCTCCTCTGCAACCGTTTCCCTATTTCTGTGGATCTGCCGCTCGGACTGCGGTTGTCTTAATCGCTCGGCCTTGCCTGCCTGTCCACTGGTGCACAAATTCAAACAATTGCTCTCTTCCGCTGTGTCAACCCGGTTCAAATGCCAAAACCTTCGAGTTCTGCGCTCCGCCTATACCTGAGATCCCCAGGCTTCACGACATTGTGCAAACATAATATTTGCCTTAATTCGCTCGCTCTGAATTTCCCTGTCATTTTTCAAGTCCTTTCATTTACGCCATCGCCGTCTCACTGTCTCACGGACTTCCCAACTCTGACCTCTCCAAAATCCGACCCAGGGCACCCTACAGGAACTCATTTCTTCGCTATATCATAGTATCCTAGGTAGTTCGCGCCTGAATAATATCTGTTGCCAATATCAGCCTGTGACCCGGCATTGAAGTGGCGGCATGCCTTGTTCACATCTGTTGGGAATCGTTGCCCATAATTAGAATTGTGTTGATTGGCGCTGTTGAACAGCTTCCAATTGCTGGCGTAATAGTCTTTCATGCCGCATCGACCGCGGTATTCAGAATCACTTGGAGCTGCGAAGTCAGGGCGATGAGCGGATCGACTTTTGGTGGAAATTTGAGATCTGCTGGTGTAGCTCGAATCGAAGAGAAAGCTGAGTGGTGAGTCGAACTCCCAATTCGCCAAGCGCGACCTCTTTCGATCTTTCGAGAAAGGAGTTTGGTGCCAAGTTAGTGAATCCACACACACGGTCCGCATAGGCGTGCGTATTGAACGGTCTAAGCGCGTTTTATGCATACACCTCGGGCGAGACGGCAGTCCTTCGCACAACACGCTTCTTCAAACATCGCTCCATGTCTTCATAGCACATATCACCTCCAGGACGTCTTCTCGAGATCCCAGCACGCCTGCCACATTGCTATTAGATTCATCGGATTTTGAGGAGAGTTCGCATCAACAGCCTCTTCTAATGCTGCTGTACATCCTCAGATCGCATCACAGGACAAACAATTCGGATGTTCAGGCCGTACTCAAAGTTTGTTTTGCCAAGTTTCTTTGACATAGTTTTGATATATATCTTTCAGGAATTCGGTCGAGAAGCTCTCATTTGGTGCCAGCTGTGTCTCCAAAGGGTCCTTCCCTTCCTCGGTTTATACCATATGGGGGAAATGTTGTGTCTTGCCTCCCCGTGGGTGAAAAATAGGCACATCACGAAATTTCGAACAAATAATAACCGAACCAACACAGACCGTCTCTCGCTTGTAAGGACATATTCTGACGTGAAATTCTTGGTTAATCATCTATGTTAGATGTTGGACATGGCCTTGGCGCTACAATACCTGCACGAAAAAGACGTGGTACACGGAGATTTGAAAGGAGTATGGCGATCCACGTTTGTGTGATTAATTTTGGCTGATCGCATGCATAACTTAATATCCTTGTAACGCCCACGGGCAGGGCCTGTATAGCTGATTTAGGCGTCTCTTCAATCGGCAATGCCATGGCTATGCAATTCACCCATTCAATGGCAGATGCACAAGCAGGGACAGCACGCTATCAAGCACCCGAATTATTCCGAGGAGAAAGCCAAAATCATTTCGGCTCAGATGTTTACGCCTTCGCAGGTGTATGCTACGAGGTGAGCCAGACCTGTCTGTTCTTTCCTACGAATCTTGGTATAATATTATTTCGGGGATAATGACGGAAAAGGTTCCGTTTTACGAGACATGACTGTCATGTTCAAAGTTCTTGAGGGGAAACGCCCATCGCGGCCAATGTCGTTGTCGGGCACAAGGGGGCTTGACAATAGAGAGTTTGCGGCAGCCACCAGAAGCCACCCGGTGGCTGATCAGGCATGCGTGGCCAGTGGCTGTGGCTCATCTGGTGGCTGGCCTGTTCTGTACTCTGAGGACACCCATCCTATATCCCCTGTTGGAAGGAGAAGGAGCCTAAAATTACGCCCAGGGCATATCTAATGGTAATTTTAGGATTATAATGCATTATAATAAAATGTAATCATAATTATATCTAGCCTTAGTAATATCAAGGCATTCTGAAATTTCCCGAAAAAAAGTTTACCCAACCCGGAATATTTATTTGGTTTTGATTTATGCAACATAACGAACATCATAATACATGGTGTAGGTATGTAATATAGAACTATTCTGACCTCTGACCAAAAGAAAGTTTTTCCGCACCTGAAAGTTTTCTTCCACACAAGTTTTTTCGGATTCGATTTTTGCAACGATTTCGACCAAATGTTCATTATTTTTAGATTTCGTCGACCGAGGTGACCGATAAATTTTCTTTTGAATTATAGCGATTTTTAGGCACATCAAAAAAAAATCGGGTGTCACCGTCACCTGAACATTTGGTCGAAATAGTACAGTAGATGCGTGGACCTGGACTCGAATCACCTCGGCGTGAATGTGTTGTGGTAGCCAAGGCAAGGACGCGGTGGCTTCCGGATATTCATACGGATTGGTGTGAAATAGAGCAAGGGCAGCACTGCCACGGCCCAGAGCGTCCATCCGTCACGTACTCGCGCGCGTCAACAGCGAAACCCAAACAGCATTCAACAATCAGGTCAAATCAAATGGCAAGTTTACTGATCGTTTGTCAATAATCCGGGGATTTTGATGAACCGTCATGATGTCGGCTATTAGTAGTTCACCGCAGTGGCTGAGAGAATGTGTCTACTAGACACGGACAAATTACCACCAGCGAACCCTTCGATTGATTGTCTCGGCTTTCCTTGCGGCTTTCTCGGATGCAATACATGCCGACGAAGTCTTCCTCGGCAACATAAGGAACGAGCGATATCAAAGCCACAAAACCATTTGCATCTATCAAACACCTCTCCGTTGACCCTACGTCCGACGTCAAACTGTGGTAGGTAGGATTACACGGGAATGACGAATGCCGGTTTCCATGAGCTCTCCCGGCGTATAACCATGCTAGAAATACACCCGCGCCCCTGGGCCTTCGAGGTCGCCAATACCATAAATGACCTTGAGTTCCCCCTATGCCCAGCTGTAGAGCACAGTTGGCCCTGAAGGAGCGCTGCGTCACCACGACGATACCCCCTTCATACAACAGAGTTTTTCTCAGCCTGAATAGGCGTAAGAAAATGCTCTCATTCGAAGCAGAGTTGTCATGGCCCCGATATTGGCCGAAGCCAAGTATAACATGCCTTCCGGTTATTCCACGGAGAGCAAGAAATTTCATCCTAACTACAAAGAACTAAATGATATCCTGACTTATCGCTCGTTTGGTGAGCAAAGTATTATTGGCTATACGCTGGTAATACAGTTCAATTGATTTTGTTATACTAATCTTTTTACACTGGGGAGTCCTCGCTATCGTGTTTCGCGACAATGACCTCTTCCGAAATTTTAATTTCGATACCCAAATCACGCCTCCCGAAACTCCCAACGGTCGGAGTCTGCGAGGAACCCTCTGTACTTGGCCTGGAGCGAAAGGCAACCCGGATGGTAACGAGCGTGAACGTGATTCCCTGAGAGATTTTCAGCCAATTTAGCGCCCTCGAGGAGATTGGACTTACAACAATCGGGGGAATACTCCCCAACAGGACCAGCTGAATGTTGGACTTGGCTAGAAACGCAGCGAGAACCAGGACCTGGAGCACAAAGTACAGTGCCGCCGATTCGATCAACAGTAGCATTGTCGAGAAAAACTGGGACCGTCCGACGTTGTACGCTTTAGACCGCCTGTCCACCGACCAGAGACGAAAAGCCATTAAACCTGTGGTGATGGTGTTCTGCCCCAGTGCGAGCGCATAGAACACGGCAATCCAGTCCCACACAGCGGGATCGAAAATATGCCCGTAGGATGTCACAGTCGACAGTCTCTGGCAGGCCGTGGAACCAGATACTAGGACCAGAGTGAGTCGGATACATAGCCACATTAAATAAATTGACACACCAATGCTGGCAACCAAAAAGACCAGCGGGAGCGCAACTACCCGAAAGTCGCGATCCCAAAGGATCCAGCAGCGATAGATCTAATCAGCCAAAGTGTCAATGACCCGTTGATAAATGGCCGGTGAATACCCACAGCGACAGAATCCCCTAAAATACACTGCGTCATGTACAAAGCGTCTCGCATGATTGCATGCCAGGAGCGTGGATTAGCCAGGAATGCTGCGGAACCGCCTTGTGTGGTGGCCATTTCCAAGAGTCCGTAGACAGTGCGGTAAAATATGATCACTGGCAGAGGGAGTATTAGTTGCGATGCTATACTGCGGATACAAAGAAATTTGTGAGTACCAAAATGCGATGTAGAAACAATGAACATCGCACACGCCATGGCGAACATGATCTAAGGCAGCAGTTAAACTCCGAGGGCAGGGCAAGAGTTAATTGGCCGACATTGGTATGCGTTGTTCGCCGCGAGACGTTCAGGTGCGTGTACACCGAGAGGATGAAGATACACAGAAAGAACCCTGATCAAATGGTGTGTGAATAGTGGTGGTCGATGGAGGCAATAATCACGAACCATAGCACGTTGCCTTTGAAAAAAATGAGGACCCTGCAGGCTGGTACAGAAACGCACTTACCTCGCAGGCCTGCGACACAATGAAAGTTTTTTCAACTGAGATTAAGGACATGGAAGACGAGGAAGGACAGGGATGGACAGCGCGACAGAACTGCTCACCGGATATTTAAACTTGTAGGATGACATTTGAGGTACTATACAAGTCTCATCCTTCTGTCACGAAAGTAGATTACATCGGTAGTTAGCACACCAGCTAATGTGGATGTACATTGGGATTCCATCTTAACTCCGTCGTCCGAATGGCAATCAACTTGTGAACCTCTCGTGGATAACCGCAGGACAGTTATGGAAAGTATGAGCAGCAGATACTCACGATCCGATGCGTCTTCGGGATTCAAACAACGTCCTGCCGGGGTACTGATAGAAGAATACACTTTGGCCACCAATATTAATTAGCCCGCATGGCAGTTTCTCGTTACGATGCCACTGTCCCTGGGCATCCGGGTCAGAATAGCGCAGGGTTAGGGTTCGAAGCCTTCTTCGAACGAATTCTGTACAATGTATCAACCCGCGCTTGATTGAGTGTCCTGTCCTGGGCTGAGAAAAAACTTCGAGCCCCTGCCGAGCCAACGAACAAGTCCTTCAAATATCTGTTGCCGGTCGGCAAAGCTGCCATGAAGGTAGGTAGGTAGAATTACACGGCACGGTCAAGGACTTCTGGAAAACGGAGACGGTGGACCGCTGCATCATGGCGGTTGTTTGGTCATCGTCGTTAGGAGCAAGTCACAGTACCATCCCGATATAGATTCTGTTAGTCCGAAAGAGGTGATACGGAACACACACACACAAGTTCAAGTACAGACTACAAACTTATTTGACCTAGGGTGAACGAGAGTCCGGCACACACAAGACGCAGGCTACGACATACTAGTAACCGGCAAATTATTTCAACCTTGAGTACAAATACTTACTGGTTCGCACATAACAACTTTCAGACAGTTCAACAGAACAAGCCGTTTTCCATGCCGTAAGCTCGCAATGTGGCGGCCCATGACATCTGTCGTGTATCTGATTTTGGGCCAATTGAGTCGAAGACGGGTCCTGTCGGCGAATGTCTCGGCATGCTATTCTTTGACATTTGACCGGGTTTTATGTGGCCCTGTACATAGGCGTTTACGGATACTAATTTTGCCGACCAAGCACTGAATTTAATGGCCGGGCACAGAGTGCGTGAGTACTGCTACAACATGATAAACCGTTGATACGTGAATATTTAATTATTCTGCCCTGGGTAGATATCCAGAAAAATTACGGGCGAGTGCTGCAGGTACTGTAAAGATCCTACCTGATGGTCAAACGAAATTCCTTCTCATACCAAGAAGCGCTGTTAATCAGAGCTCTTCGGGGATGGTCCCACCACTTGGCATTACATTCGTTCTCGGTCGGTGTTCTAACTGCATCCATTCGGCGTCGAGATTCTGAGCGACAGATGGGTTAGGATTTTAGTCCACGGATCAAGACGAATCATTAATTTTGGACACACGTAGTTATATGGGACAGGTTCAGCGCCGCTCTCTAGCGGGGCTTTTGATGCTACTGTCCCTGTCCAGGTCGCCTTTGACTTCGATCGCAGAGTCCCCCGCCGCGGCGCGCTCAGGCTCTGGCGAGAGGCACTCTCGGTGTCGTACCCGTAGACAACGTCTAATAGGACGCCTGTGACGGCGGAGGCGTACTGGCCCTGGGGGCTCCGCGACACAGTGCTTCCGTCTGTAGTTGTATTGTCCCGCCGGAAGGGGATGCCGACGAGGAAGTTCGCGAGCAGAGTCAGCGAATACACCCGGCCTTGGCAGGTGAAAAAGAATGTGAAGGCTGCACATGGATAGTTGTTATTAAACAGAAGCAGTTTCTTCCAACGGAAACCACCCACCGTCGCTGTGTCCCAAGAGCAGTACCATCATGGCCAAAGTGTTCGATGCTACGACCAAGCCTGAACTGATAGAGAGCAGGAAGAACCGGCGAGAAAAGCTGACCAGGGCGGGGTCGTTGAGCAGGATGCGGGACGTGATTGGATGGAATTTCGTACCTATCGCGCGACGGTATGACATCTGTCGCGCTCAGAAATCCCCAGACCCTCGAACTCAGGGCAATCGCAATGAAGATATCTGTCGCAGCGCACGTCACGGATGTGGCTCTGGTTGACACAACGGTGAGGAACATATCAGCATACAATGCTGCATAACGGCGCACGTTGCAGTGTTCAGCGCGGTGGTGTGTTCCGAATGAAGCACTAAGATTAAGGCTCCGGACGCCAACGCAAGGCCCAACTGAATAAGAAAAAAGAAAACCTCAGCTGGCGCGTTAAAAATAGCGGACTGGAAATTCACATGAGCGAGGATGAGGATGGCTAAGAATGCGGTTACGATTATATTGTTGGTCCTGGCATGAAATTGAAAATGAAATTGCAGAGAATCCGGCACCAACTCACAGAGAAAAAAACAAATGGCATAAAATAGCCTGCTCTACCGCAGCCGAGCAGTACGTCATCAAGATTATCAACGACGTCGGCGCAAGGAGCGCCACCGGGTTACCCCGGAGGTGCAGGACAACGAAACAGAGATTGACACAGATCGTGAGAGTACAGACGGTGTCGAAAAAAATCAGCGCGCCGACGCCGAGTTTGTAAAAGAATGGACGGTTGGGGCGCTGGAAGTAGCGGCGGCACAGGACGAGTTCGAAGGTATAGAGGCTGACATTGAGCCATGAGCTTGCTAGGAGCTGGCTACCATCCAGAGATTAGCGAAATTCGGTTAACGCAGCAGAGACAACGCACATGGAGGTGGAAGTGTCCATGAGGTCAGGACAGCGGCTGTGGGTGCTGCGGGAGGTCCAGGAAACATGGCGAGGCCTTGCCGCTCAAACCGCTTCTTAAACTACCGTGCATTATCGATGCCCAAGGGTATCGTAACAATAGTGAATGGCATCGGCCAATTTCTCTCATGTCACTGTCGGTCGTGCGCAGAAGAGTTCCTGGCCCCCTTATGTCAGCGCACAAATTCATTCTTTTCCCCAGCGAGTCTGATACAACTTACAAGTCGTTCTCGAGAGACACCGTCTTCGGGATACGGAAACACTACGGCAGCACACGTCATGTGCGGCTTGACGCAGTGATTCGGAGCGTTGAAGAGTTGAAGGGACAGAATATTTATAGGGTAGTGTATAGCTCTTGTACGGCACGCAGCTTCCCGCTCGTATGGTGGCGGATAAATCCCAACATTACTCATCCTCTGGATCCCCAAGGGGTGTACTTTATGGCAGGAGGACGTTATGAAGTTGGCCTCGGCATACGGGCGTGGTGGGATTTTCTTGTTTGGACTTGAGACAATAAATCAGCAACAGAGTTTGGGCATATCGGGGAGAAACATCGGTATGCAGAAGAAGTCTGAGAAATAGACTCCGATGGGAGGTTCTGAAGAAGAATCGGCAGATTCTGTCCTGGCCGCGGCCGCCGTCCACGACGGGGAAGAGTGTCCGGTTGCAGTCGCTGAAAGGCGGAGTGACCAATATTTATAGTGGCGCTGCAGCCGACGTAGCCGGAAGCGTTCGGAAGCTATGGATCTGGGAAGGCCTGGGAAGCGGGAGAACACAAAAGGCAATTTCAGGTGGGAAGTCGAGGGAAAGAAGTGAAGGGGTTTTCCGGGAAGGCCGCCCGAAATAAATGGCCAGTCGACGAGGACATGAGCCTCGGCCCCGAATGATACACAAGTACATTGTCTAGTGCTAGAAAACAAGCCCTCCAACGTACAAATACACGATATACAGTGAGTTACAGAGAGATAAGCCATGGTCCAGCTGTATCTATCCAAAGGGAGGATGCGTGCAGCGCCGCGTGCAGTATGCCCACCAAAAGTCCGCGAGCGCATCAGCCGCCGCATAAATAGGCATCTAGGCCGTCGTCTTCCGCACAACGTACCTGGGTGCGCCCTCTTCGCCTCCCAACATGTAGGATGCGCCACGTGCACAGAGCCCGCGAGCGCATCAGCCCGCCGCACAAATACACCCAGGCCGTCATCCTCCACGTCCCATGTACCCGCAGCCCTCTTTATCCATGTGCGCCTTCCAGCTGCAGGGAGGAGCTGTCGGGGCAGGCGGGGCATCCGTACATATCCGTGCCTCAGCGCGCCGCTCATCGTCCTCCATGTCCGTGTCTCACCTGCCTCCCACCGCCCGGTGCACCCACGTACGCCTCTCCTCGCACCCCAGCTGCACGCACGGCAATGTCAACGTGGGGTTATACCGTGCCCATGCGTGCACGCACTCGCGCAGCGCCGCCGTCTTTTCCCGCTCCGCCTCGTCGTCCCCGTCCCCCTGCTCAGCGTCCCCCAGCTCCAGCGCCTCGTCCTCGTCCCCGTCCCCTCCGCCCCGCCCGCGCGCTGTCCGCAATCGGCGCAGGCCGCGCGTCCCACACAAAGCGCAGCGGCGTCGTGTCGACGACGGGCGGCAGCACGAAAATGCGCAGCGTGTGCAGCGAGTGCAGCAGCGGCGTCGGTGGGCTTGATGATCAGCGACGTGACGCGGAGGTGCGCGGGCGTGCCGGCGAGAATATGCTCTTCTGCGGGCCAGGGCGCGGATAGGGTGCGCAGCGCGGGGAGCGGCGGGAAGGACTGCGGGGAGACGGTGCTGGCGGTGCCCTCGGGGCTTGGTGGCTGTTCGTCGCGATAGAGACGTCGAGGTGCGTGAGCGCGGGCATGCGGTGGAGGAGGAGGTCGAGCCGCAGCTAGATGTCGCCCATGACGCCGTTGAGGGTGAGCATGAGGGATGAGAGCTGTACGGAAGCCTCGGTCGGTATCTGGATGCCGATGGAGTCGCTCACGTAGGAGCGTAAATTTGGGAGGTGGTAGACGATGAGTACCGTCACTGTGTCGAGAAGGAAGTTAGCGACATGGTAGGGCCGGAGTTTGGAGACTTTGAGGGTGGTTACCATGATTGGAGATGGTGGAAGTTCAACGGGGGAGGGGTACGAATCTGGGGAAAACAGAGGCGGATAAGGGATTGCGCAGCATTTCAGCGAAAGGTGAGTGACCGTCGAGGATCGCCAGCCGATGTGACGCACCAGCGCTTCTGTACCAAGAATGTGGATTTGCGGCACACGAGCACGACGCATCCATAGGATTTCATGCCATCCACCAGCGCAAAAATCCATATCTCCTGCGGCAGGCAGTCCGTCGCTGTACACTGTTAGGACATAGTGTGGCGCAAAGTGAGTCTCCGTCGTGCTGCCACGTGTTACACCAAGCAGTGACCCTTTCGGGTATAAAGCAAGAATAACAAGAGCCAGAGTCCTCGATGACCGTTCCCGGTAATTGAACAAAATGGTGCCCAAAATCGTCTAAAAATTATATAGATTACCAAGGTATCGTTCGGAAATATACCAAACACAAATCTGGAGCTTACTTCGAAGGGGAGGCCAGAAAATCACGATAGTACGCCCGGCAGCTGGTACCATTGAGCAGGCGAAATTTCTTGGGTAGCTTCAAGCGTAGACTTGAATAACGATTAAATTGATGCAGGCGAGCGGCGAAAGAAGACACCCACTCCTCTGATGTCTACGGTGTCCTAGAGATCGCCTGGTCGAGGAGTCCAATGAAGGCTTGGAGCTGTCGAGCAGAATATAGCCTGCCAGCGGGTGCAAGAAGAAGAACAAACTCGCAGAAAAGTGAAGCCAATGCAAGCAGCAATTTTATGGTAATAAGCCGACTAGTCTTGCAGTCGGTTTAGTTCTGATACATGTACCAGCGCAAGAAGTCCAGAGAAGGGAGCTCTACCGCAAGGGCTTCACCAGTTGTGCGTCGTGGCTTGGTCGTGGCGGCGAGCTGGAAATAAAGCCGGAGGAGGACGCAGGGATAGACATTGGTTAGGAGAACTGGGTGGGATCGGGAGCGTCGACATTCGGGAGTGGTGCCAGCAAGGACACAAGCCTTCACGTGTTGATCCGGCGGGGCCGGGTGCAGGCGCAGGCAGACAAGTACAAATAGAGCCTTTGTGGTAACATTCCAGTGTGCACGAGTCTGGCGTGGGCTGTTAGATATATTCTATGAAAGCGTCTCGGAGCAACGGTGGGGAATGTTCGTGACAACAGAAATTTCGTGTGGTTTCGGAGATCAGATTGGCCGAGATGACATCACCGGTCAAAGCGTGTTCTCTCGACGTTCTCCTTAAATAAAATCCGAAGACCATATGTATCCCATGCCAAAATAATCTGAGTTGTATACCGTCTGAAAGGGAGGAATCAGGGCTTTTTGTCCATACCTATGCTTTGGGATGTTTCGCTTCAAGCACGGTGTAGTTCTTAGTTTGAGAGATTTTTCGCGGATTCCATGAGATCACCATGGAGGCGTTCAAAACTATCAATAATGGTGCGATGCGGATGAGCTTTTAGTTAGTAGTACTCAGTAATAATACACAGCTACGTACTTTGATTTGAAAAAAATCGACGCGACAGTGGTGTTTCACAGGCATACGCAATTTCAGCCTTCCCCAGAGAATATCTTTCCAGCCATCCGGATTTCCTGGGCCGTATTTCATAAGGAAGGTGAGCGCCCCGCGGACCTCAAACAGGAGAAATGGAGGAGGGGTCCCGAGACCGAGATCCTGTCAAAAAATGGGGGAAAACCGAAAATTGGTTGTGGAGGAAGCATTTTTTGCAACAAGGTCTGAGAAAATAGATAGTTTGCGCAAAAGCCGCACGAGCCGCATGCGGCAATTTGATCTTAGATGAATTCTACCGTAGAGTTCTCTCCCAGTGGATTCAAAGTTCTGCCCTCCACCGTGCTCAGCTCGCAGTGCCGCTACGACATCCCAATTCAGTCTGTCTGAAATGTCAATGCTGCCACCAAGCTTCCACGCTAAGTGGCCGCCGTTCCGCGACCCTGTACCTTCCTCTTTGCTAATACTCCGTCCTTACCTTAACTATCATTGTATTAAACCCTGGACATGTTTTAAAATACACAGGTTGACATCCTCTGCTCCCTCCCCCCGTGCGCCCGCCCCTGTCGTCTCGTGTCTAAGTTTTGTTCTTGCCATCATCTGTTCCCCGTGTCTTACATATGCGCCCTCTGGTCCCATATTGTCCCGGCCATATTTCTTCCGCACCGTACCGTGCAAGTACCGTGCAGTCTTCATATCGTGCGTGCCTACCGCACCGTAGCTGGACCGTGTCCGTATTGCCGGGGAAGATGTCCTATACGGCACGGACGGTGAAGAGCTCTAGTTTTGGGGATGTCAGTGTCGTATTCTGCATCGGTACTTAATTGGACCCAAGTTCGTAATCTGATCTGATCCCATTTGGCTAGGCAGGGGCAAGGCTGGGGGCCCGATCGGCTCGGACACCGAGGCATTTTTTGCTGCACTGCGGGATATCACCACCCGAATAGAAATTATTCTCAGAAAACCCGAAATCACTAGCACCCTAAATGAGTTTCGATACCTACAGAGTGGTCCAATAAGTGTCAGCTTTGTCTGTTTACGCTTGGTCAGCAGACATAACCGTGATCGGCGTTGTTTGCTACCAATTACCTGGTCCATCAATGTCATCGTTTCAGGTTCACAGCTTCGCATGGTCGCATCCTCGGTTGAAATATTCCCGACAGAACTTGAATGGACTTGTCAGGGTCTAATTGGTTCAGAATGCATGCTGTAATGGTTAGCCAGCGGCTAATTCCTGTGCATACCGTATTTAACTCGGAAATTACACTTGGTTCAGGTCCTCCCCACTTTCATTATGTCTCTCCCGGCCCTGGACAAGATCACCGGGTTAGCTTTCTCCGCGTTTCTTAGCCCGTTATTCAGTCTTGATTTATAGAGCACTTCTCATTGGCACCTGGGCGAGCTCCGTTAGCAGATTTCTTGTTTTCTTCGTTTTCCCGACGCAGCCTGAAACTGGCAACAGTTATTGTACATGGCCGAGTTGATTCAGGCTGTATATTACTTCCGCAATTTCAAAGATGATTGGAAGCTGAAGGTATGTCCTTTTGACTTGTGGCTTAGCTGCTGACTTTTGGCAGACGCTAGTAGCGGTGACCTTTGCCATCGACACGATATCCGCTATCGGTGATGATATCGGTGTATATCTGGCGAGTATTCACCTTCTGCACCTTCCATGACTAGGCTGAAGCGATCAACAGTACACAATAAGTCATGCTGGTACGTTTCCGCGCTCAGAACAGTATGATTCACCACCCCATTGAGTTCGCAGGCGATCTGGGGTATATTTCTAAACAGAACTGGGTGCATCATTTCCCACCGGTGTATACTAATATCTGATTGCCACTTTCCAGACTGTGCCACTGTACATCTTCTCCACCTACATCATCGCTTTCTTGGTCCAAAGCTTCCTGGTCCACCGATACTGGCGGTTGTGCGTGCTTCATCCTTCGGCTCCAATGGCTTCGTTCTCGAGACTAAATCCAATTCTGAAAACGTTCAGTACCCACAATACAGTCCTCTCACTTCTTCTGTTCGTTTTCATCATTGCCGCAGTACGCTTTCTATTGCTTCTGTATATCGGCTGATGTCCCATTCCCCCTGTGCAGCTAGGCGTCGCACTCGCATCAGGGTTTATTATCGTGCTGTTCCCCGCGCTCGAGGACCGCCGGAAGGTCCTGGTCTCCGGAACGTACGTCCGCCTTCTGGAACTCCAGACGTTTGCGATTAATTCGTTGGATGATTCGTCAGAATCTCTCTAATTTTCCAGGTTTTCGTGGACGTCTCAATCGCGGCATTGCTCGTCTGGGAGCTCTGGAGGGCGAAGGAGTCGTTGTTGGATGTACGCACTCGGTGAACGCATACCGTGTTTGCCATGTTGTCGACGAAGCTGATTAAAGCCTTGTAGAATCAACAACACCCTCAGCCGGTTGGTGGTGCGAACTCTCCAGACTGGGACGCAATCGCGGCAATCGCCATCGTAACTCTGATCGCGTGCGTGCTGACCCTCAGCACTTATCAGACTTACCGACTATATGCAGGTTTCTGATAGACGACGAAAGCAATAGTGGGTTTTTTCTGGTCGATGAGATTGGAACCCCATCTCACTCCAATTGCAGTTCCCGTTGGCATCATGTTCTGCGGTGGTCGCGTCTACACACTCAGCATGGTTCGCTTCTCTACAGCAATGTGGACGTACCTAATAAGAACACAGCTATTTAACCTCAACGTCCGCAGCCCAACCAAGTCTGGTTCCTCTAGGGGCACTTCATCGAACGTTCGGACACCCGGAGAGCGCACCTCTGTAATCTTTGCTCGGGATGACACCCAGAACTTCAGCGGGATCCGTGTGTTGCTTGCTTGACTTTATCCCCATGCAGTCGGCTGACTGCCACCGTTCCTCATGTAGATGTCCACTGCACAGCCCTCGTACGAACTATAAGCCGTTCTGTGATATAAGCGCTTATCTTTTCCTCTCTGCAGGTGCACACTGACGAACGAAAGGACTACAGCAGCGTAAGAAGCACATCTACGTCTTATTTGGGTCCGCTGATGTTCGCGGAGCTTTTCAGGTTCACTTCGATAACGACAACCACCGGCATATGCCGAAGCCGTACTTCAACAACGGAGTAAGAAACACAGTTATGTGCCCTTTTGTGTGCCGCTAATGCCCTGATGCAGCCCGGTGATGATAGCTCCCCGTGGAATGGAGTTGACGTCAAGGAAACAGTCTGAGCTGGTTACTGGGTGATTTTATGTGTGCTCGGGTCTCATGTTCCTGGGGACTTGATCGATTGTCGAACTCAATATCCTATATTTTCGTGTTTAATTTGGCGGCCATGTAATAGAGAGGTAAAGAGTGTGGAAACAATGAATTCTCCTGTTCAGACACATTGCTGGCAGGTGTGTGTTCTTCTGTGGGAACATTCAAACTCCGCAGATTATAATTAACAACCCTGCCTCCATACATCAGTGGCGCGGTAAACTACAGACTAGCGGCTCCGCGTGATTCTACCATTATGGCATTCCGTGAATAGTTTTAAGCGATTGATGGCAAGCGGACCGTGAGTCGAGCGTCCACTGTCGTCTACTGTGTTATATAATGTCGTACTGGCAACTTTCTCGGCTTATGGCCAAGTTTCCCTCCTTATGCTGTTTCGCGGTGCGCCTCCGAAAGGTGTGCCTGTGAGGTCAGTGGTTATTCACATTCACAGTTAATTTACTTCGATTGACGGGGCGCTGTCCAGTTGTTTCCCGTCGGTGACCTCTGTTATGGCATGGGAGACGTTAAATATCACGAGTGCTCGCTAGCTGAGTCTCCCGCACTCAGCATCGATCCACCTTACTGTTAGAACCTCCCGGACATCTCAATGAGTTACACAGCTGCTTTTACGGCTCTTATTGCTGCACTCGCTTTATCTCTGATTGTGCGACGAGGAGTACAGTCCGAAATATTACAGGACCGCCATCTCCATCATGGATATTCGGTGAGCTCGACGTCTTTGTACTACCAGAGTAACAGACTAATGGAGACCCCACAAGGAAATATGTTGCAGCTGCTGCTTCCCCCAGAGCTCGGGCACTATGAATTCGCATGGAGGAAGCTATATGGACCAGTGTATAGGATCAAGGGTGTTTCGGGTAAGTCCGTTTCCTCCTTGCTGCCCGCGTTCCACGCCCATCCTTTGATAGCAAGATCGCCTGATGGTCTCCGATCCCATGCGTTGCAATGTATCCTGAACAGCCCAGATTTCGAGTTGGGGCCTCTCTTGGAAGCCTGGGTCAACGGAGTGTGCGGAGAGACCGCTGTTATGGCTCGAAAGGGTACGTTATACGACGAAAATGCGTGGACTGACGTGCATCCTCACCAGGCCAAGATCACCAGCAGCTTCGAGCGGCGCTGAACGTCGGATTCACTGCCGCCGCTGTACGCCAGTACCAACCGGTGTTTGAGAAAGTGGCGCAAACAGTGAGTTTCACGTTCAAATATAGCAACCCTTGTTCCAAGTTATTTCATAGATTTCGGAGAGGTTGGACAATTCGAACGTCTTCTCACCTGATATGTGTCCCCTCCTCAGCGCCGCCGCTTTCGATGCAATAAGTGAAGGTACTCGGTGCATCAATGAATGATTAAATCACAATAACACTCTGTGTAGTGGTCTTGGCTATCCTATTGAAGACTTGGGTGCCGACTTTGTCAAAAACAATCTCGAAGTCATGTGCGTGAGCTGCTTAGCCATTATTAAAACACATTCATCTTTGTCTCCGCAGATCTCTAACAGCAACCCAGTCCTCGAGCCAGATTCTAGCCGATGCGATTGGCGCACTCCTCCCTGGATGGCTTCTACGGCTGACCATGCACCTTCCGACGAGGACATTCAAACTCCTCCGGACACAAGTCGACCTTGCGAATCGAGAAGGACGGCGTGCCGTTCGCGAAAAGTTGGAGACTGCGCGACAGGGACTAGACCCAGGGATGACGTATTCAGCCTTCTCCGTCAGCATATTCCCAGTTCTTGACGTGCATAGCTAACCAAGGTCTTTCAGTGAGTACAGAGGACTCCAGGAAAGCATTAACCGAGGAGGATATCGTGGGCCAGACTTCGCTTATCATGCTTGCTGGTCAAGAAACGACGGTAGCTGAAGAGCGTCTATCTGAGTTATATCTGAAATATCCCATTCATAGGCAAATACTCTAACTTTTGGGCTGGTAGAACTAGCGAGAGATCCTGAACTCCAGAGCAGCCTCCGGGAAGAAATTCATGCTGTGCTGGGTACCGACCGCCACAACATTGCGTACGATAGCATGCCACTATTGAATGCGGTCATCAAGGTGAGTCACACTCAGGACGCAAGATCATAATGGGCTCCGACTGATTTTCATGTACAGGAAGCACTTAGGTGTACCCTGGGCTCCTTTTCCAGAGCGAGTCGCGGCGCAAGATGCGGTAATCCCGCTGTCGGAGGATATAACCCTCACAACGGGACAGCGTACAAATCGGATCCCTGTCTTCAAAGGACAGCTTGTGATAGTAGGGATTGCATCATACCAGAGGTTGTCGATTTCCTTGTATTGCTCATCGCAGCGCATTGACGTGAATGTAGGTTGGAGTCGCGTTGGGGAATGGACGCCCACAAATTCAGGCCGTCCCGGTGGTTAGATGGTACAGTGCATCAAGGTGAAGCTGTTGGTCCGTACGCGAATCTGTGAGCTCGGTGCTTGGTCTTCTTACGCTCGTGTTTGATCTGGGATTCCCAGCCTAAGCTTCTTGGGTGGTCCGCGCACATGCTTGGGGTGAGTTTCTTCGAAAAATACAACACTCTGATTTGATACTGGCTTACAGATGGCGATTTGCGTGAGTCATTTTAAATGTGCTGATGCATTTAGTGACGCGGACTCAGAGTTCTGGAGATGCAAGTCATCCTTTGCGAGTTGATTGGCAAATTTTCATTTCCCTGCCGGTTGATCATGTGTTTCGATCCCGATTCGCTGCTGCGTTGCAACCTGTGGATGGGAATGGCAGGAAAGGCGCTCCGTTATGCGTCAAAAGGGTATTGTAGAATGTGAACAAAAGAGGTGTATATACTTTGTCGAACCGTGAAGTCTGCAGTGCCAGTCAGAATGTACTACTATCCTGAGATGTCGTGTTACCCGCTCAATGTGAAGAATTCCGCTCAGCGATGGTGGAATGCTAGAAGAGCAGATGCATAACCATCAGGCTACAAGTTCAATTCTGACTTTAGCTTTGGCATACATATCATTGTGCAAAAGTTTTTACATTTTCGCAGTCCGCATGCATGTGCAACCTGACCGTGTAGCCTCAAAACCTGGACAGTTTCCTCAAATTAGAACTTAAAGTTGCGACAAATTGAATTATGCCAACTCTTGTTCTGCTCTCTATTCACACAAACTGGATTAATTGCACCGCCGACCGGATTGCGCAAGCGAACAGCAGGAGACGAAGTGCAGGCTATATGGAGAAAGGAGCAAGCAGGTACAGATTGATGAGCACCGCCGAATGAGCAAAGTCTTAAAGAACGGTTAATCTCGAAGCGTCTCCAACTTGAAAGGACAACAAATTATAACTGAGAAACCTGTGACATGAACAAAACCTAATAATTTCACCGCACAGAGATTTAAATTTTTGTGACCGTACGGTTTGATCTACCAACGCATTCGAACCGGGAACCTCGAAGATGCGAAGAACGGCATATCAGCCAGGAGAGATGTGAAGGCTTCCTTATGTGAGGGCCGCGTAACCAACATGAGCAGATTTAAAGAACAGGATTATGTAGTCTACGCAGGCCGACGCAAATGAGAGAACAGAGGTAGGTTGCTACTGTTTCTGGTTGGTGCACGCAGTAGTTTCGAGGTAAAAACGAGGAAGGGTTGGCTGTAAAAACGCGGTTGTACCGTTGAAAGTAATAAAACCCACTGTAAAGTCCAGGAAAATGGAGCATAAGCCATAAAATAAAAATTAATTTCAATTGCTATTGTATAGCAGGACCAGCATCTAAGCTCAACACCAGACGGTGTACTGTGCGCAAAAGCGGAGTGCAACAAGCGGTCGACCTACCCGGGCTCCGGCAAGCAGAGTTTGTGCATGTGCGGGCACCCATCGCTGAACGGCAAGAAGGTGCGCGTGTCGGAGGTTACCCTCGTAGCACGCTTGCAACGGCAATCGTTTGGGGCAGACTTAATTTAATGACATTTTACCATGTTTCGTACCTGCAGTAAAGATAACCCGTATATAGTTGCCGTGGTGTGAATTGCGCGCGGTAAATAAATACGTGGCAGCCACTGCGCACAAAGCCTCACCACAGTGCGCATGCACGGAGTAGCCACGGACATAGAGCACCGGTAATCACACCATGATAACCTGCTCGTGGATTCACGATCAGGGAATTATGTTGTGATGACCCGGATATGCGCTTGTCCGAGCATAGCTCAACGGAAGACAGTGGCGATATGCGGTGCCCATAGTGGGGAGGTGATCGTAAGCATCGCACAGACGATTAGTTCATGGAAACAGGATGAGATTTAGGCAAATTGGACGGACTAACGCAGGGATTCACCTAAGCCTGAGTCCAACATTCTGGTGAAAAAGGCGCTATTTCGGCGGTCAGTGGCGGCAATATGGGCATCTGCGGCGCTTGTTTCAAGTACGAGTGGACCCCAGCCATCACATAGAATGTTAGATTATGGAATTTGAATGAGAATTGGGTAAATGGGACTCACCGGAGTCTAATATTGGCATTTCACACCATTCTGATGAAAAGGCGTGATTGCGGCGGGCGGCGGCGGCAAGATAGGTGTTCATGTGAAGGACGGGCAGACCCTAGCCATTGCATATAACGTTGGCTTATGGAATTTGAATGAAAGTTGAGCAAATGAGATTCACCGAAGTCCAAATATTCGCATTTCACGCCATTCTGGTGAAAAGGCGGGATTCACTGCATTCCGCGGCCCCGTCGGGAGAGCCTGTGACGTGGGTTGATATCGGTCGACCTCTGGCGACATGTACCGAAGTGATGTCGGCAGACTCTGCCGACCATGGTCGGCCGAGGTCGACCGACGTCAACCCAGGCAAACAGACCTTGCCGACGTGGGGCCGGAATGCAGTGGTAGCGGCAGGCGGCGGCGGCGGCAATAGATGTCTCCGGCGTTCATTTCTGGTGCGCGCGCCGCCCGCTCGCGTCGCCGTCGTCGCGGTAAGTGCGGTAGCGAGGTCGAAGGGGTTGCGTCAAGGTGCGGGCGTCGAGGAGGCGCCAAAGGCGGCGTGGGCGATCGACTTGGACGTCGCCGCAGTCGCGTAGCACGTCGGGCACGCGGCTATCGGTGTTGCAGTCGCTCGCGCGGGTGGTACGGCGTCTCAGGAGGGATGATGGTCGCATAGTGCGGGCAGTGTTGTGATGGCGTATTGGCTTCGCTTGCATGGCGAGCGGCGCTGGTGGTCGCGCGGGATGTCGAATCGGGGACGGGGCAAACGGTGGGCGACAAGGGAGGCAGCGCGCGGTGGCGGCACTGTAGGCCATCGTGACGGATGCGGGATGATGTCTCCACGCGCCGAGGACGCGGACGCTGGAGCGCGGGGGTACGCAGGGGGTTAGTATCCGCAAAAAGAAACGGGAAGGCGAAGAGGAAAGAGGGGAAGGAGAGGATAGGTACTGAGTGGGAGGTCTGCGATGAAAACGCTAGATCCTGCAGTAGCAGCTTTTAAGCGACACAGTCGCGGCGGGGGGCCCCGGGCGACGTCGGCGCGCAGTGGACTCGGAGGACATTCGGCGAAGGCGAGGACATCAAACCTGCAAAACGGAGGAGGTTGTGTGGGAGCAAGCAGTACTATAGTCATAGATGGGGCTGAGGTAGAGGTAGCGGATAAGCCTGGCGAGGCGATGAGTCATGGAGGTGGTGTGAGTCAGAGGCCGACGGCGGTGATGGCGACACGCGCGCGTAAACAAACGCGTCGCGTGGCAGGGTCAAAACTCCATTCTAAAAACAGCATCGTAACACCTGTAGCGGCTGTAGCACATGAAAAACAGGAGTTTTCCGCCTCCGCGACTGCGCGCATACACTCAAAATGAAGGTATTCGATGGGGCGAGGCCATGGAGAAATATGAAGGCAGAAAGATTTTTTTGAGGACCAAGAGTAGCGAAAAAAGGGTTTTCTGAACATGATCAAGGATTTCACCCTAGGGGGCGTATAATCCGGCACAGCCGGGAGTGATATTTCCATGTGGGCAATCGACCTCGGATATCCACAAGGTCGGCAGGTGACGGGATCGAGGTCGTTTTTGAACCACAATGTGGTACAGTCCGAAGACCATTTGCCCTGTAGCGCGGAAAAAAACGCGATTTTTCAAAGGGTATGTAGCGCAACAGCGATGTTAAGGACAAGTTTATAGGTAGAAGGTATGGTGAATCCAATGGAGGGCAACGATATGGTAAAATCGAGAAACGCAATTATTTTTATTTTCAAGCCACAAACATAGTCAGAGTCTTTGCCTTACATAAATGAATCATCGCTGGAATTTATTGCGGTTTGCCCCAGAGAAGTTTCTCTCGTCCAGAGCTCCAAAATCATGGTGTATGGAAGCTGGTGGACTTGCCAGAGGGCAAGACAGTGATTGACGGCCTGTGGGTGTACTCGTTGAAGCTGGACGGAGATGGCAACATCCTCAAATATAAAGGATGCTATGTCGCACATGGTGACGAGATGGTGGAGAGGCGAGACTTTGAGGTGAAATGGACGATGGTCACAAGGTGTGGAGGTTACATGTCGGGCAGTGGGATTTTTCGGGCACGTATCTGAACGGGGTAATGGACAAGCCAGTCTACATGAGACAGCCACAGGGATTCGCAAAGCAGGAGGAGGAGCCCAAAGTCTGCTTGCTTTTGTGACCGCTGTGGAAGGGTAGTTTGTCTCCTTCGTCGCCAACCCCCTTCTCACGCCCTGGAAGCACGAAGCAATATTCATACCCAGATCCCGTATTATATTATTCCACACTTTCGCTCTGTCATATTTGAACATGTCACTGACACAACCTTTTTTCCTTTGACTTATCTCCCAGATTCATTCAACTACTGTGTGAGCATGTCTGTGCGCATTCCACAGCCAAGGCAACTTCAACATTATCTTAAGATATATTTTTGGATCATGCACGAATCATCCTTTATTGAGTTTCTGGACATTTATACACGTACCTATCTGATATACCACAGACTTACCATTTTTTTACCGCCAACGCGACGAGCCAGACCCAAGTCCTCGGCCTTCTCGGACTACGCTGGGGATTGATTTCGAAGTGGCTTGGGCACCCATATTCGGCACTGAGCGGGGCAGTGTACATCTCCCTATAACGTCTTTGCGTAGCTCCCGGACTGCTCGTTGGACGAAGGTTTGACTTTTAGCTGCGGCTTTTCAACCACGGACACTCTTACATACACGGTTTTGACTCATCATATTTATTGTTTGTACTGGACCCACACGGATCACTTCTCTCTTAGCCACGTACCACTACGTCTACATCTATTTCGAAGCAACCTCGAGCGAATCCATTCTCATTTGATTATATCTGAGCTAAGTTTTATATATTACTTACATTATTCATTGATCTACGCATAGTTTGATTCAGCTTCAGTTATTTTCGATATTCTTACTGCAAGCCTCTACGCCCAGCCAGCACGACCTTGGCACGGCCTCAGTCCTCGTGAGGACAAACCCTCTCTTCCACACCGCTGTACGGGCTTGTTCAGGCCGGCCATATCTGGTACATATAAGTTGTTGGTGAACAGGTACCGAGACCAGGGGTACAAGGAAAGCCTCGCTGACCTTTGCATCAGAATGCGCAAGAACGGAGAAGAATACATGCTTGCCTCCCACACAGACAACGTCTTGGGTGCATCTTCCTCAGCTGCCAAGAGCAAATGAGTTGTCAATGAGTTCGCGGTGGAGTGGGACTTGAAGGAGGTGGATGTGTCCTTGTTGCTTGGTTTGATGGTTGACAAGTTAAGCGATGGAAGTATTTTGCTTAGCGAGTGGCAATACTTTGAAAAGGTGTTTTCATTTCGGTTTTTCCAATCTCCCTGCTTTGACCCTTCTTCCATGGCGATGCCTATATCATCAAGACTAAACTTCTCTGCCTCCGCTGTCAGCGCCTCTCCCTCTTGCTCATCAAATCCAAGGGCGACTTCACCATTATCCCCGGAAGATATGTCCTTCATGCAAGACAACCTTTACATCCCATTCTCGGCACCCTTGTATGGGGGAGTTGTGGTACTCATCCTGATATCGCTTATGTTTGTTGCGTCCTCGGCCACGTCCAGTCTAATCCCAACTCCGAGCACTGGGACATACTCATTGGCATGTTGCGTTACATCAAAGGGACACTCGACTGCGGCATCCATTACTGAGTAACAGCCACATCTGATTGGGAACAACTTGATGTAATAAATGCTCCTCCGCTGCTATTTGCTTCCTTGTAAGCTTCTCTGAATTTTTGGTAGGAGGAAACATTTTTATTGTGTATGAATCAGCCTCAAATAGGCAAAAGAATTTGCCTGCACATTTGGTTCTAACATTAGCCATAAACTCCTAGCTAGGAATAATTGGACCAAATGGAGAGATATGCAAGTGTAGCCAATTGATGGACCAGACTTATGAGTTGCTCAATGCAATTCTAATTGTTCACATCAAGTCAGATACAGGAGGAGAACTGCCACCAGGTGTGTTGACTCACATTGGAAAGTTCATTGAGTAAGTTGTTTGCCTTGGGGGGAAAACTCGCTTGGTATTAGAGAGCTTGCGCAAAGCCGCATGCGGCTGCACAGAGCCGCCTGCGGAGATACCCTGCATGTCTCCCCCACATTTCCAGAATGGCCAATGAGCGCATCCCAGACCACTTAAGCCAAAAATCAAAAAGCCGTATGGAAAGACGTTGCGCCGCCAAAAGCCGCATGCGGCTTTTGCGCAACCTCTTTATTGACTACTATCAGGACCCTCCACAAAATACACACATTTGCCTCCCCTTCGAATGGCGTCTCTCATCCAATCTAGGTCGCTGTAATCCTCGCAGAATGGTATCTAGTTAAGTGTTCCAAATCGTTGGCACGCGCTTCGCTGACGAGACAAGACGACTTCAGTGAGTGGGCTTTACAAATGCAAGATTCTAAGACATGGAAGGACAGGGCTACCATCCACGGACGGCCAGCGGGGACTAGGGTGGAAGTTTGAGCCGCGCACAAGGCAGCGTGTGGACAGGGTGAGCCGTTCGTGTAACCTATTTTCTTGTCCGGCTCCACCTCTTTACCTTTGCTAATTGACGGTCCCAGCTGACGACACCTCGGTCGCACCGCTCTCGAGTTGGCGAGAGACTGCGCACGTGCCGCACATTTCCTCAGTGTTATCAGTGCGTTCCCAGCCCAGGTGTTTGTTTGCGGGACTTGCCAGCAAGGGTATCTGTGTTGCATATAGTATGTCCCCGTTGTCTCGCTGGGTTCAGTGTCGAGCTTACCCCCTCGTCCTTCAGATGTGTTGAAGCAAAGCTCCCTTAGGCTGACATCGGTTCGTCATTCATCTCTACTCTCAAGTGTGACACATCGATTAACCACCCTTGCGCAGACGACCGTGCGCATAAGCGCCCTCGTACCCGTCGGCTGGATGCGCACCCCTAGCGGCATCTCCTTCAACTCACCTTCCTCTGGATAGTCGCAGGCAGGAGCCTCGCGGGCCCACCTCGCTCACGCAGTTCGAGAACATCCGCGGAAACACAGCGACGCTCGACACGGGCTTGCATCATCCGTCCATAACCAGGGACGGCAAGACCCCAGCACCGCACGCGACAACAGACTGGTATGTGTGCGAGCTCGTTCTACTACCCATCATGCTAAATGTCCCTGTCGTAATTATAGGTGGCCCAGTTCCCTTCTTCCACGAGGGAACATCCATATCTCTTCGGCTAACTCGGACCTTCGTCAAGGTAAGCCGTTAATATTGGATCTCGGTCGGGGATACTGATGGATTCGGAATTCAGTGCTAGGCAACGAGGACGACTACGAGCGCATGCATGCGAGGAAATTTGGTACGCGGAACGGCGTGTTTGTGCGACTGTTTTACATAGTATACATATTCCTGTTTCTTAGTTAGAGCTAATATAATTATTTCGTTCTTATTACTGCATGGTTGAGCGCTAGCAAGGCAGCAACAGAGCCGTTGGAAAGCCATTATATGCGGCGAACTGCACTGCATAGTGCTCCATAGTGCTCCATAGTGACCACGCGCGGCTGCATAGTGCTGCATAGGGGGATGTACCTATAAGCACTATGGCACTATGCAGCAGTCTAGCACTATGCAGCTTCAGCTTGTTTTCCAGATGCCGCCCGCCCCTCGACGGCATCGACTGGTGAAATTCCATCAACCGGATGGAGAATCTTAGAATGCTTCTGCAGACTGAGTACCCTTATATAGCATCCAAAAAAAAAAAAAAAGAGGCAAACGAGCAGGCCGGTCAGAGGTTGGCCAAGATACTTCGCGTTTCCGTTGCGCTGAAATCTGCTGAAGTGCTTCGGGGTTGCCATATATTGGCAACCCCACATTAAACTCACTTACGCAAATCCTCTGCATAAACTGAGCCAATTGATACGCCTCCTCCCACCAAGCCCGAATATACTGTACCTGCCCGACTCAGACTAACTGATTTTTGCCATTTATCACAGGTACGTATCCGCTGTCAGCCGGGGGCATGTGTTCTGGTAGTAGTTGTTAGTTGTGGGCACTCGGGCAATTCTGCCATGCGTCTGCTCGAGCACATACAACTTTAGTACCATAGGCGTTCGCCAAATGCCTACTCCGGGCCTGAATGCCTATCGAGAGAACGAACACCTACTTTCACAATGAGCGACTATTCTGCTCGGCCAACACAACGTTTCTAGTAGATGGACTGATGCGATCAACAGCCTCTTTCCTCCTCCTACCATCTACCATCCCGCCGCTACCAGCAGCAACCCGATGAAAGCACCTGCGCCATCGCGCTCAATACCGCATCATCCTACGGCCTCCGGCAGTTCAACTGTTGGGAACCGATGAAAGGCTTGAGGAAATTTCGTGCTTGAAAACATACCAGTAAATGCCTGAGAAAGGACAATGTGGTCAAGAAATGGAAGGACCGACACTTGGCAATGACATAGAAATTGCCGAGCCATGGGGCTTGAGGTCGCACCGAGGAGACGGGGACTTAAGGAAACAATGGAGCAGTGGAAGCCAATAAGAAACTAGATTTGGACGGTGGCGTATGCGGGGATCACTGTCGCGAAGGCGGTCACGTGATTACGTGATCAGTGGCGTTTTACAGATCAAACGCGTCTCAGACGCGACAATAAACCGCGTTTCGGTGCACGATGGCATACACTGCATTCAAGGCCCCCCTAGCCTCAGTCTGTACAGGGGTGTATAGGTCTGTAAAGGAATGCCTAGGAGGCTAAACAGACTCTGTGTAGGTCTACTAGACCGACCTGATCCCAATTGTGGCAAAGTGTGCGTAGTGCCTGACCAGTTGTGTATAGGTCACCTAAGCTGACCCTGTGTAGGCCAGTGCAGGTACCTAAACTCATCTCTACCCAACTACACCGGGGTCAGTCCTATGTTTATTCAACCAAAAATTAATATTTCAAACACTTCCGACTGTATTCCGAGAAGGCGAGTCTAGGAAGCTAGGCAGACCTAGCCTGACATATACATACCTTGGCAGACCTACGCACATCTACACACAGCTAGACAGAACTAGACAGAGCTACACAGAGATTATGTAGGCCCCTAGACAGATGTGGTCTGCCCAGCTAAGCATAGGGACCTTGCCAGATGGTAAGTCTAGGGGGACCTTGAATGCAGTGATAGTTACGTGTCAACCATAGTCTGGGAAACATGGTGTAGTCGAGGCAACAACTTGAAACCAGGGGGAAGTGCAGGAGGTAGACTGATACTGCTTCCCATTGGGGTCGCCTTGCGAGGTTGTTAAGGGGTAAGGGATATGGGTCCAGGCCTGGCCTGGTATCTTGGAAACCAAGGACAGATTTACTATTGTAGTGGTTTATTTAGGTTACACAAACAATTAGGGTATAAAAGTAGTACGAAAGTGTAGGGTAAGAACAGAATACTACGCCCGGGTTTCCTGCCCGTGTCTTTGGCTCTCTTACTGGAACGAACAGATTGAACGGGACGTCTAAGGGTTTTGAGGAACTGGTTATTAGGTTGAAAGGTCGAAGGGTTGATTGGATATTTGTTGGATTGTTAGAAAGGGTTTTGGGATTGGATATTGTGTTGGGTTGAAAAGATCGGATTTAGGCACTTGATTTATCCTGGATTGCAGCTATCATATATTTTGATAGGAACCCTCGACACTTGCGCGCACGGACTTACCGTTAGCGTTTCACCGAAGCCGAGGATGAAAGTGCATAATAAATGGGAAGTACTTAGATGTAGACGTCAAAGTGTTTTACAATGGAAAGAATTGGGCACCACGTAAATACATTCAACACCCAGCAAGTCCTCTTCACCTAAACAGACGGCAAGCTACTGGAGATCTAAAGATACACTTGGTCAGGCAAAGATTGCGCAATAGGCATTGGTTTAAGAGGATAGTCATTCGTTACTGGTAATAGGCATTCAACATCGGCAATAGGTGTTTGGGCCATCAGTAGGCGTTCGCGAATGCCCATGCTACTAAAGTTGTTGTGCCTCCGTCTGCTTCGATCGCGTGGTGTTGCGGACTGTTGCGGGGCACGACATCTTTCCTTAAATCCGCCGCTGATTCAGAGTTGTTCCACCGGCCTAAAATTACTCGCTGATGGGTGGTTAAAGGTGTCTCGGCGTCGCTCAGCTGGACAGCTCGGTTAGAATTACCGAGCCCACTAATTGGATATTGCCGTTCCATCGGGTATGTATGAAACAATATCATATTCGTTCCTGTTGCCGCCAGAAGTTCAATGTCTACGGCGCTGCTCAATTGTATCAACGCCCCAGCTTTGAAAACGCTCGCTCTTGGGTTTCCATTTTTATTGGGCAGGCACGACATACACTGCGTTCAGGCGCCTAATTGCAAAGGGGTCTGGGGAGCTTCTCTTAGCTGTGGCTATCTTTGGGCAGGTCTGGCTAGGTTCGGCTATCTCGCATAGCGACGGCCTGTCCCCAGAAGGTCGAATCCGCTGGGGTGGCGCTAACCAGGTAGAATCGCGTAGAAATGATGACGGCTATCATTCCTTCGGGGAAATCCGCGTTCGCGTAGAATGTCACCGGCCCGACTGTTCCAAAGAGACGTCATGTCGATCCTCTTCGCTTCCCGCGCCCTGCCCGACGCTACCGCCATACAAAATCGTCATACAGCGTGCGCAAGTGGCGCGTTTCTGCGTGATTGCTAGGATACAGATCCACCTTGCATGAATACTATGATATTTATCCACCTTCCACCTGCTCTGGGCGTCATAATTCACTGGTGACGGTCTTGTTGTTTTTTCCCCTGCGGCATACTCAGAGGCACGATTTTCCTATGCCCGCTATATAAGTTGGCTTTTTATCTCGCATTTTTTCCCATTATCTTACACTCATGGAGTCTCTCGCCCTCATTTCCCACATGGAGTCTGCTCCTTCTTTGAATTTCGCCGCCGAAGCGCTGGCACTCAATCCTCGACCGAGCTGCCAGTTGGGTAGTTGCCAGATGTGCCGTGGAAATATGCTGCCCCTGGTTCAGGCCTTAAACGGCACCAACGTTACCAATTGGGCACGTTGGATGCAAAAGGTATGTATTAATTTTACGTCTCCTCAAGTCACATTCTAATAGAGTTTGTCGTCCCAGTGTCAGCAGTGCGGCTGGTTCTACTGGCACAACGACCCTACTGCTATTGAGCGCATTCCCGAGGGTGTGCAAGTGCGATATGCTATCAAGGCATCGTCAAAGGAGGCTGGAACTCCTCTTCTCTGTCCGGAACAGAGATGTTTGACGGCCACTAACAAGCAGCGTCGTGCAAATAGGGAGTGCGAACGCATCCCTCCCCGTTGCGCACCCTGCTGTAAACAGGATGGGGGCTGTCGTGCACATCGGCTTAATGCTCGTGATGCCCCCCTGGGCCAGACGACATCTAACACTGGCTTTGGTGAGTCGTTCTTTAAGTAATTAAATTTACATATATGCTGATTTGATTTATTCAGTAGCCTCGTCCTCAGCCAAGCTTCGTGAGTTGCCTGCTCATTCAATTTTGATACATACTGAATTTATTTTGCTCAGTCAACTTCTCTTCGTCTGACACGGGCTCTGGTGAGGCGTCTTTTCATTGCATTATGAGATGCTGAATTTATTTCCTCAGTCAGACCTTCCTCTTCGCAGGCTGCGAGCAGCTCGTCTTTGTCGCTTGATTCAGGCTCAGAGTTGCGCAGCTTTGCTAGGCCCTTGAGCGAGAGCTATGCCCGCGGTTACCTTTCCCGACATCTCCATGTCTTGGAAGCGAATTCTCGATTGGAAGCAACCCAGAAATTGCAGAATTTGAGGGCCAACACTGTGTTTGTTGTTTTATGGGACATGGTGCGTCCAAATTTGTTCTATCCACTCTCGCGAGAACTTGACTGACTATTTTTTCTTTTGTGGCAGGAAAACAAGCCAGCCAAGAAGTTTACCCTCCTCAACAACGTGCCGGGGCAATTCGTCGCAACAGACCATCACGTTCTTGCTTCCGCCATCGTGAATGGGTTCATAGCCTACCTAGAGTGCCCACTGAGCCGTACGTGGGGTATTCGGGATGCGCGGGTACCCATTTCTACTCCGCCCGACTCCCGTGTCCTTCTGCATACCGTCAAGATTCCGGATGAGCAATGCATTGGTCTCGATGACGAGATTGCTCGGTTGATGATCGATGGGTCTGAAGAATCTGCTCACGAAAAAACAAGACGCCTCCTTGCGTTGTCCGGATCAGGTTTTTATTCCATCTACACTCTATTTTTATTGTTCTGACTTTGTTCTCAGGCCATAACCAGTCACAGCAAGCACGGTCATACACACCCGCTTTGTTTCAACCGGCAGCCGCTATTACCTCAGGTACTTATTTAATCTATGCTGAATTATTTCGTTGATTTGACTTGGTTTCGGCAACAAGCACGTTCTGCTACACCGACCCCGTCCCAATCAGTGCAATCAGTGGCCGTTACTTTTGGCCCTGAGCGCCGCATTTCTCCCCTCCGCTTCCCTCTCACCTGGGCTTGTGATATGGTGAAACGCTTCGAGAGTCTGCGCGAGAACAAGAAGGGTTCCACCCAGGCAGCTCTCCAGTTGGCGTTCGAGGTCGCTTTTCCGGAGTGTGCTTTTACAAGCGGGACTGTATATAAACATCTCAGGATTTATGACGACGCTGCGAAGTTCCAGGTCCTCGAGAAGTTTGTAAACTTCGGAAAAACGTCGGCTGGTAAATGGAACGAGGTTGTGAAGATTGTTGAAGAGCGCCGCAAGACAGTTGAGCCTGGCAAGTGTTTATATATATATATAAACCTATCGCACTCTGACAGTGACTTGTACCATCGACAGAGCCTCCCGTCATTGATGACTCGGATGACGACCAACCTGACCTTCAGTTCAATGTTATGAAGGCGAGAAAGGAGGTCTTCACTTACTTCCAGCAGGGGCGACTTCAATCTGGTTCAGTGGACCCAAATGTTCCGGTTGAGGAGATGGATGTTTTGTTGTGTGATGCGCTGGTTCGAGGCCACAAGATGAAAACTCGTCTGGTGCGTTCACTGTTTACCTTTTGAACCATGATTTGCCCTAACATGTCACGCAGGGACAATATTGCCCGGATGGCATCGAAATTGCCGATCTTGCTCTCAAAACCCTCTCGCTCTCCAACGCAGATGCTGTTGCTATGTATGGTTCTCGCGAAATGGCGGTCTGGAGTGAAGCGGCTCGTCAGGCTGAATGCCATTTTCATTACATTCTCTTCAAGAGCAAGGCTGCTGAGATCAAGTTGGATCTACCTGGTGCGTTCTTCTTTCCTTGTTTCACCAGCTATCAAACGGTTCCAGATGTCGAGATTCTCCCGACATTTCTGTTCTCCTGCCTGGACAAAAATGTGAAGACGTATATCGCCCAGCCATGGGAATGCGGAGTCCATTTCTCTTCCAATTCTCTTGACCACAACAGTGCAGCATACGAAACTATGTCTGCCTTCTCTCATTTCACTTATGAGACGAGAAATCATCGTAGTGTTTACGTCGACTTCCAAGGTATGTTATTCTATTGTATCACAGCTCTCGACTTACCCATCTATTATTACAGGGTTCCGGACAGTTAAAGGCTACAGAGTCTTCGATTCTCGTGCCCACATAATGTGAGCGCTATATTATCCGCAACATACACAATTTAATACTTGTTTTCAGTGATCATACGGACAGTCCCTCGGACTATCCTGCCCTCGGAAGTCTGGGATGCGATGGCATTGAGCAATTCGTTCAGAACCACGCTTGTGGGCCGATGTGCAAGGCCTTGGACCTTAGTCCCATTCCATCCCATATTCCCTGATTCCCCCGAGACTTGGTTATTCATGCGTATTCTAGCCTTTGATTTACCATATACGACATCATTACATTCCTTTGTTTTTTTCTTCCTTAGCTACAGGTAGCATTGCTGTTTTTTCTGAGTCATTAGTTCGTAGCTTTGACTGGAATGGATATTTTTTCCATCCATTTTGTCGGGACTTGTTCAAAAGATGGGGGGTCCCGTAGAAAAATTCAGAAGAAGAATATAATAACATCTCAATCTCTGAAGAGGACCTTGGTAAACCCCCATGAACAAATTTTCATCCTTTGGGTCTTACTGAGCTTGACAGTTTGACAACTCGAAGCAGACCGCTGAAGTAAATATTCCATGTCCAAATTACCACTTGTATGATACCAGGGCCATACAATAATTATAGGACGAGATTATCAAGATATATTGAGGTCAAAAACAATATTTGTGCCATCGCGACGACGGGCATTGGCGCGACGCAGTTATCCATCGAGTCACGTGGTCGCGCATCAATTCATGCATCTCACTTTGTTCGCGTCGAATGAGGCGTGTCGGCGTATACCCCAACTCACAATCTATTTTAAAATGTATCCCTTCGACCTCTGATTGATCCTATTTAATTTCCAACATACTAGTAATTGTTTTACCTCTGGCACAACTCCGACAATATCATAGAGGTAATATTTGGCATAAGGACAACATTTTGTCTACGCCGGAAATGCATCGGGGAATATTGCGCTCATAGGAATGGTCCATGGTGAGTGTCCCTTTGCCTCCAGCTCCGACACCACATACCGATTGCGCCGTTTGATCATCTCATCCAAAAAAAAATTGTAGCGTGTTACTTCCATGTCGCGCACTATCGCAATGTAGCCGCCGAACCAAACATTTGTCTGCTCGCATATCGAGGTGTTGAACCGCCATTTACCATCTGGTCCAATCATCTCTGGAAAGCCGGCGGGATTGCAGTACCGTTGACAGTGAGTATCGGTCACCTTGTGCTTGCACTTGAAGTGGAAAACGTCGACTGGTTTGCCCGTGTTTTTGAAATGGTTGTCGTTTATAGCACGTTGGTGGGCATCCAGCTTGCAATTGTTATCGAAGATAAAAAATTCGGGCGTAGATTCGGGCGTCGGAAATGTTGCCTTCGCAAATGTCTGGAAAGAAATTTAGTTCGAAGTAAGGAAAAGAAATCGGGCTTACGTTCACAGCCGACACCGCCTCGGATCCAAAAAGCGTGGCCCGTGACAGAATTACTCCGCACGTCCGCATAATAAGCTGCTCGTTGTGCGTCCACCTCCCTCCAAAGATGGCTCGGAGCCTCTTATTCCCAGCCTCCGATTTGCCCTCACAATCTGCGGCATCGACTTCGACTGGACCATTTGGTCCAATGTCAAAGATCACCTCATGATCGTCCTCCAGGGGCTCATCAACCGGCACCGAGTCGTTTGGAACCGCCACGCCAGCTTTCTTCAAGCGAGAGCGTAGCTGGAACATAGCATCACCCCGCCTGAAATATGCTGTCTCGAGAGCTCTGTGCTCTGTGTCGTCACAAGTCCGATGCCCAAGAAGAATTTCCGAAGGACACCCTACAACCGCGCACTTCCACTTTAGATGATGATGATCTGCGCAGAAATGGTGGCGAAGGGAAGGCAAGGGATTCTTGCAGTCATGAACCTTACATGACCGATGTCCAATGGTATTGCCATCGCAGGCAGCGGCCTGAATTTTCACTGAAATAATGTGAATAGACCGGTCAATGAATGCTTTGAACACTGACTTAGCTCCCCTTCCTTATTCTCGACGATGTGGAAACAAAGATCGCAGGCGTGAGCATAGCATTCTTGCCCTATTCCTTCCATATCACTGTTCCGCTTCTCCAGCGCT
This sequence comes from Mycena leptocephala, assembly GCA_029378395.1. Lineage (NCBI taxonomy): Eukaryota > Fungi > Basidiomycota > Agaricomycetes > Agaricales > Mycenaceae > Mycena > Mycena leptocephala. Next base: position 156,319 of record JARJLF010000099.1, on the reverse strand, counting down.
GGCTGAAGGCGATCACTCTGACTAGACTCGTCGTGCGGAAGCATTAAGACACCGCCCTGCTCGGCCTTGTCCAACAAAAGCGAGTATAGAAAAAACCCGTTCATGGTGTCCTCCTTGCGGATTAACCGAGTAATCTTCCAGTCATCTGGTGTAAAATGCTGGGTTTCGTTGTAGATAGCGGTGAATGCGAGTTTGTTGTTAAGAACGTGTGAACGAGGGCTCGACAGAGCTTCGTTGTAAATGCGGGCGCAATTAGTTCCTGACAACCTGAGATGGCATTTAAATACGAAAAGACTTATGAATTGAGCGAAACCTACCATCCGAATGTCATGTTGTTGGCAAAGAGCTCAAGCAGCGCGCTTTCGATAAAGAAGTGCTGTGCTACCTGCACAACATCTGGAACGCCACCATAATATGTCCGTACCTCGCCCTGCTTGTGGACGTGGTAGTTATGGTAGTAACGGCGATGGCACACTGTCAAAGTGTTAGATATAGAGATAAATTTGTAAAGAACGAGACTGACTGCGACAGTACAGTGATGTGGTATAAATTGGCAGCGCACCGTGTCTCAGAGTGTACAATGTGGCGTTGTAGGTGAGAGGTTCCGTAAGTGTCAATATATTCTCGTCCGCTCGGTGGTTGCGACAATCCGAATTCTGGCAAGACCGCACAGGGGGATAGAGGTGACGAAATGCTGGCTCTATTGTCAGATTTCAAGCAGATATATTCAAAGGGAGTAATTACGGACAGGTGTGGTGATGAAGCGAAGCATCATTGAACACCAAAATTTCCTCGTCCGTCGGTGAGACCGAAGACTGACTCCAGACGAGCCCACGGAAGGCTGACCAGCACACCTCAATCAGACGAGTATCAGTTTCACCTAGAGCAGTGGCCAAGACACGGAGAATGGTGGAGGGTAGAGTCGTCGGGCATTCCAGTCTGTTAATCTGGGAGAACTCTATGCTGTCTCTGGCTAGCGACGCGTAGCGGATGAAGAGATTGAGACCGTGGAAGTCGAGCAATCCAAGCTCCGGGTAGCTTTGAAGTGCGGCTGTGAGCTGGTGAAGGCTCATGGTTGCTGTTATGCGGCAGGGAACGAGATAGACTAGCACAGGAGGCAGGAAGTCACGTCAAATGCAGAGCGCGTCGCGATATATTGCCTTATTTGCCTACAGCTTCCAAACGCTCCACATCAATTCTACGCGCCTGTCATTCCCGCCCATCTATTCTACCCGCGTCCGATCTCATCAATTCTCCCCGTAGAATCTACCCAGAGAATTGATCCCAACGGATCCGACGTCCTCCCTGTCCCGGCAATTAGCCGAAGCTAGCCGAGGGCTTCGGTTAGCTCTTCCCCGCTAATGGCAGTCTCATGGCTACCCTGAAATGCTTCGGGGTCCGAAATTAGGGAGGTCCGTAAAATCCGATGGTTGTGTGGGATTCGAACCCACGGCCGCTACGTTACATTAACGTAATCATCGGTCTTTTCCGGCCAGGACTTATGGTATATCCGCTGAGCCATGCGTCCCTAACTCGTTTACTTTTTTATCTTTTGGAAAGGACAAGTTTAACGGCAACTAATCAGCGGTCCGACGCCCGCGCTACTTCAGATCGCCTATAAAGAGCCTTGTTTTGGGGTCTTCCTTCTGTCTCAACATGTCCGTCCAGCAATCCGACAAGCCTGAGATTGAGCAGTCCGAGTATGATGCAAAGTCGGCCGCCGACCTCGAGTGGGCAAACCGGGACGACCTGGTGGATATCGACCGCAAACCAGGCATACTGGGTTATTTCCTCAAGAAGAATCCAAGCCCAGAGTTCATTGCGGACCTGGCAACAATGAATGGCACCGAACTCGACCCAAAGGAGGTCGCCCGCATGTAAGCAACCGCATTCGACACGTCTTTGTCGTCGTCTAATCAATTTTCACTTTTCTAGAGAGAGGAAAATTGACTGGTGAATATATCCTCCAGAAAGACAGCTGCATTCTGTTCTGACTTGCGAGACGCTAGGTTGATAATTCCGGCCCTCAGTGTTTGCTACATGGTGTGTCGATTCCCCGACCTTACCCCGGGCTGACCCCCTGGTTCCTTCTAGTTTTATTACGTGTATGTCGTGATATATCTATGCATTCTACGACATCAACGCGGCTTTACACAGGGACAAGACCACGCTTTCTTATGCCGCGATATTTAACAGTGAGCTGAATACACTCCTGAGTCCTGACATGCTCGCGTGACCCGACTTCGCCCAGTCAAAAAGGATTTACACCTGGGCAAATCGCAATATGCAAGTGTCTGTTCCTCGAACTCGGCCCCCTTGTTGCTTACAATGCTCTATAGAGTTGGCTATCCAGTCTATTTTACTGTAGGTGCTACTCACTGCCTCATGGAACATGCTAACAGTCCCGTAGTCGGATGGGTAGCGTGGGCACTTCCGACGAACTTGCTGATGCAGAAGTTCCCGCTCAACAAGTATCTGGCGTTCAATGTCCGTTCCATTACCCGAGTCCTTCTGATCTCGGCGATTGACTCACCCCATTTGTAGATTTTTATGTGGGGGGCGCTCCTCATGGCCCAAGCCGCCAGCCGGAACTTCACTGAACTCGCCATTCTACGCACCATCTCCGGCGCCGCCGAGGTAAATTTGAGTTTTACATGGAATATTCCAAATGGGGCGAGTATTGATTGATTTCAAGGCCACCGCCGACCCAGCCTTCGTTTTGATCACGTCTACATGGTACACACGAGAGCAGCAACCTCTTCGGATTGGGTAATTACCGCCCTTGCCGAATTTATCCCCCAATACTAACTTGAACCTTGCAGATATTGGTACTGGTACGCAATTCTGTAGTGTAACCTTGCAAAAGTTCTTCTTTGACGTTCCATATACAGCGCCAATGGTCTGGGAATCGGACTAGGCGGTCTTTTGGGCTTTGCTATTGGTAATTCATTCCCCCATCTGGGATTTATGCGTACTAATGGGGCCCAGGTCATGTTCGTTCTTTTCCATTTTATAGCGATCGTGCTTATTCAAACCTCCATTCAAACCTTCGCGGTATAGATTAAAGGTTTGCACTCTTGCAGACGACATACACGCGTATTTCTAACCAAAATCGCAGGCCTGCCGAGCTGGAAATATGAATTCCTGATCATAGGTGCCTTGTGCTGCGCCTGGGCCGTCTTCATGTTTATCTTCATCCCCGATTCCCCGTACCAAACACATTGGTTCACGCGTGCGGAACGCCTCATCATCGTGAGCCGCAAGCGGGACGACCAGAATGGTCCTGACAACCGACAGTGGGCCGCATCGTACTTTCCCCGATCAGATTCTGACCGGCCTGCAGCTGGAGCTCGTCGCAAGCCGTCGAGGCCTTCCTGGACATCAAGACGTATCTGTTCTTCTTGTTGGGGTTCACGGCGAACGTCCCCAACGTATGTCTGAAAATTATTTTCTCGCAACGTTAACATGGACTGACTCTGGCACAGGGCGGAACATCCAACTTGTACGCAGGGCTCCGCACCTGCTTATTTACCTTCACTAACACTCCTTACCTAGCGGCACGCTGATTGTTCAAGGGTGAGTGTACCAGCCTTAACTGTCGGACCTGGCCTCACACCTCTGCTCAGTTTCGGGTTCAACACACTCAACACGACGTTGATGCAGCTCCCATACGGCGCGATTATTGTCGCATTGTGCGTTGCCTTTCCACACGAAACCCAGATACTAAGACGCGCCCCCAGCATCCTCGGTGCTCTCTACGTGAACAGCAAGGCCCCAAAGGGCTACCGTACTTACTTAATGGTCGCGACAACAATTCCAACCGTCGTCGGCTTCGCCATGGTTGCGTGGGCGAAGCCTAAAGCTGCCCGCCTAATCGGTTACTGTGCGATTGCCTGTTCCCCTATACTGTCATTATAAACCCATAATTGCATGCAGGGATCACGGGCGCCTCCAACGCGACGTTCGTCGTCGGGCTGTCCCTCGTCTCTGGCAATGGTACGTCTTCTGACCCATACACTGGTGCAGGCACGCTGACCATGCACCTCAGTGGGTGGTCAAACCAAGAAAGCAATCGTGTCTGCAGCCATATTCTTGGGTGTCGCAGCCGGGTCAGTCATCTGTCACGAATATACCAATATACCGGCGCGCACCTAATCAACGATATTGCAGTAACATTGTCGGCCCTTTCCTGTTCAAGGACTCGGAAGCGCCGAGATACCTTACGGGTGTCGTCGGCTGTATGGTCTCCCGGATCCTCGAAATCTTCGTGATTCTCGCGTTGCGCTTGGTCTTTAGCCGGGCAAACGCAAAGCGCGACCGTGACGTCGCCGAGGGACGCGTGGCGTATGACGAGCGCGTCACTGGTCTGCAGGATATCTCTGACTGGAAGAATCCTGCCTTCCGATACGTTTTGGTGAGCTTTTCCTGTGGTTTTCGGCTGAAGCCATTTCTCATCCGCGTTTCTTTAGTGAGCAATCTTTGCTCTTAGTAGACCACGACTTGTACGGTATGATGACCCTGATTGAACACACGACCTGGAATTGTACGAGAAAAAAAATGAAAAATAGTAGGGATGCGGGATTAGTTGCTACGATAGTCGTGCTGCTTGTAATGGGTTTGGAGGTTACAGTTGCATGTGTTTTTATGAAAACAGACGGAAGATGAGGATGCGTGTGAGGGAGGACGGTAAAAGAAAGACCAGAGAAGATACTTCGGTGTCTTGATGGTCCATATCGGCAAATTAAAGTTCAATTGTGTTGTCGTTTCGGTCTGCTCCACATATCCCGGATACGAAAGGCATATGTATACAACAGCAGGTACAGGATGATGAATGAATGGGATATCGTGGTAGTAAAGCAGGGAAGCATGCGGTGTATGGGGTATCCCAATTAGTAGCTGTAGTAGATAGATAGATAATCTTGTTATTCCATTATTATTCCACATATATATGATTATATACCCAATTTATACCTGATCTTGCTTGTGAACATAGTTTAGCCTCGTATAGTGTAGCAATGGAATAGAAAGACTCTCAAGATTGAAATTGAAGTTACCGCCGCCCTGAGAAACCTGAAAGGCTCTCCAAGCCGGAAGAATTAGCAAAAATAGTGCAAAAATTAAGGGAGGTAGTATCTGAGGAATGAAGAATAATGCCCATAGTCATTGGATTGGCGGAGGCCGGATTCGTTGTGGATTGAAGAACGGCAGTGTGCCCAAAATGGAAGTTATATAAGCAGCACAGCAAAGCCACGCGAGTTGATGGGTACTCCTTGAAATCGATTGGTATTCGTGTCGCCTCCATGTGGATGCAAAGTGTGAGAACCGGTCTAAAAATTTTCGGCGCCGCGGTTGCTAGCCGGTGCACTGCCGGTGCTAGGTGCCGCCAGCCGTTGCTAGGTGCCGCTAGCCGATCGGCTAGTTAGTTCTGGCCTAGCCGTCTGTTTAGCTCTTCGTCGTATGGGGAGCTATATCTCCATATAATCCACCCAGAGTCTGAAGAACGGCATTTGGCAGTTCCAACGAGTTAAAGTGATCGTGAACCAAACTTTTTTTTAAGAATCAAACTCGGCTGTTCGGAACGGAACTTGACCACAACCCAACACAACGTTTTTTTCTCGATTGCGTATGGGGTGAGCGACGTCACGGCGAAGAACGAAGTTGGACTTTTTGGCGGTCTTCCGAACCTCCCCCCTGCAGGGCCATGTTGACCGGCTCCCTCAGTAGTTTTCAGCTTCATATTTTGGAGCATACCTTATACAAGCCTGGACCCCCATCTTCAGATTATCTGGCACAACGCAAAACCCTGACAATCCCAAATCAGCGCGAAAAGAATGGTTCTCTGTGCGACTCGATCGATTTTTTCTTCCGCGGCATCGGACAATTGATATAATTGTTTTTTATGGGGTATTTGAAATTAACCAGTCCTACTACGATGTCACATTCCGTAATCATTACGGCAGGCGGTCTTTTCCGGCCAGGATTTGTGGCACATCCGCTAAGTCATCATCCCCACGACGATTGATATAATTATACCTTCCATTCGAATCAATGCGCAAATTGTAAAGATACAAAATTTACGTTGTTCACCAACTTCCCCGTTCCCCGTTGGCGAAACATCCACATGGTCCAGGCACAGGGGTGCAAGTTCTAAAACAACCCTCCCACATGTCAAAACTAATACAATTGGATAAGACTTAGGACAAATTACTCAGCGTGGTCCCTTTCGGAACATGCCGAGTTGTACAATTGTGGCATCAAGCAAGATATATGGTTTAACTCGAGTCGCAACCGTGGCGAAATCGCTGCGGAGGAGGGAGAAGGAGGCGTGAATGAATCTTGCACGATTTTTCTGTTTACGGCTTGCTTATCATTATTTTGTTAGTGCCAATGCTCGCCGGCTGTGCTTTGAAGGCTTCCAAGATTACATAATCCATACAAGTAACATTCTCAACACCCTAGCCGATCATTTATCCCCTATTTACCCCGCCACATCACATTGCATCGACTCGATCAACAATTGCTCCATGGGACCGCTACGTAATATATCCTCCTTCATGGTTATAAATCAGTGAGGATACTAGGTGGAGCACACGCTTCGCGATGGTGCTCCTCGCAACTCCCCAGGTAGATCGACACCCTCCCACTGCATCGAAGAATAACTTATCGTTTCCTAGCTCATAATGCGCGCTTCAGCTGCGTCCATCTATTTCTTTGACTATATGATGACGCTCCCGAGGTATCTTAATTTCCTTCAAAGTGTATGACCTATAATAACAGATTCAAGCGAGTATCGCATTTACAAGCGTCAAAAGAAAATATGGAATCCCTCTGCGGCATGTATCCTGTTCGTACTGAGCAGATACGTCACCCTCGTCTCCATCGTAATGGCCACTGCTTTCTTCTTTGGTACGACCTGGACCGAGAAGACCTGTGTGCCTGCAGTGTTCGTCCGTCTCAATTCCTCACCTCATCGCCGTTAACTTACTTTTTCAGCGGGGGAGCACTTCGGGCGCTGAGCGCATCTATTGTCTCGCTTATATTCATGTGGCGTGCCTGGGCAATCTGGCATAAGAGACGGTGAGTTATTTATTCTTCTCATTGAGCTAACGCTGAAGTGGATTCAAGCGGATCCTTTACTTCCTGATGATCGCTTTCATACCAACTACCGTATTCACCTGGGGCTTCGTCTTTAATCAAGTTCCAGAGGTAAAGAATGGGAGTTGTGGGGGCCTTGCCGGGACGGGAGCGTTCGGTGCCAAATGGCCCTTTGCGCTAGTACGGTTTAACTTTGAGTTTGTTCGTCCGCGATTCTAAATTTCTTTCCACAGGCTAATATAGTAGGCACCTGCTCGTTTTTCAGCATTCGCAGTTTAACCGACTATGAAGGTGTTCGATGCAGTCTGTGTTGGCCTCAGCACGTATAAGCTTGCATTAAATCTCAAGGACGGGTCCAGGTGAGCCATAGTCGGCTGTAATTTCACTGTCAGCCACCTGATTATTCCGCCAGTCAAATATCTTCAATTCTCCTGGTGGAGTATGTCGCTTTCAATGTTCGTGAATTAAAATCTAACAGTTGTGCAGCGGCTTGGGATATTTCTTCACTTCTGTGGCACTTCAAGTGTTGAACCTTATCTTCCTGCTGTCTCCTGTACGTCCATACTCATCGAATCTCTCAATCAGGCTTGAAATCGATCTTTTCTTGAGGACCCAGCGAAACAGAGTACCATGATTACCTTTACGAACGCCATCACAGGTCTGCTGTCTCAGCGCATCAGTGAGTGGTCGCCCCAGTCTTTAATCGATGCTTTTTGAATGATTCCTCTGCCTAAAGTCACCTCCCTCTCTCAACGAGTCATCAATGCCACATCGACGAACGAAGTATCCCAGACACGCGACAGGTCGCTCTCGCGATCACGCTGGACGAATGCACTTCGGCGGCCTGGTCAGACTCCTGCAACAAAGAATGGGATCGAATTGGGCAATGTTATGACGGTGTCTGTGCAGGTGACGCGGGACCAAGTCGCGGATACGGAGAACTCGTACGACGATACTGATTCGAACAAATACGCAGCCAGCATGAAAGAGAGGGCGGCGGTGTAGGATTTGCACCGATTAATCCATTCTTTGTCTGTATTATCTGGGAAATTAAAAGCTGTTTTTTTTCGAACACTTCTAGGTGGTTCAATGTGGGCCAATGTTTGGTTTAAATATTGATGCGAGTATGGCGATTCAAGTTCGGTCGACTGTTCAAGTTAGTTATCAACAGTTGCAACAAGTACCATTCACTGCGTTCCGGTGTCGGTTGTGCTGCCGCGAGGTGAGGTCGAGGTACCTTGAGGCGATGGGCCATCAACCTCGGTACAGCTTGAGATACCTCGATGGACCTCGGGCTCGTTGTCCATAAAAGGAAGTGTGGTTTCCCACGCCTTCGCACCATCGTCGACGTGCACTCTGCACACCATAAATTCATGCGCTTTTTCCATAGACTGGTTCACAATATCTCAGAACATGACCGTACATTTTTTTCTCGTCCCACAAAACTCAAAGAACTGATCAATAGAGCCTAAATTCGGTTGAAGTAACATAACGGGACCAGGGCCCCAATACTTCGTTTTTTCTTACAATTCTCACTTGCAAAAAATTCTTTGCCTACTAGTTTGCCGCTCCGTTCTGACCCTCAGAACGGATGGCTGTGCCAGCGGATAGCCACCGGTGGCTGGGGTCAGAACGGAGCGGCAAACTAGTAGGTTGTTAGGGTTCATAGAGTGAGGGATGCGAGTGATAAAATCAACATAATGTCGGATTTTTGTCCTGGTTTGGCTAATCCATGCTGGTGTCAGGCCCCTGGGCTCAAAGGTAGCCAGATAAAATCATGATCTGCATAGAGGATCGAGGGTTGGGGTGTCATTGGGCAACTCAGCTAGCAAAGTCTAATTTTCGGTGGACCTCACAATGGCCTGTCAGCAGAGCTCCACCAACATCTTCTTTCACTTTGAGCGACATTTGAATCCGGGCTTACTCTACAATTGCATTCGATTCGAACGACAGGGCAGAATCTGATTGAGGATAGGCGTGAAGCAAAAGAAAAAAGAAACCATGAGAGGGGGAGTCGGGAAATATCCAACTTCAGAAATGCTCGATTGGATCAACCAGAGAGGGGAATCGATTAAGATTGTCGAGCGTAGCAACCCGAGAAAGCATTGCGGAAGAAACCCCAGGAATGGAGATTTAATCTTGGAAGTCGACAAGCGCCGAGGCGTCTAACTCGGCAACCACCAATTCACCACATTTCAACTTGATTTCAACACAGCCACCAGCCTCGTGCTTCCCACGTTGCCGCCACGAATCTGTCGCGCTGAGGCTCCCGGTTCAATCCACCTGGGGTGCGCGCTTAATCCGCAGTATCTATTGCCTATCGCGACGTTCTGACCGCCTACCCTCTGGTACTCGGGTGATTCCTGTTCATATGCATTGTTCAATCTCTGCCACAAACTGGAGGCTCCGGATTCTGCAGTTCCCGGCTCGTTTCTTTTGCTTTTCGAGTAACGCTAGCGGTGGCTGAAATTCTGTGCCTTATATCTGACGGGCATCTCTACTCTGCACGTCGAATGCAGACGTGCGCATCCCTGCTCTACTGACTCTAGTCTTTCTATCGCTCCACGCCGTAATTCCACTGGTCGTCCACTCGCACTTACACCTGCCGGCTGTAGCGCTACGTAAGGGGTACCCTTGCTACAGCAAAAATCAGGATTTGCTGATGTTGATGCTCTAGCACTACTGCATCATGGAGGAGAATTTTCAGGTTGAGGGTGATCTTTATATAAACTCTCGATGCCGAAAACGGAGCTTGCACTGGGTTCTTCGGAAGTAGTACCCATCTCTCCTCGGGACTTTTTTCGACTCTTTCTGGTTGAAAAATTCCTCTTCTAATGGTCTGGTTATCTTCTCTGAACTCTGCCCGTTGTGGCGAATTCTGGAAGGCTTTGCTGTGTCGAACTATCCCTTTCGCGGACCGGGCTTCGCTCTTTGTGCATGAATTTCTGGTGATGATTTCGAACGTCTAGCTTGTCTTCCTGGGTTTATGCGCCCACCAAATATTTTCCTCGTCCATACTCAGTGTTAGCCGCTTCTCTCAAACACAGACAAGACCGTGTCGCTGAGTGTGCACTTACGAATTTCCACAATTGGTATCTGAGTGTCGTTGTCAAGTTCAGATCCGTAGCCTGCCTTTGATTCGGGGCTAGGATATTTCGCCGCGTCCGCCGATCCGCGCCGCGTCACCGCCGCGTCACACGGTAATATCGCCGCATCTCAACATTCGATCGCCGCGTCTCAACATTCGATCGCCGCGTCCTCCCTTATGACTGCCGCATCCTCCATCTTCATCGCCGCGTGGTCGCCGCTGTTGATCCAGACAAAGTATACGGGGCCATCATGCAGCCCTAACTATGTCTCGAAGTTTGACCTTATGCCGCATCACCGCCGCCGCCGCATATCCATCATCGCTGTGCCTCTACACTGGCTGGGTATTTTGTAAATTACATATCAATACATCTGTTTCGCGCGTCCTCACTGGCGTCTTCAATCTCCATCGCCGCGTACCGCCGCTGACAATCTCTTCACTTACTCTCCCATGCGCCCAATGTGCCATCCACTCAACCACGCACAACTATGCTGTGGCTACTCTACACATACCAGAAGGTGCTTCTTCTAACTCAGTTTAAAGGGTTCAATCTTGTAGGGACGGAAATAGTGACTGGTATTGGATGTTCTCACGCTCTGACCACCACCACGCCGACTCGCCGATTCTCTCTTCAGCACCAGCCACGCCCTTTCCGTCTAGATCTACCCCTTCAGAACGTCTCATTGCCCGACACCAGCGCCTGGAAGCTCTGCTGGAGTCCGCTCTAGCCACCTTAGCCCTTATCCATGATGCTGGTGGACCTGCCAGTTATTCCGACCATGTATTGGATGTCGTGGCGGCCCTTGGTCGCCATATAGCTGCCCCTATTATTGCTACCCCACTTCCCAACCCCCTTCCTGACCTTACCACTGCCGCCAACTCTGCCCATTACCTTGCGGCCACTCCGAATGCCCCAGTTCCCGTTCCTGTCGACGACACAAAGAGAAGTCACGTGTCGTATGCTCGGGCCACTTCGGCCGAGCCACGACGTCATCTTTCGCCATCGCCGAAAACTAGTCAGCCAGACATAGTTGTGCGATTCACAGACGCTACCAGTGGGCCCCCTCGACGCCCCAACCCAGCGGTCATCTACGATGCTATCCACGATACACTCTCCCCCACCTGTCGGCTATTCGCGGGTGTATGATGGACCCGCAACTGGAATCTTATTATCCAGCTCGAACCGGATACCGGGACCGCCTCGTTCATGATCGACAAATATGCATCGCGCATCTGGGAAATCATTCGGCCCCTTCTGGACTTCCCGGAGGGCCATCCCGCTCCAGCCTTTGAGACTGGTGATCCCTGGCACTCTGTCGTGTTCCATGATTTACCTACCCTACGGGGCGGACACACTACACCATTCTCAAGGTTCAGGGCTCACTCGAGCTCGGTGGATACTACCACCCAGTGAAGGCGATTTCAGTGTTGTGTACCGACGAAGAGTTGACACGCCGGTATGAGAATGGCATTCGAGTGTCTTTGCGGGTTACGGTGGAGACCAGGGCGCTGTGCAGGAACTGGTGGATTCAGGAGGAATGATTATGGCGGTCAGTACAAGGCTAACCATTATGTTCCGCGGCCTCGCTCCAGCACGCCACACACCGAATCACCTCCAACATGACTAATACCGGCCAGTTGACCTCCCGTCCCATGCTCTATGTCTCTTCGCTTTTCTTTTCACTTTACGCTTACCTGGACTTTACCCAACATCTACCATGAGTAGAGGCTTCGGCCATATACCTCTGCAGATTCCCCGCTCCGCACTCGTCTTGTCACGAGTTGCACGCCGTTGAGTAGCACTACCCCTACTGATCAGATTTACTTTACTTACAATGGATACGACACAGTTTATTTCTACCATATGCCTTAGGCACAAAGGAAATAAAACAAGGATGGAAAAAAAAAAAAAAAAAAAAAGTGAATGGTATTAAATTGAGCTTTAATCTGTTGGATATCAAGCTGAACTATGTTACAAACTCCGGCGCGACATAGCTGGGACTCATCTCCCACTTTCTCTATTTATTGGACTCATATGCGCGCTGTTCGTGTTTACTTGTTCCCATTAAGTAGTAAGATTCTTATTTTCCGAGTACAAGAGTCATAGCTATGCATTCACAGTTGTATTTAAACCGTAGTACTACACTGAATTAAGTCAGTTCTTCTGCGATCTTTCCCCTCTTAAGTCTACCTCTTCAATATAATCATCATCCATGTCTATTGTATACCAGCCACGTCCAGAGGCCCCAACCTTCCCCACTGGTGGTTCCAAGCTTCTCAGTGCGTGAATTGTTCCCTCGAGGTCGGAGCTTGCGTGGTGTTGCTTGTCGCTTTGCTGGCGGGATATCCTCAACGAGTCCTTCATTATCGTTGTTCCGGCGACGAATTTTCCCTCGTGATTTCCCCAAGACATGTCTCTCCTCGCCACCTGGGAGATCAAGTCACCAACTCCTGAGAGTGCTCAGCAGTACTCGCATTTAAATTGGTGACTGCATATCAGGTTCATGTGCCTGGGGCGATGGGACTGTCTTTTGATCTAGATATTGGGGGTATTTGCTGGGTTTTTGCGACGTGAAACCGGTCGGGGGGGGGGGGAGAGAATCTAGTCAAAGATTGGGATACTTTCTTGAGTTTGCCTACTTGAGGTATGGCACGGATTTGGAGTGTCTGAATAATGGATTAGTACTAATCTACCTCACGAGAAGTTGGGCCGAGGTCAAAAGCATGTTGTGGAAAGAGCTACACGCCGCGCGGCACTCTACCCTCTTGTTGCGGTGACAGCACAGCCACCGCCGCGTCCGAACCACTGCTCCGCTCCGCGCCGTTCATCGCCTAAATTGAATATTTCAGCTGACCTTGGATACCTGATAATCCCACACACCGTGACCTGCTCCATACCAGTTTTTGGTGTTTGAATTTCAAGAGAACAGCGTCAATTGATATGCAATGAAAGCCATATCCCAATTTTGCCGTACAACATCTTTCCGAAGCAGCCATTAGAGTATTTTCCCAGTAGTATTTTTTTTGAACAGATTTCAGGTCCTTCTTAGTGAATTCAAAGAGATCAAGGACTTATATGACGCAAGGGAACCAAGGAGTGGCGTGGAGATCGAGAGATTCTGCAGTGTTTGCACTAACCAGAACCTCAACAATCGGTTTAGTGTCAAAATTCAGGGTCCCTGAATCAAATTGGCGTTGTGTGTTTGCTTCTTCTGGCCATGCCTTTTCAAAGCTCATACCGGAAGCCACTATCAACCTGCGCATATTTTTTTGCATCCCAAGAAGTGGCTGTGCAATTAACGTTCAGGTTAATGAACGGCGTCGAGAGACGAAGAAGGATTTCAACCTGAAAGCTTATCAGACAGAGATTTATGAATTGAATACACATTCTGGCTGACTATGGGAGTTCCAACGGTCATATTGGTGCTGATTGGCTGACGCGGCGCTGCCATGCACTTCGCCGCGACGCGCCGCGCTGCCCTGAAAGCTCAATTTTTCAAACGAAAAGTATGGTAAAGCAATTACGAACTCATGCCTTCTGCCTGACCATGTTACGGCGCTTTAAACTGCTGAGAAATGCACCAGAAAACGGTTTGCTGCTATTGCGGCTGCTGCATTTCACACCTAACCGCGCCGCACCGATCTTCTTTATCTGTGTTATTTTCTATTCAACTCCAGTTCCTGAAGGGTTGGGGATATCATAGGAGCCTCCATATAAATTGAGGGTTGCTGTTTCTGACAAGAACAGTGTTAGGTCAGTGAAGCACTGATGTTGCAGTTTGCGGCACGGGCTGCACTGCTGTATGTGCATTTTTCACAACATTTCTACTGAGTTCCCGTCCATATTTACCAAGGAAGATAGCCTCCGCTGAGTTTGTCCTGGGTGTTGGAGCTGTGGAGAGGCATTGTAGTGGCCTGACACATTCAACTGTTGTGATGGTGTCAAAATGGTATGGCGGTCAAAATGCACATTTATTCTGCCGCAAGTTTTTTCTCGTTTTTTATGCTTTTGCCGCAAGTTTTAGGTTTTTGGCAATCCCAAAATAGTTGCGGCACAAGTCAATCTACCGCAACTTTTTTCGTTCGAGTGCTGCAACTTTTTTTTTTTTTTCAAGTAACAAAAATTTGGCTCATTATCTCTGGTCCAATCCTCTTGAAATTTGGGTAATGATAGAACCTTATCTCGGACCCACAGCAGCCCAATTGTTGGAACGAAAGTAAGACTGTCTGAAAATGGTATACCCGAGATCACCGAGGCAGTCTCGTCAAACCACAGTGCGCTTTCCACCATTTCGAACCTTTCTGACCATCCCATCACTCTATTAGCTTTTCTGGCCAAGTTATATCAGATCTGTGCTTCACAGTCCACTGATCTCAGGCAGTGTTGAAACAGCAAAAATAGGGGAGGTTCAACCTTGAAGGTTGCCAACTTTGGCCTACTTGACAAGGTTGAGCTGTCCACTGGCAGAAGCACCTAAAGTGGTGCTATTCTGAGAGATTTTCTGAGCTCAGAGGATTCCAGGAGGATTGATGATTGAGAAGGAGCTACCACTACTAATCTGTGCTCCTGTACAAAATAGACAACACAAACTGGGACACAAACATCAAGGATAGGTGTACAATATGAGCTGTTCAGTATTGCCACATCATAAGGGAATAGCTGAGCAGAGGACAGCGTAAGCGATGGTGCTCATGGGGAAGCTCATGTATGCTCAAGTTTGGATCAAAGAGGCTCGGTGAACGCGGATGCCTAATATGAAAGTCGGACATCTCGAGAAGTCCAAATGGATGCATTTGACTTGGATTTGCCGCTGATCGCCCAGAGCACTATATTTGCGGAAGTAAATAGATTGAGTTTCCGCAGAAAAGTTTTCAGCCAAAAAAAAGTTGCGGCACTCCATGAAAAAAAAGTTGCGGCGGATCAACTTGTGCCGCAACTATTTTAGGATTGCCAAAAAGGCCTAAAACTTGCGGCAAAAGCATAAAAAACGAGAAAAAACTTGCGGCAGAAAAAAAAAACATGCGGCAGAATAAATGTGCATTTTGACCGCCATATGTAAAATGGCCTTTTCTTGAACTGAAGAAACCCGTGCAGTGGAGTCAATGAACAGTTGTCAGGAAGGAGATGTTAGGCTAAATAAAGAATGAATGGGATGTTCAGTTGATTCTGTGAAGGTCGGTTTGGCGCCGCTATGGTGCCGCGTCGAGGATCGTGACCGCCGCATCACATTTTGGACACGCCGCGTCAATCAGGGGTGATGCAGCGAAGTCACCATGTACTTCGCCGCTTCCTACCCCGGAGCGCCGCGTGTCGCCGCGTCCAAGTTTAATTCATGGCGTCAAACGAAGATGTATACAGAGTCCCTCAGGGCCGTTCCTTGGCCGTCCAACACTACTACATGGTGAGTACATCCTCTGTTTATGCAGAGTCGCTACGGCCTCCAGAAAGCATGATCGGCGCTTGCCAATTTTGGATCGCCGCGTCAACCGCCGCGTCCCCGTCGCGCCAACCTGACGCGGCGAACTATTTTTGCCCCTTTGATTCCCAATCTTAGTCTAGATGTGTCTGCAAAGCATGTGTTCGATACTTTGCACCTCCACGTCTCTGATTATAAGGACACAATATTTTTCTTTATGCCGAAATATCTCAAAACTAGGCAAAAGAAATGTACGTCCTCCTCACTACAATCCTATCCATTCTGCCCTAGGATCCGGCCGTAGCTGGGCCTAAGGCGAAGATAATTCCGCAAGCATGAAAAAATATTGGTGCGCAGTCAAACTCCAGGCAGATGTAACCACTTAGAGAGAGATCTGAGTACAGTATTTGCTGGTTCATCCAATTGTCTCAGTACAACAGCGGCACCGTCCACTGTGAGCCAAAAACATGTTGAAATGACGGTCTCTACGTCCGTTACTCGGGTTTAGCAGAAGGCCCTCGCAAACGCGCAGGGGATTCATTCATTCGACAATTGCTACGGACTTATACAATATCTGATTAGGAACCAATATATCTAAGTGGGGAGAATATGATTAAGTAGAGGAAAATGCAAGGTACAGTGCGGCAAATGGAAGAAGGCAGTGCAAGGGGAATAGCTAATGTACCTGTTGCCTTGCTACGCCAGTTGGCGGCGGCGGTGAATACGAGCGACGGCCTCGAATTCCAACAAAAAACGGTTTTATAGGCTGACAGGACACTCTTATCTGTTTATTTCTTTATTCAGGAGCGTGGTTATCCATTCATTCGCGTTATATCCGGTATCATATTTACATCAGTGCAGATCCAGTTCAACAGGGTGAAGAGTCTGTGGATTGTATCAGTCGTACGACATAGGTCTCTTGAACCAAAAAGAAATCACACGCTGTGGTAAGCTAAATGCCCGGGGCGTAGGTTCTTTGGATGGGTCGGTGGCCGGAGGATTTTAGAGTAAGATGAAGTGAAGAGGTGTCAGATAAATTAGGCCACTGGTAGAGTACGAAATTGAGAGCACGAGAAGGTATCGCAAGTCGTAATAACGACCACGAGACAGATTCCGAGTGAATCTGTAATGCCGAGGGGTTTCACACACCGAGTGCGCACAGTCGAGGTAACGTATGTCGATGGTAAACGAGATGGGACACGGGGGTTCGGCCGCTGAACCGCACTGGCCCACACGATGAGCATTGGAAGCAAGGAAGATGATGATGTGGGACCGTGGGTGCATATTTACGGTACAAACAATGACGTACGTAAAAATGGTAATAAAATTGCTTTAGAACCGAAACCAACTTGTGGTTGAGTTTCCACAAGTCGGCCATACGGCTCTGCCACAACGCTTGACGCCCGAACCTTGTCAAAAGTCTTGAACACTTCCTGCCACGAGTTGATGCCACCTTCTGCTAGGAATGTTAACACCTACTTGTCTCTTGTCTCCTTCAGTATGTGACACGATTTTGGCCATTAACTCGACAATAAAAATTCCACAAATCCGGGGGCGACTCACTGTATTCCGGGCACACAGATGTAATCGGCCACTTCTTTGTTCACAGCCTCGTGGATTGAAGCCAAGTGGCATAGCGGGTAAGGAAGCAGCGTGCACGCCGGTCAGCGTGTGTAATGCAATATTAGCAGAGCGAGTTGGGGTGAGGAGGGTGGGGAGAAACGTACAAGCCCTGGTATGTATTTGCAGTAGGATAATTTATTTTTTTTTTTTTTTTTTTTTTTGGTGGTACGATATCACCTAGCGCAATTAACAATGGGTTAGCCCGCCAGGTGCGTAAGCTTGGAGGGCACCGTCCTCCAGGGAAATAAAACTAAGAGGTCCACTCCCAAGGAAATGCATTTACGCACACGGCCATGGCTGTAGTGTGGGACTCGTATCGTGCAAAATCTCATCCACCAGGGTCGGGGGACGAGGATCTCTGTGATCTTCTAGGCACTATACCCACTAAAACCTTGGGTGTTGCAGTCAGCCAATCTTTTGGCAGTTTGTCCTCAGAGAGGAGAGTGCGGTTCCAAGTATGGACCACCAAGGAGGGCGGCACCAGTTTTTTGGACTGGAGTGTATAGTCGCATGCCATGAACCGATCTATCTCTAGTCGGTCGTTTAGCGTGTGGACCCAGCGATTGTGAATCTCGGATTCCGAGTGAAATTCGCCGTCCCTTCCTATGACACGTTCGCATCTAATCTTCCATATCAAGTATGCGGATTCGGAGATGAGGATCCGATATAAGCGGTTAACCCCGGATGGTTTCGCCTTACTTTCCGGCTCGAAGGACGCTAGGCAGCATCCCAGTATTTCTCCCATGGATGGTGGTGGTAGCGGGCCATGCTTCATCGTCCACATTTCATCTACAAGTTTCCACACTTGGGCCTGTCCCGGGCACCTGCACTTCAAAAGGATGTGCTCGAGGGATTCTGCTTCCTCGCAGAAACGGCACATTGCACGTTCCTCATAGCCGGGGATGTGTGTCCAAAACTTCCCCACCCGGTGTGCGCCATGTATTGCCTTCCAGAAGAAGGTCTTGATCTGCCTCGAGATGTCCTTGTGGCGCACAGATCTCCAGATGCTTGCAGGGGTTGGGGTCTTTCCACATTGCGACTTTATTGCATCTTGGATGAGTTTAACATTTGTTTCGGTGGTTTTCCTGGCAGGCAATGCCCGGAGTTCTTTAATGCCTTTATAGGCTAGCGCTTGGGTGAGTGTAGACAGTTTCGCACCCCGAAGTTGGAGCTGATGGGCTATTGTGACATTTATGTCTGACGGCGCGGCGGCGGCTGACCCATCTTTGGCCAATTGGGACGCCATGGTATATGAGGCAGATGACTCGGTATTTTGGAGTTTCGTAAAAATTGTGGTTGCTTTGCGCTTCCTCAAGCACGCAGCAAGAGCTTGAATTGGGGCTTTATCTGGTACGCCAATCCAGCCTCTGTCCTCCCATTTCCCGAGGTTCCGGTTCACCACAGCTGTTATGGCGTCTCCCCTGATGGTGATTCGAAGGGGCACATCGGGCGGGGACGATTGCACGCAGTGGAGGGTCGCAACAATTTCAGCATTTAGCTGGGTTTGGGATAGGGAAGGCGGGATTCTCAGGCTCGCGTTCCTGGGGTCATTTGCAGAGTACCAGATTCCTGCACCCCCTTGTGCGTCCGCTAGGCCACGACGGGTTACATAACCGCTGATTGCAGCGTTGATAATTCGCTCTCCTGGTGCTTGCTGGGCCTCAGGAGGGGCCATCGTGTTATCTGGTCCCTCGGGGGGACCGTTCGTGAAGATTCTGAAGCCCTCATGGAGGGATGTTATTTCAGGAGGGGGTTTAAAGCTTTCCTCCCCGTTCGCAAGTTCTGCCTCCGGCGTATTTGCCGATTCCGGCGATCGCGGGTCCCATTTGGAATGGATTTGCGCCAGGCGGTCCCGGACCCCAATGGCACATCGGTGCGGGTTTTTACATTTCCGTTCAAGACGGTCATCAATACATTCAGCGCAGATACACTTCGGGTCCGCGGAGTGGCCAGGAGAGTCGAGTCGGGCCATGACTTCTATGCCTTGGCCAGACAGCTTGACTCCGTGATTCTTACGTAGGCACTTGCATTGTGGCGCGTTATTTATCTGCCGCTTGGCAGGGTTCTCACCGTGGTGGTGCCAGAGGGGAAGTGAGTTCCGAATCTCTTTGGATGGGTTGAGGGTATCGAACTCAACGCCGTACTTTTTAGCGCAGGCCAGCATTCCTTTCAGGAAAGCAGGCAGCTTATTCAGTTTAGGGGAGTAATTTTGCATGAACATGTTTATATGTGAGCCGGCCTGGACTCGTGACCCTTTTTTGTCTCGTTTAGCAAGCAGCTTATCGCCAAAGTAGGCCCATTTCGATCGCTTTTCAGGATCCATTTCCAGGTAGGATTTTAGTGTCATCATTTGTATGGCCTCGTTCCTCGCCTGCAGGTCAAACATATTTTTACCGCCCCCTTCAATCGGGGCGAGGAGCATATTGCGTCCGACAGGTGAGGATTTTGCACCTCCCCACATCCAGTCTTGCTGCGTGCTGATCAGCTTTTTCTCGACGTCGGTTGGCATGCCGTTCATCTGGGTGAGGTATTGCGTCATTGCTGCCACGGTAACCTGGACTATGTTCCGTCTCGCCTCCAGGGTGGGATGGCTCCGACCCCATCGTTCTAGACTTGAGTCAATCTTTTCTATCACAGGGGTCCAGACCCCTTGAATGTCGACCCCATTCCCGACTCGTGCACCCAAGATGCGGACAGACTCCCCATCGGCAGCGATGTGGACATTGTCGGGGAGTGCTGTGTCATCATCATTTAATTTCCTGGTCTCAATAACCTTTAGCCTGTACTCTGGGGTGCCGATTGGGATGACCTCTGTCTTAGCAACGTTGAATCTAGCGCTGGATGCTAAGCACCATTTATCGAGGATGCGCTGCAATTCCTCAAAACTATCCGTGTCTCGGAGGTAGACAGTTGTATCGTCGGCAAAGAGCGCAGTGATAACGCGCTCCATTGTATCATCTATCTCATATCCCTTCAGGTTAGATGCGCGAAGCATAGCGGCGAGCGGCTCGATGGCAATATTAAAAAGAAGGCAGGATAGAGGGTCACCCTGTCGGACTCCTCTAGTTATCCTGAAGCATCTGCTCAGGACACCGTTTATCACTACTTGAGTTTCTGCTTTCTCATACAGCGCTCTTACTGTATTTATAAATTTATCAGGAATGTTACGGTCCTTCATAGCTTTCCACAGGTACCGATGTGACGTTTTGTCGTAAGCTTTTTCTTGGTCGAGCGCAACTATCGCTCCGTTTAGCAGTTCCTCTTCCGCATATTCAACCAGTATTAAGGGGAGAAAAATCTGGTCCGCAATCTTGCGCCCTTTCATAAATCCTGCTTGATCTTTATGGATGAGGAATGGGGCTACATTAGTGAGTTTCTTATTCAGTGCTTTGGTGAAAATCTTGTAATCTGAATTTAGCACCGTGATTGGCCGGTGGTTGGCTATATCGGTAATATCACCCTTCTTGAATATTGGGCACATCCAGCCTCGCGCAAAGTCAGTGCCATCTTCTACTCCATTGTCTTCGATGTCATTATACACTGCAGTGAGTGTCTTTACTACGTTGAATTTTATTACGGGGTTGCGGGGATCCTGTTCCGCTTTTGCCTCGGCCTGGTAGATTCCATCTAACCGCGTCCACAGTTCAGTTGGTATCCCATTGATGCCAGGGGCTTTCCCAGTGGCAGAGTCCTTCATGGATTCTCGTACGTCATCTTCGGTGAGGGATTTGGTCAAATCCACCATACTGGGGATGACTGGAGGAGGTGGCATGCTCGCGAGAGCACCTGCAATATCGGTGTCTTTCTTCTCAAGGTCTACTTCAGATACATCCTGCTGGAGGTCGTTGTGGTAGTCCCTTGCTAGTTCAGCCATTTTGTCTGACCGTGTGCAGCTTCTGCTAGGTTCAATGTCGGTGCGTCTCAGGATGTATGTGGTGTCCCGAGGTGTATTATCCTTACTTATCTGGACAGAGAATTTGGTGATGTGGTCTGTCTCAGTTCGGAACCGGACTTTGGTCCGTAGTTTGCGCTTATCACGTTGTAAGGCCACTATTTTATTTATGTTCTTTTGCAGCTCAGCGGCCTCTAGTGCCTTGTCTCCAATCTCAGGCTCCATGCTATGGTCTGGGTTATTGGGGGTGGAATCGTGTTGTTGCGGGGGGTCGGGATTGTTCAGGATTTCTTTGTGTTTGTCCTGCAGCTTGCGTTTGTTCTGTTCTAACGCGCCCAGATTTTCTTTGGCCCTTTTTTGGGCGAAATCCTGGAGCCCATCCTTAAAGTTTTTAAACCTCTGTTGCAGGGTTGTTCCATCATTGGGAGGGGAGCCCTCTGGATGGACTTTTGCACCTTCTTTAACTGCATAGGAGACAAACTCCTTGTCTTTCAGGAGGAATTGTGGAATTACGTACCGCCCTTTCCCTATAAAGGGGGCACCAGGGGCATAAATGTCGACGGAGACCATTCGGTGGTCAGTTTTTACTGGTACGTCAGTGATCGTCCATTCTCTACAGGTTTTGAAGAGGTCGTCAGACACCATGATCCGGTCAATCCGCGAGTGCGATCCGGATGGGTGGGTATAGGTATAGTCTTTGGTGTCGGGGTTAGTGGCGCGCCAGCCATCTTTTATTCCAAGGATACGCTTGAAGCGTGCTAGCGCTGCAGTTGCAGCTTCGCTATCTTTGCGATGTGGGAGACGGTCAATAGGTTCTTCAACAATATTAGTGTCACCAAGGACTAGGTCGGGGACTGGTAAGTCTTCGGTAAGCCACAGCTCTGACAGTTTGTCCCAGAAGGCTTTATTTTCGGTCATAGAGTCAGCGGGGGCATATATAGCAAGGACCGTTACGGTGAGTTTTCCGTGCCATGGGATGACCATAAGAATCGCTCGTCCTGGTATGAGCCGGCGGACTGACACTCCTTCAGTGTTTGTTATTTCACGGTTTAGTACTATTGCAACACCAGCCTTATTCGGATGGTCTACATCAATGGAGTTATATACCCGTAAACGTTGCTTGTAAATGGTTTCGATCTCGTCAACCTGGGCGTCTGTCAGGTGTGTCTCGCCTGCGGCGAGGATGCCGATCTTTTCATCGAACATCATCCTATTAATTTCATTCCAACGATTTTCGGGTTGGTAGAATGCTGTACCGCCACGGCCATTAATATTCAGGGCCGAAATGCGAACCTTTGCTCGGGTGTTTCTAGCAATCTTGGGGTTACCCTGCTGCTGATTTACTCGTTTGCGGCGAAGGAAGACAGGTGCAGATTCCTCGTCTGTGGGGCACTGTTGAGGGGTATTTCGTGAGCCTTGTCTAGTGCGCTGTGGTCCACTCCCGGTGGGGGCAGTGCCCGGTTCATTGGCCGTGGGGGGAGGCTGACGCTGACTTCTTGTCGGCCGAGGGGGTTGCCGACGACCTCGCGGACCAGTTTGGTTGCGACGTCCATTGCTCGTTGGTTGGGTGGTTTGCGCGGTTCGCGCATCTGGGCCCTGCAGTGCAGGGGTGTTCCCATTGTCGGGAGTGCGAGCGGTGTTTTGCAGGCACTGAGAGCGCCACGGGCCTGGGCTCGTGATTGGGGTAGAGGCATTTCCATTTATTATACACTCTCCAGTTCTATCATTGGGGGTACGGCCAATGGAAGAGCCGCGATCCCCTCTAGAGCCAGAGAGGCGCGTAGTTCCAGTACCATTCAAAATAGGAGAGATATCAGTAGGAGTTGCTTATTGACGCAGCCGGTCTTACAACCATAGACCGGTAGCGGACAGTCTTACCCAGACCGTGACTTAGTCGTCTACCGCGGGGGACTATGTCGTAGAAGAATTAGATTGCAAGTAGGAAGGGCTACCTACAATTATTCATTCATGACTTCAGCCTCTCGGCACGGCACGTCCAGGCCTAAATAGGCCGCCGTTTTTGGCCGACTCCGTAGAGAAGACCTGCTCACCCCGGTGGGCTTTCCTGTCCTATCGCAACTAGCGTATAGTCAGTATATTTGGGCCCTCGAGGCTTCGGGAGGCAGCAATTGAGCAGGACTGCAACCCTCGCACCTATCCAACACGGCTGTTTATTAAGTAGGATTAGTATCACAGACAGAAATGTAACGCGCCTGATATCTTGTACCAATATGCTGAATTCGCCGATGACGGGCATGTGCGCGGTATAAAATCACCCCAAAATCCGCCACATAATCCTCACCTCGTACACTGCTCGGTGTTGGCTCGGTGAGAAGGGTTTGGACGACAACGAGGGGAATCTTACCAGGGATTTCCCTGGAGAATGCTTGGAAATGCGCACCCAATCTGATTCAGTGCCGAACTCATGTAGGCGTCCGTGCAGAAGGTGAATTTATTTGCTAAGAGTACACCAGAGCCCAGTGAGCACAGAATACCTGCAGTAATCACACTGGGGGCAATGACTAATGCATCTGATCTCAGATGTGTTAAAGGCATATAGTACGCACTTGCTGATGCAATCAAAATGGGTTGGGACCAAATGGGGACACAGGCAAAGGGTTTCTTTGTCACCCTTTTGTTTGGCCCCCACCCACGTGGGCGTCTGGGTCATCAGCAAGCTCATCCAATGCGCATTCCCATCCTCGCCGTAAGAAGGGCGCGATGCACGGGTCGTCGCCGGGGTTACCCGTCCAGTAGCCACGATTACTGGCCATCTCGCAACTCAGCCCGTAAATCACGAGAGGAGTTTTGTTCTTTGCGGTCCGAATTTTGTGAATTTGAGGGTTTCATCGAGGGACTTTTGGATGCGGGGCTGGAAAACAATGAACAAGCACACACGATCAATACGTGATTCCATATCAAGGATGTCAAGCTCCTCGAGATAAATGAAGATTTCGCGGTAAAATTGCAGAGTGACCTTGTGAACATCTTTCCAGCTGCACTCCATGCAAATATTCTGAGTAGAACTACAAAGATTGTTAGAGGGGAACCAAGACATTAAAAATATAAACCGACTCGCCGCCCACGAAGACACGCTCGATGCAAAACTCCGCGCTTGGCTATCATACGTCACTCCACCCCATTATTTTCCTTCCCAAAATCGCAATGAGTGCCACTCAGCCACCCATAGATCTCAACTGCCTGAAGAAACAAATTCTCGACAGTTCGGGACCGTTTATTGTTACAGCACGCGAAATAGATCAAAAGCCGTGAATGGCCATCAATACACCCATGCACATAGAATCCCCACGGCTTCAGCTTTTAGTTGCCGTCAAAATGCCAGAGAGCATTGGCCACCCGAACACGGTACACCCTACGCTTCATAACACCGTTTCAACTGAGTAGCAAAATCAATGGGCTGGTCGGAAACGTGAAGACGAACGCTTACCGCACGATCACTCCTATTGTATCGACGCGCCGAAGACTCTCCCGGACGCGGTCAACGGGATTATGAATAGTCTGTGCTTCTAGATGGCCGAGAACAATAACGCTGCCGGCAAACGGATGCTGCAGGGAGATTTCGGCGACTTTTTCATTCAACTCGTGCCTGAAACCAGATCAGTGAGCAAACTTAGTGGTAGCCGTCGATCAGAGGCCTTAACCAGAACCTAAAGCGAGATGCCAGCGGGAATGTCAGGGCTACTGGACAATTTGAATGGAAGGTATATGGGTTCAACTCCCAATATGTGGGTGATCCGAATAATAATTCATGTACGCTACCCCGTGAACCAAGAAAACAGGTGTGTACTATGTATAGTCCCAGGAAGTCGTACGCAAATAGGGAGATGTATGACATGGGCGGTCGAGAATATGAACCGTTTTGTGGAAAGAGAGCATGAAACGAGTCGGCGGGAGATAACTATACCCCGGGGGCGTCAATAAAGGGAACCCATACCGAATAGGTGTTGCCATCGACAGTTGCATGAACTGTGTTGCTGAGATGTCTGAACGAAATGGGCGAAGAGTAGAATGTGTAGCCGTCTGCTGGTGGATGAGATGAATCCAGTTGGAAGTTTGCCGTGACCGTGCCGGTTACAGGTAGATCAGTGGTTCCAGAGATCGTGGTGGTGGCAGACACGGTTGCGGTTTCAGAGGGATCCTTGACCTGAGGCCGAGAAGAATAAATTTGAGCAGAATGATTTATTGAACAAGGAGAGATGTCGTACAGCCGCCACCATAATCAAACCAGCGATGGTAGCGCTAGTGCGCCGCGGATCGTACATAACAACGTCTTGATCGATGGAATAGTTTGCGCCGTGGTTATCGACGACGAAGGGGGCAGAACCGTCGTTATTGTCCACCTCGAACCAGAAATGCGAGATGGAGGTAGCGAGGTCGATCGCGGCATTGAACCGATGCAATTTGAACTCCGTGACGCCCTTGAGGGTGGCGAGGAGAGACGCAGATTGGGTATCAACCTGGAACGCCTGAGCGGAGCACCCGGCATCGGGGCAGAATTTTCCATTTCGCTCCTTCCAGAACATGGTCACGGTGCGATTGAGCCCGCTATCGATGACCTAAGGTAAGAACTCTGAGGCTCCATCCGGTGTGGAGAAAATGAAATATACCCTCAACGTCGCCAGCAATGCGAGCGAACCACCTTGAGGGAACAGCTGAGTGTTCGAAACTTTGAAGTCGAGGGGCTCGATAGGTTCCGTGAGCGTTACGGTGCTTGGAACCGTATTGAGCATTCGGTCGATTAAATTCATACATATCTGGTTGAAGGCGTCCGGCGAGGCCATACTATACAGTTCATTTCGTCTGTAAGCCAAGGAGACAGGAACGATAATGCAATTACCGTTGCATTGTGGCATTGCCATCGCGAGAGAATATGCGCAAGTCGGAGCGGGTCGTGACATTTGAGCCCGTAACAAGCACATTTTGCGTACTGCCGTCGAGGTATTCCCTTACCCTGGACAATTGTGAGCGCGATGGTAAGTATGGCGCAGCGACTCAGTCGGTCCTTACACTGTGTTATCAAAGCCAACGGTTGACGCAAAAGTTTTGACGCCACTTGGTTCATCTTCGGTCACGATTAAAGGGAAGTCGGTCTTTCGCACACCACCTAGGAATAGGCGTAAAAATAACAGATGACCCGGGCTTTCAGCGTTCAAGCATACCGAGGCTGTGACCGCAAGCGACTAGGCTGATCATGTCGGTTGCATTGAATCCCTGGCGTCTGAACGACTCGATGTGCGATGAGAGATCTTGCTGTGGTTCGGGCACAGTTGCCGGTCCAGCTTCAGTAGCATCTATTCTCCCCCCTCTGAATGGGATAACAGGTCCTCCACAACCAACCACGGCACCGATAGCTCCCATCGCGATAACGTCTGCCACTGATGAGGAAGCAACGAGTTGAATAATCTGAGGCAGATAGAAAGCAGGATACTAACTTCCAACATACTCGATCGGGGCGACTAAAAAATCAACTAATGATTCAAGCATTCCAACTCCGATGTTCTATCATTTTCATTAGTATCCTGCGTCGAGGCAACGTTGCTGTAACTCACCTGTGGTCGATCAAGCTCAAATGCGATCGAAGCATCCAAACCTCCTGTGCCCGACTGGATGTCATGTGTAGCCATGTCATGATAAGCCTGTATGTTTATTGAGGCAAGGCGGACTTTTTTTTCAAGACATGTATGTACTCACAATACGGAGCCACTGAGCCGCGAGGCTGGTGTCGTCTCTTTGGCCACAGTTCAAAGCGAACGTCGAAACGGGACTGAAAAAGGGTATATAGAGCTGGTCGTCGATGTTGTCCATCGCTGGATCCGGCCAGTGGAATACCGCCGCTCCGACAACGAGGTGGCAAGATGCCAGACCCACGAGGACGGCCAATGAGTGACGCATTTGAAATTGAAGAGGTGCGTTTGTTGCTGACAGAAGCCTGACTTGTGTCCGAGTCTTAAACCAGCTCCGTTAAGGATACCGTTCTGAGAATGAGCGGGCATTGGGGACCGAATGGCAAAGGCTACGCGAGTCGGGTATCAGACGCTATTACACACCGAATCAACTTTTGTTATTGGAGAGATTCGCGCGCGCTGCGGACCCAGCCGTACCTTAAGTACGCGTGTTGACGACACCGATGTGCGGCTATTGGGGGCCGACCAGAGGCTATGCGAGTCGGGTATCATACCGCACATCCGCTGAACTGGCTTGACGCGGACCCTGCGAAGGGCGTTGTATAATGTACATCATTACGCGGATTCGCCCATCAGCTGGAGACGCGCCCCAACATTTTGCATTCAATGAGAAAAGACGTCGACGCGGGGCCCGGGAAGAACAGCGTCCGTCCGGAGTTAAGAAGATCGCCGTGTTGATCGTGGCTTTTGGCGCGGACTGGGTCTGGCCGCTTTCGAAACTCCGCAGCACAAAGCTGGAATTCGGCTTGAAATACCCAGCGGGATGCTGCCCATGGCGGCCCTAAATTGCCGTCGAAAACACGGTGCGCAATAATCTGTTCATGTATGCAAGTCTTTATTTAGTGCAATCCACCACCACGTCAGGTGAACGGTTGGGATTCCTATGCCAGTATGTAGAGGCCACTTACACATACCGCTTGGTTCACTCAACCATCATTCGGGAGGCGTTGTCCAACCGCGGAGGTCACGTCTGAGATAACAACTAGAGCGCGTTGTCGCGGCAGAGCCCACTAACTGGATTCGATGCCGAGAAATTATGCTGCCGGGGTGAGTACTAGTGGTCCACGGTGCTCAAGTCATCAATTAACAGATTTAAGTACAATAGTAACGATACCAGCATCTGGCTTTGGAGGCATTTCCCTTGAGAAACAATTTTTTTTGGTGACCAATCACAATGTCTTCCTATTGTTGTGTATCGGCCAGCTCCGAGCCAATCTGCAAGGAACAGCCCGAATAATGTCTTGTGAAGGTTCAAGTGTCAATGAACAATGTGCATTAAGTTCAAGAAAATTGTCCTCCAGTACCAAGTGCATGGCCCAATTCTTGCTCGGTCGACTCATCGACCAGCTCGCATTGGGCGCGGGAATTCATCACTGTCGATCTTTTGCCCCTCTCGCTGAACACACACAGGGTAAGTAATAATCTGGTCGCGCGCATCTGTTCAACTCATCTAAGGCACGTAATACAAAAAAGAATTGGTATACTATGGTACATAGATGATCAGTCTAGACTGTCTAGCGCCGCTACATAACCACGTATCGGGTTCTGCTCCTCGCTTGCGCCCACCCGAGCGGGTAGCTGAGGAAAGAAATCCCAGTCGGACGTACTTGATGGAGAGCTGGCATATCACCTGCAAAAATTGGTTAATAGGGACAGAGATGAGCGGAGCACAAGAATACACATCATCAAGACACTGCGAGAGGTTCGGGAGAGTGAAGAAGGCGAAGTCATGACTAAGTACGTGGTAATCACTTTTGAGTTTTCGGTCCAAGCTGATTTTTGGTGCCGACGTCCGTTATTAAGGCCAAGGTGTACAGATATGGAATCAAACCGGTTTCGAAGTAAATCCATTGTTACATATAGTGTTGCCGTGGCTCGGGAAACCACTGCCATGCGTGCCGAACAGCAGAATAGACCAGCCGGGCCGAGTCACACCCATTCGGCTTCTACGACTTGACTCGGCTTCGGCTGCGACTTAAACCAAAGAATCCAAGTGCTATCGAATGCCTAACACAGACCCGGTTACCACCCAGGGCAAACTACTCAACCTAGTCCGGCCCAGATTGCATTTAATACTGTCGTACTGTCGATTTCCGAGACTTTGGGTGATCTTCCTTGAAAGATTCGAAACTTGGGTCAACCAGAGGCTTTTTTTCCGCATCACTAACACATTCTCCAGACTTGTGCTACATCCGGTGTAATTCCTCTCTCCTCGATAGACGTTCCAATGAATATGACCTTGTCACTCCTAACCTCGACTTGTTGAACAGCGTAATGGGGCAAACCGCGGCGGCCCCCAACAGGGATGATTACGCTCCTTTTAACCTGCGTCTCTTCTCCACTGATGTAACCGGGTGTGTTGCCCCGAAATGGCCGTAATAAATGTGCCCCCAACCGGAAGATTTTGGCGAACCAAAAGTGCATCGATGATGGTCTTGGACTCTCAGAGCTCTGGTCGGACCAAATCTCCCCCAGACTCTCTTAGATTCAGTCTCCGCTTGCTGCTTGGGGTTCCGAAATCCATGACTCTTCGCTCCTAAGACCTTTATTAGGCAGGTGCAGCCGACACAATCACTTGGGGGAATTACTTCCAGCGGATTCAACACATGAATTCGTAGGGCCGCCGGAGCATCGTGTGCATCATCTATGTACTCTGTAACCGAGATATATTCATATGGTTTCCCCTCACTTGAATCGAATCATATTCCGGCGATTTTATTATGCGGAGTCGGGAACCAACCATTTACATAGGAGGTAGCAGGAGCTCGGCGGACCGCGGTGGAGCTGTATGCGGCTTTCTGACTGTTTAGGACGAGGAAATCGCAGCAATCGCCCCACCTTGCGAAATAGATAGATCATAGTCCGTGTTCGAAGAGAGGCCTTATGTAACATGGCTGGTTTCGTTCGCCGCAGGCTGCTTTCTAGGTGCTAGCGCGTCTCAGATCCTCGCCCTCACCTCTGTGAACCCCATCATCCAAGGCGGCATCACACGCGGATCTCGTTCGGAATTCATTCGTTGGCAAACCATTATTGGAGTAAGTTTGAGAAACTGTGACAGCGTCTCGATTTCGATAGTCGACTTTAATCGCCGCCAGCACGAGATGCTCACTGGTGAAATACAAGTTTATTCGGAGGAGAGGTGGAATAGTGTCGCACAGTTACCTGGTCTTTGACGACAATCCAAAGGACGACTGGCCGGGGAGGTGGAATGGAGAAGATTGTCCGACTCGGAGAGAAATATCATGCTCTATCGCTCCAAGGCACCAGACTGTGGTCGCCAGCAGGCGAGTCGCACATGCGAGTTGGTGACGACTATATCCGCGCCAGGGACGACAGGGATCTGGTGGTAATCATCGCCCAGATCAATACTGCGAACCGAGACGGGAATTGCGCGTTCCGAGGACCCGTTTTTCTTGAGGGAATATGCGTGGATGGCGAATTTCCGAAGAGCCTCGATGGGCATGTCGAATAAATTGACTCCAGGAGGCCAGGGGAGCGGTTGCATATGGACTGTTTGAATCCTATCCAGAGTCTTCAGCCAAAAATC
Source organism: Mycena leptocephala (assembly GCA_029378395.1). Taxonomy (NCBI): domain Eukaryota; kingdom Fungi; phylum Basidiomycota; class Agaricomycetes; order Agaricales; family Mycenaceae; genus Mycena; species Mycena leptocephala. The sequence goes on along the minus strand of JARJLF010000099.1, from coordinate 125,952 downwards.
TTTCAAAGACAGTAGCGATTCAAAGGATGAGCATGTCTGCCATGCGTGAGATCCCCGTACATTTTACGAGTAACGAAGAGGCTTACGACAAGAGGGTGGATGGAGTCATGAAGATCAAGGAAAGGTGTAATTTCAAGGATAACATCCAGAGGCATTCCGGCCCAAGCCATCGCTAAAGTCCTGGTACTTAATCGTGGCTCTTGATAGGAGACTTGGCCCCCTCAAAGATTCAGAGTGAGTTAAGAACAACGTCACTAATACGAAGGGCTCGATACTTATTCGGACGAAGTGAGGTGAAGTTCAAGTGAGGTGAAAGTCGCAGGCGGTGTTATGCCGTATTTATTCCGCAGGCCATCGGATTCCGACTCCACGTGTCTCTTGTTTCTCTCTGTCTTTCTCACGGTTAACCTGCTCTATTCAAGCATTGCTCTGGTAAAAGCTCCCAATAGACTGGACAAGTCTACACAATTCGGAAACCAGCTTTCGCTTATCCATGAATCCGAATAGCAGCGCGACCCTGCAGCTGCTTGCGCGTTCGTTTGCGCAGCAGATGGCGCCCGCACGCAGCGCGTAGCCGAGTGGGCCACCTACCAAACCATGCTCGCGCACTTCCGCGCGGACAAAGACAAGTTCAACTTCGCAAAGATCGGGTGCGGCCTCGGCGACGTGTCATACCTCGCCATCCAAGACGGCATCCCCGCGCCGCAGACGCTGTCTGTAGATAAGGTCCGAACTTGGGCATTTTGGCAAAATGGCGCTGGTGCACGCTGGGCCGCCGCCGCGGGACGCGCCGTTCGTCGAGGGCGACCTCCTCGACGAGGCGTTTCTGCCCCGCTTGCCCTTGTCGCGTGCGCACGCACCGTCCGCCGAGCCCATTCCCATTGGGGACTTTGGGGCGCTCACGACGCTGGCGCCGCTGCAGCACCGCATCTCCGCTATCTTCGCGGAGCGGCTCTTCCACCTCCTCCCGTTCGTGCACCAAGCTGACCTCGCAGCGCGCCTGGCGCCGCTGTTGGTGCCGAAGAAAGGCGCGATGGTGTTTGGGCGGCAGCGGGGCGGGAAAAGTTCGAGGCCACGCAGGACGACGAGAGCCTGGACGTCTTCCTTCACTCGGAGGAGTCGTGGCGCGCGATGTGGGCGGCGGCGTTCCCGCACAGAACGATAGACGTCAAGACGGAGGTGATCCCCCGCGCTTCGAATCCGGGGAGCTCGAATCTGTGGTGGTCGGTGGTGCGTGTTGTTGTCGCGTCGCCTTGGAGTCCCTCGCTGACGATTTGTAGTCGTACAAGTGAATCCTGGACATCAACCGCGCGGCAAAACTTGTCGCGACTCGCCTGGGCTATTCAGCTCGACAGACCGTCAGGACACGATGATGGAAAAGGACACCGAGGCAGCACAGAGTGAGTCGGATTTCCTTTCCTTCTCACCGAATCGTGTGCGCGTGCGCGTCGCTTCTCCGTCTCTGATACGCGCATTTTTCATTTACATAGCTCGCCCCGGGAGCGAGAGCGGTTATGCTGGCCTTCGCGGTCGCGGGGTTGACGCGCAGCTGTACAGCTGGGTCGTGTACGGTACGCTGGGGTGTCTCGTCGCCGCCCTCATGGTGGACATCGGGAGTGGTGTAGCGCGGCGCGGAGGACTGGTTCAGAGTGTCGTGTCGACCGTGCCACGACTCTCGGCGTCCTTCGCCTCGCCATCCGTCATCTCCTCCGCGATCTTGTTACTGACCTCGCGCTTCCCAGATCTTTGTAGACCTGCGCTCTTGAGTCTCGACGGAATGAATGCGACAATCAAAGCAAAAGCTCCCGCGAAGCGCGAAGGGTGGAGACGGGTATCTACCTATACAGGACGAACGAGAAGGGATTAAAATCCAGTCGCTACTTTATTCCAGCCTGCTCGTCTTCATGTCCTCTATCGCTCATACCCATACCCAGCGCGCATCTTACAGAGCCCCTCTTAGACGCTCCCAGTGCTAGTGCACCGTCTTTTCGTTCTTTCGGCCGGCACTACCTCCAAGCCCAAGCCTGGAGCCCGAAGCCTGAAGCTTGATGCAAGGGTCGGTCCTGCTACGTCTTTCCCCCCTCCATCCGTGATGTCCAACCGGTCTACTGCTCCCACGCGCGAGTGTCCCTCACTGTAAGGTTCCGAAGCTCGGACCGCACTCGTTCTTGCGCTTCCGTCTACTTACGCACCCGAGTCTCTCGACTCATTCTGATTCCGTAGTCTAGTCATATTGAGTCTTACTGACTCACAAGTAGTCTATTTAAGCACACGAAGAAATAGCTACATTAGAATACTTCCCATTGAACAAGTGTCGGAAAAATCGGATTTGTATAATCAGGACAGATTTGGGCATATCAGGTTGACTCAGGCCATCAGGTTTTATGCAGACTGATAAGGGTCGAAAAATATATTATAATATTGGATCAGACCTGACCGTCTGATAATGGCTGACCAGACAAAATCGGACCAAATTACAAAACTACTACCCTCCTTTCGGAGGTTCTTGAGTCGTCATTGCTACAAGGTTTGGATCTCTTACTGGGGTACTTACTCATACTTATACTTACTCTTACTGAATTTCTAACTCAACTATCTCACTAACTTATTGGAAACAGGCTTTAAAATATGAGATGCACGGCGGAAGGGCATCATCTGAGTTGTGTACGGTGGTCTGGCCACCGGTTGTTTCTAGAAATTTGATTATTTAAGCCCATTCAGCAGCCTCTGTCCAATTATTTCAACACATTTGTACACTATGCAACATTCTATGTGTGTTTACTATCCTTTACAAGAGTTTTTTCATCCTCTGTGATGGGGGAACCTGACAGAACCTGACCAGAACCTGATGCAACCTGATATGCCTCCCAGCTCAACCTGATCAGCCCTTACAAGTCCTGATCAGTCCGTCAGGCGCGGTCAGGACCTGATCAGATAAATTCGATTTTTCCGACAAGGAGATCATTCCACCTTCTCTTGTTCCCACCTCTCTGAGTTTACCGACATTTGTGTGCTTCACTCCCGAGGGACTCGAAGCTCACACTCACCCGCCCGTCCCCGTCCCCATGAGTCGGCCTATGTACGGTCGAGCGCCACCGCAGGCCACTCGCCACATTGTCTGCGTCTGCAGGTGCCGGGCACTCGTCCCTACGCAGTCCTGCGCGATGTCGGACTGACTTGCAGTTAAAAAAGATACGCAACCATATTTTAGCTCAGCTAGTTGAACTTGCGTGTCAGGGATTGATTTTTCTTCAAAATTGCCTGAGGTGGAAGACAATATCTTGATAATGGTGCTTTCTTGACGCATAATAGCTTGTATGAGCCCCCGGATACGCATTGTATCTCATTTGTTGCTTGCTCTGGTGCTCTGGCTTCCGGAAACTAATTCGACGCTTGTCTCCTTGAACTATACACATGGAAGTTGTTCGTTGCAGACAATGAAAATCGCACGTAAGGAGCGGAACGCTGATCTAAAGACTGACAGCGGCTGTTGCCGGTGGCTCTGTTTTGACTGGCTGTTTTACTGGATACCACTGACTGGATGACACTAGCATTCCATGGATCAAGTCCTGCCCACCGACTAAATGCGTTTTTGTGTTGCAGTGAGCTAACCTTTAGATTCCTTCCAATTGAAAAGCAGCCTGCCACCTAGGTCCCAAGAGCATTTCTCCCTCATGCTGAAGCTTGATTTTGAGTGCTGGGATCTACTGGTTTACAGCGGATTCCAGTGTACTCCATTAAAATTGGATGCGGTGGAGATTTATCTGTTTTTGGCTGTAACAATTGTATTTGGCTATCAAATCACAGCTCAGATGCAAGAACTGCCTTTTCCTTCATTTGGAGAAAAAACAATGCTTTTCCCTATTTTCGAGAAGAAACAAGGCTTCAAGAAGCATGTGTACCATAGTTCTCGGAGGATCATCAACCTAGAAGCATCACAGGCGTGAAATAGCGACATAAAACCCTCATTCACTTGTTTGTAGCCCTGTGTTGTCGCAGACACCATTTAATTCCATCATTCCTGATGCGGTCTCGGAATGTCCGGTGGACGCTGTTATCTTATCTTGAATGTTGTTGACACACACCGCACTGGCTACCGGCGACCGCCAGCGAACTTTCCAGGCATATTACTCGGTCCGGTAGCTGTTGAGCAGGCCCAGAGCAGTGCAGGGAAGAAAGCTCGGAAGAACGGCCTCTGCGATGATGAAGACCGCCGGAATCTTCACGAAATCCGCTTCAGCTGCCCGGGGCATCCAATCAGCACTGGGTACCACCACAGGAAACCTCGAACTCGGAGATGATATCACCACAGTACTGCGCATTTTGTTCTTTTGTCACTTTACTCCTTGGCTTACAACAATTCTTGACTTCTGTATACAAGGTTTGGCTATTATTTCTCGCCCTTCAAACCCCCATCGAGTTTATTCAAGAGATTCGCGACGACACTCGGAAACCCTTGGCTTACTGATTCGCATGCTTTCTTCGTTAGTTATGAGTCAGGTATGTTTCAATTCAACTTTGTTCCAAATATTCAATTGCGCTCCTCTTTGATCATTGAATCATGCCATACACGTAGAATGCTTTCTCGCAATAATTTGATTCCGCTCGGGACTCCTCTAGATTCTGGAGCAGTGTTGATAGCAGCCTTTCGGGCATCTCGGGTAGATGACAAGATCCACAAGATATCATATTATAGTCGGTAACGACAGACGCGATAGGAAAGAGGGAGGGTATTACAAGAAAAAGAAGGAAGGATATCAAGAATAATGGAAGAACGAGTGTCAAATTCGGTTCCCCAACAGCATCCAAAGTCTGGGCCACGTTCGCGTTACTCGCTCCAGATCCACCATAATTATAGAAATACCTGCTAAACTCACCAGACACATCGCCATTGACTTCAATCAATACTGGCCTATCCTGTTCCTCCATTATTTCCAACGTGCTCGGCCGCCTGGCGGTCCGCTTTCCGATCCGGTTATTACAGTTTACTTCAGGTCGTTCATTACTTCGATGGCTCCAGTCACGCGAGAGAGGGGGACGTACCTCGGTTTTAGTCTTCTCTTCCCACTGGCTCCCGATAGACATCGTGCCCATTTTTGTGGTTTGGGCAAGGACGTGTGGCGGGAAATTCGCAATGCCAACCTTCTGGGCGCCAAAGACCTTTTCGTGCGAACGACTACTGCGGTGGAGGAGGAGACAAGTGACTCCATTCCCGTGGATGGCCAAGGGAACAAGCACGTTGGGGCGCTCTACCACCGCGGCCTCGACATAAATTCCGCTCTCAAGATCGATAAACTTTCCCGGAATGCACTGCCGCTTAGTTGGGTCCTGCCACTTTGGAACGAGCTGGGACTTTCCTATACGATGAGGTCAGTACGATCTTTGGATTTGATAATTTCCGTAAGTACATACCCCACGGTATAAGCTTGCGCAAATTACTATCCAGATCCCCCAACTTCTGCCGGAGAGTTTCTGTATCTCCCCACTCTGAATCCGAGAGGAACATCCATCCCTTGCGGTCAAGCCACACGGTTGAGAAAAGGAGCTCGAGGATGACGTGACCGACGCTAACAGACAAGAATACCCCCAGAGCCGGGAAGACGTTCCCAGTGACGACCAAAATTAGGGCTATTATACCACCTACGACGAGGATGACCCCTGCTGCGATACGAATGGGTTTGATCGCTGGGTTGTTGTAGAGACCTGCCCAATCTCTGCGAAAGTGGGGCCGAAGACCAACCATTTCGCCTCCAATAATCATCAGGGGTGGACATCCGCTAGACGCTTTGACGACTTTTCCGTCGTTGTCAACGGGGAGAGGTGGCGGAGAAACAGGTAAAGCAGTGACGATGGGCTGAAGTCGCTCGTTTCCCGGCTTTGGTTGTATGGGCCTTCCTAGCCAAGAGACAGTACTATCTTCTGGCAGGGCACAGGTCGCTGCCAGACTTGCAGCATTATAAAATCCCTGGTTCAACTCAAGGAGCCAGGCGAGGTCGTTCCACCCGCCGCGTCCCAGATCATCAACATGAGCGCGCCGGGGAAGGAGGCCATTCAAGGCCGTTCCAAGATATTTGTGATTATCGAAATTACCCGCTTCATCACGCCGAATAGCCTCCACAACGAGGGAATGAATGGCTACCTGCCAAGGAACTGCGCCAGAATTAACACTATGCTGATAAATGGCATATCTAGAGGATGATTAGTTACCGACAACATTAAGGGTGGGGAAGATACGCACAGGTGCCATTGGTTTTCAATAGCGGCCTTGGTTTGGACAGCTTCTCTGAACACACGGCCAGGGGTCGCGAAGATGCGAGTGATGGTTTCGTCATTTGTATGTTCCCTCGTCATTCGGAAGACGTTTTGCGCATGGAGAATTTCGGGAATGGTCCAGATACGGTTTCCCCAAGGACAAGTGACATCGGTGTGGTCGCAGCCCAACCGGTGGCAAAAAACCACGACTTGGGCCGCGTAGCGGAAGATATCGGCCAGTCGCCCGAGCTCTTTTCTGCGCTGGGATTCAATGTCGGAAGTGCTGTGCTAGTCGGAGAGGCAGTACTCGTCCAGCCAAAGGAATTCGCGCCTATCCCGCACCTCCGATTGCTCAGCAGAGCAGTACAGCATCAATAAGTATTTCGCGATGCTCTGCCTGTCGTCGAGGCTGTATTGGCGTCCGTCTGCGGGAGGCGCTGCCTCAAATCCAGCTTCCTTGGAGAGCTGGACAACGCTTTCCATCGGATAGCTGATTGCTGTGTAGCCCTGGCGTTCAATTTCCTCCGAAAATGGGATTTGGTTGAAATTGATCAGCGTCCCATCTTTGATAACCACCTCCAAAACCCACGATGGCCTGAAGCCTGCAACGCTGTATTGGGCACGACCTTCGCCCATCGTCGCCGATAAAACAGCCGCTGGTGTGTCTGCATACTCTATTTGCCACTTTGAGAGGTTCAAAACCGTCTCTGTAACAGGGTACGGAGACCATTGAACGACGGGTGCGGTGACAATTTTGGCGACAATCCGAGCTATATTCCCCAACATATGACACATCTACATGACGGCGAGCCTGGCCGTGAACTTCTGTCCCTGGCTCAGGTTAAGCGCACTCACTTGGTCTGGTCGTCTGTGGAAAATGAAGCAGCCTTCAATTCCGTCGTCCTCCCGAAACAAGCGCCCAACACGGATTGGATCGGATTTAAATACCACAGTTAAAGACTGTATTGTCTTCGTGACTGATTTGAAGGCAGTAGAGACCTGGTGAGTGGCGCTGGTCGCCATATGGGTGAGAATGGATAGAACATATCCGTGAACTTGGCATTTTATGAAGGTCCTGAACGATGATTATCAGGTTACGGCGCCAAATTTCCTTTCGCTAGCGCCACACGAGCGTTTGTGCCAAGGGAGCATGAGAATACACTCACGCCGGACTCTCTCCTCTTTATCCCTTCCATATCCCTGAGAATCAGGAAAAATAAACAGAGAGCGCAAGGAAGGGAAAGGAATAGGAGGTGGAAACGCTTCAGTTCGTGCTCCTTAGATTTGACAGGTTTATTGAATATTTTCCGTCTTCCAACTCCAGGGCATGTTGAGCCAAAATAAGTTCCAGATCAGTAAACATTCAATATCTATCAAGGCGCTGGCACCATGATAGATGGCACACCTCAAGTTACATTTCCGCCATTGGAGAGTATTTTGGTTCATGGCTTGGTTGCCCAGAACACAGAAGAATTATGTCCATCCATCAGTCATGTAAAAGAAGAACTGCTTATTACACGTCCTATCGGCATTGAGGCTTTACTATGTTTAAATGAGCCCCGTGTTTCCGAGGAACACAGCAAGTTTCGCGTCCCTGGTTCATCCCCCACCCTCGTACTTTATGGATGTCTGAACTCACAACACAAGTGAATAGGATGTCTTCCTCCGTTATTCTGGTGCTGAGCAGTACCGGAGAGTCCCACCTCGCCAATATCCTCGAACTTGCTGCGCTTGTGATTCCACAAGCGACCACTGAAAGGCACTCACCGAACAGCTTGCAAGTTCCTTCCCATGCCCATGTGTCTTGGATGGGACACCGATCCCACGGGAGACGATTCATCACCGGAGGCAAAGGTGACCAGTCTTCTCGCGGGAACTGACAGGTACTTAAGCGGGCGTGATGCTACTAGGACTTCCTAACCGATACCACGCAGCCCATGACTCCTGTGGCCGTAGTACGGTAGGCGTGTGGCTTTGTATTATCATCCACAGCTCATTCTTCATCCACGGCCAAATATATTACGCGTTACTCGTATCTTAAGCAGATGTAGTTATGTTTACATGTTTGTATGCTTCTCTTTCCCACTCCCTCTCAAAATGGTACTTTTTCGCTCTGTATAACCCCGGCCGCTCCATTCCTCCAAGCTCTCCCCTGCGCCCGGATTCAATGTCGGACGTGGAGTGCTGGTCGGAAAGGTAGTATTCGTCGAGCCACACGAATTCCCGCCGAGATTCGCGATCCTGTTCCACCTCCTGTTGGTGAGCAGAGCAGTACCCCATCAATAAATATTTCGCGATGCTCTGCCTGTCGTCGAGGCTGTATTGGCGTCCGTCTGCGGGAGGCGCCGGCTCAACGCCAGCTTCCTGGGAAAGCTTGACAGCGCTTTCCATGGGATAGGTGCTCGCTGTATAGCCCTAGCGTTCAATTTCCTCCGAAAATGGGATTTAGTTGAAATTGATAAGCGTCTCATCTTTGATGGCACCTCCAAATTTGAAACCCATGATGGCTTGAAGCCTGCGACGCTGTATTGGGCGCGACCTTCGCCCACCGTCGCCGATCAAACAGCCGCTGTACTGAGGGTGGTGTGGACTCCAGAAGTATCGCTCGCAGCCATGTCGACGGGTGGATGGAACACATGCGTAAGATCGGCGGTCTTAACAAGGTGCTGAAAGATGATTATCAGGGCTTCCTCCCGAAATTCCTTCTTATAGCGCTCCTAGAGCTGTAGCGCACAGCAACCATGGGAGTTTACTCACGTCCCTCCTCCTCAGGCTGTCCTGTGCCACCTTCATGCCCCCGTGTAGCTAGGAAGAGAAGAGAGAGAGAGAGACAAAGCAGGTACTAAGGTTATGCTTCGGATTCTGTATATTTTCATGGCTGGATATTCTTCATCCCAGCTATAACCTCAGAGAGTCTCGGAGAGATCCACGTTGAGTGAAGACAAGTCCTATAGCATTAACCACTCAATCTGTCAGGCGACTCGCGCAATATCACAGGCGATGGTCCACTCTTCCTCCTCATCTGTTGCATCGAGACCAGGGATAGATTACCGTCCATTCATCAATCAAGCAAAAAAGAACTGACTGGGATATCCCGCACCGGCCGTTTGGGAAATCGATATCATTAGCTTAAAGTGCGATTAAAGTCAGGGTTCTCAAGGAACACAAAAAGTCCCGATCCTCGGTTCATGATTACTCTCCCGCCATCGTCCCAGATTTGACGATGTCTGAATTCACATCGCAAGTAAGCAGTCTTCTGCCTTCATCTATTATTCAGCTCGTGCTGAGCGGGACTTGAGAACTCCGCGTCCCCAAATATCCTCGAACTTGCTGCGCTTGTGATTCCACCGAGGCGGCTCGGGCTGAAATGCAGTCTCCGAACAGCCTGCAAGTTCCTTCCCATGCCTCTATGCCTTGGATGGGACACCGATCCCACCGGAGACGATTCATCACCGGACGCAAGGGTGACCGGTCTTCTGTTGTCTGACATAGCCTCAGGAGCGACGCGCGTCGTGGAAGCTGCCTGGATGCATGCGCTATATAAACACACCAGCATAGCCTACCCACCAGGCACGATCGTGATGAATTTACAAGAAGCAGGATATGCCTCAAAATTTGGGCTCCCGCATATTGCGATGATTGGCACGCTGATCATCCAAATCTTCGTCGTCCTGGTTTTCATGGCTCATGGGAGCACACGCCGGGAGGGCGCGCTACTTTTGGCCGGCGGCCTCATCCGGATTCTTGAATGTGTTTTTGTATGGAAATACCCTCCATACCGGCCCCCACGGTCGCACAACCAGCGGTTCTGCGCGTTACACACCGGCATGGCGACGAAACATATTCTTGTTATCGTGCATAGATTTTCCGGTTTAGAGACTTCTGTCAATTTGGAAGACGCGGCCGCACCTTGGCGATCGCAGCGGAGAAATCGGTGGGAAGCTTGGTTCCGGGGAGCAATCCAAATCTCGGTCTGGCTTCAGCGAGGGGCGTGTATGGCAACCACTTCGAACAATTTCCTCATCCCATCAGTGCTCCTGGCGGGTACCGCGGCAAGCGAGCTCGTTGCCGCGTGGGGAAATGTCTTACCAGCACGTCACTCCGTTGTACTTGACACAGAAAACACCATGCTGGATCGAGTGGTAGCGGCGTGTCAATTTGTGAATTCGGTTTCGGTTGGCTTCGTCGAGAACATACTTCCAGATTCCGACGGGTCGCACGAAGATTATCGGTGGATTTTGACCGCGTTGGGGCCAGGTATGTCTGCATCGCAGTGAAAGGATTCACGGTGACGCGGAGACTGCAGGTTCCGAACTGGGTGAACATCCGCACCACCAGCAGGCAACGACTGTGTTGCAGTCTACCCTCAAACGTAGACGTGGAAATCAAGGTGGCTCGGTACGCGAACGTGAAGGAGTTTGACAATGTACCTGTAGCGAATATGTGTCGTCGAGCGAGCAAGATACGAGGATCTGTGGTCCATGAATGATAGTGATGGACCCTTGGCTGCAGAGAGTTTTAATCTCATCTCCTTCAGAACAGTCAGCAACCTCGGACTAGTGATGCTGCCAATGCTCTGCATCATGCAGTGAAAGAATTAAAAGCCAAAAATGTTCCTTATGAGCAATGGATACCATTTATCCATACCCTCCGCAGAAAGTCAAGTTTCGGGGCTCCCCAAAACGTTTCTGAAATAATTCGCATCAGCAAGCAAATATATAGCCCTAAAATCGACACTAAAATGCAACATTTCTGAAGGACTGAAATGCATGCTGGAACGAGTCGTTTCAGCATTAGTTTTCAATCATCTGAAATGTCCTGTACCGGGAACCATATTGGCCTTCCAGAAACTCCTGCTGAGATCATACATTTCAGGAGCAGTTTATTGTTACCTCAAATGAATCATATAAGCTAAAGTTTTGGGTGCCCCCGAAATTATTGTTTTCAGACTGCCTGAAACTCATCGGCACGGCCCGGCCTGATCCGTTTTGGGAAGCCTGGAAACAATAGTATCGGGAACACCCGAGATTGTGGCGGATACTATTGTTTTCAGGACACAATTTTGTCTACTCATTGATTACATCTTGTGTTTCAATAATATGATTTGCCTGTCTGATCTCAGATTCAATGTCGGTGAACTAGAGAGGCCAAAATAAACCAGGAACAGGGCCTGGAGTCCGGAGACCGGTCACTACCGCCAGAACATATATTAATATACTGAAAGATGGTGAGCCGAGAAGAATGTCTGATACATTACCTAAATACAAAACATGTTAAGCCGTAGGTGCCATGAATATGATCGTTCAGCCGAGGCATGAACTGCTATAGGCATGCACTGCTGGGGCATGTGAAACGCTACTGATACTAGGTTGTAAGCAATTATCTATCTGGATGCAGGCATGTGTGATATGTGGAGAGCAGTTTTGCATGATATACAATGATGCCTGTTATTCTGAAACCTAGAGAAACTGAGGACCCTAAAGCAGGATGCAGGACAAATATCAAAAGAATGAGTATGATCATTGAGTGTCCGGATTTCGGGGGTAAAACCAAAGTGCACAAATGGTGGAAAACCAAAAGAATGAATGGTGATGCCAAAAGAAATGTGCTGCCTGAAAACTACATCCTCAGGAAGGAAAAAACAGACACTCGAAAGGTCATGCAATTGAAATTCAACATCTCAACACTACATACAGTCATTCCATGACGAGGTTTCAGAAAGTCTGATTTCCCTATGTATCAGTAAGCCTATGGGTTGAAATAAAATATGTAGGGAACTGTACAGACAGCTAGCTGTAACAAAGATTTGGGAGAGAGTGCCGTCTTTGTTTCATTTGCGGCCAATTTGTCCGGGCCGATTGTTCCGGCATCATCGCCGATCGGTCCTTGCATTTTTGCACAAACAAGGCCTAGTTTGACCTCAAACTAGAGGTAAAAATCCCCATTCCAACCTGTCTTGGACGCCTTGATCAGGTTTCTCTTTGGGATAAGGCGCCTCGGAAGGTGGTCCTTTTCAAGGCAGGCTGAAATCAACCAGGGATTTATGGATCATCTCGTGAAAAAAACTGTCTGCCTGATCCATACATATATATCCCGGATACGTACCGCACGTTTCCCGCATTCTACTTCCTGGCAGAAACGCGCGAGATCGATGCCAGGAAGCTGGCAGCTTTCAAAGGTGATTCCCGTCTTTTATCATGCTCCGCCTGCTCATCAAAAGGCGCATCACGCTCGGCGGAGTGTTTAACCAAAGTCAACCATCTCCCTTATCTTATCGAGCATCTCGACGACCCCATCTAAAGGCGCCCGCCCGCCGCCACCGCCTCTTCCCATGAAAGGCGCCATCTCCCACGCCCCCAAACCCTCAATCGAAACCGCCCGGCAGCACACTTTCCTACACAAGGCTTGCCTCCTCCGTTCCCTGTACCGCTCCTCTGTTCAAACACCCGCCACCTTCCATCGAATCCAGCTGCACCCGTCCTCCCGCCCGCATGCGCCCGAGAACGCCCTTTGTTCGCCCAATGCATGTTGAACGAACCAGCTCCTGTCCGCTCCGGCCGCGCCGCCCTTACCCGTGCCGCGGCGATCAACGCCACGTCGCTCTTTTGACTTGCACCACCACGTGACTACTCGAGTACTCGACTTCACCGTCCTACCTCTCTCCTCCACATTCGACCCCCCGCACGTACTCATGTCCTCATTATCTTCCCCGGCCGCGCGCGCATCGTCCCGCACCTCAAACAGCAAGCACACGTCGTTCTCTACCATCTACAGCAGGAGAACACCGCGCCTGAGACCCCGCACGACTACGCACAGCACCGACCCTATTGCCCGACTGCAACGTCCCCCACACGCTCCACACCACGCAACGCACATTAAAACCCCGACCACTTCCACCGCCCGCACTCGCAACATCCCGCGCTAGCGATCCTCGCGGCTCACGTCCCCTCCGTCCCTTCCCGCCCACCGCGACTGTGTCCTGTGCAATGCTATCCCGCCGCTCAAAGCTCACGCCTGCCGTGCACCCCGAACGCAGGGGCCGCAACGCCAAGTACATGCGCAGCATCTGCGTTGGCGCTCCCTGGTGACACCGGCTCCTCCATCAGGTCCCCGAGTCCCGCGAGCATCATCGCTCCGGTCCCACCTTCGCTACTCCACGCCTGCGCTCGGACGCATTCCCTACACCACACCTCCCCCCACCAGCGTTCCGCACCGCCTACATCCCACTGCTTCCCTCACCCCAATCTGCACCCGACGTCAGCTTGATGTGTCACCCCTCAACATCCCCCGCGGCGATGCGCAGGAGCTCGGTCACGGCCTCTGCGAGATTGCGGGAGAAGCGCCAAATCGGACGCCTGTCACTACGTCCTACCGTTTGTATCTTATACATCCCTTGGGTTTCGTTACTTTGTGTATATATATACTTATGAAATCGTTATTGCAGGACCACAGAGAGTTTGAAGTGAGTGGCAAACACGGCGATAGAGATCATTTCGCATCCAATCTTCTTCGGACGCGTACCTGTCTGCTCAAATCTTGCAATGTTATGTGATTACGGGCAATTTGACTTAGAAACTGGTTAGTGGGCTCTGCCGCGACAGCAGTCAGAGGCAAAAATGTTAAATGGTCTCCTGCGTACGGCATGAGATACGAGCAGGTTCAAATGTCCGGTGTTAATTCAAGACTTCTCCGTTTCCAGACCTCGACAGCCAAGGCCAAACTCACCAAATTTTCCACCAAATCCTTCAGCCGGGAATTTCCAACACTGAGTCTTTTCCCCCGCCCCAATCCAACCCTAAGCCGAATGTGGGCCGATACGGGGCCAGTTTAACTTATGGCTTACTGCAGGTCATTCTATCTGCGGCCATAACAAATTGTGGGAGTGTAGCTTCTCTGACCGCCTGGCCCCAGACGAGCCAGACGCGAAACATTTTGCTGATGTTCCACAAATTGCTCATGAATTGCTCACCACAGAATTTCAGAGAAGGAGCCAACATAACGTAGTCGAGATGAGAATAAATCATACACGCCGCTTCAATGACCGAGGCAAACCACATTCATCCATCCATACTCCCCCCCACCCGCTCCGTAAACGTCCCCCGAAGGCGATACAACGCCGCCACTCCCGGCCCCTCACGAACGCCATGCCGGCGCCGGTACGGTTCGTCCCCATCCGACCCCCGTACCTCAACCATCGCGAACCTCCGCAGACTTCCAACCCCACCCTCACTCTTTCCCCCACGCCGAAATCGATACTCAACAAAAATGTCTGCAGGCGCCTCGACATACGGGTCGTCCCAATCCTGGGACCCAAGGGGATGCCGCTCGGGGCGCTCCCCCCAGAGGAGGATGTGCACGTCGGTGAGGGGCGCGCGGGTGAGGAACGCGAGAGCGGTGAGGGCGGACGAGAACTTGGAGGCGGGGAAGACGGAGATGGGGGCGAGGTCGTAGTCTGCTTTGCGTACGCGCTCGTGTACGCGGAGGCCGAGGTGTTGGAGGAATGGGAGGGCGGCGAGGGCGGTGAGGTAGTGGTGCTATGAAATGAACAAAAGGAATAAATAATTAATGAATGAAGGTGGCAGTCTATACACCGCGGGCAAACCCCGCGGAAGCTCGGGTTGACCTTCCGGAATGGAAGGCAGATGGGAGCTAGTTGGAAGCTGTGCAGGAAGCTGCACGGAATCCACATGGAACCGTTGATAGACACTGATAGACACCTGATGAGATGTTGACATCTGACAATCAATCATAGCCTTAATTGGAACATTCTTCCGATCTGGCTTGTTTGATCAACAAACGTAGTCCTGATATATGCCGCATCTATAGAAATGATTTTGAATCTTCCTCTCCCCACTCTTCAGGCTACCCATGCCTTCAGAGGTTATCTGTGCCTGTACAGTCTGCATCAAAAATTTCGAAGTCCGGGATGGTCGACTGCAACCTGGAAGATCAATTAGCTCCTCGGCTCGTGCTGAGCATGAAGCAAGGGACGAGAGAGCACAATTGGCTGCTGCAGCACAGCCCCGGCAGGCTGGACCGGCCCAAAAAGCTCAGCCAACAAGTGTTAAACCAAAACCTGCAAAGCAGGCGTCTGTGGTTTGGGATACTGGTAAGTTGTTACTGCATCTCAGACAACAAATTTACAGAAAAAATGTAGTATTGTTTCCTGTTATCGAGCTCTGTTGCCTACTTGTGGCCTGGCTTAACCTTCATGCTGGTGTCAGCCGTACAACTGCTAACATTGTTCTGAAGGCATTGCAATTTATCTTGGCTACAACTCTTCAGCTTCTTTGTGTTGCACTGCAATCTGCAGGCTTTGGCGAGATTAAAGTGCCACAGATTCATCTACCCAAAGATATCCGCAGCATCTATAAACAGGGAATGGAGCCAGTCATCGATCGAGTTGCCTGTTGTCCAACATGTTATTCCTTGTATCCTGCAGATCATCCGATTCCAGAGACTTGTACCTACCAACGGTCTCAATTGGCACATGTATGTGGAACAGCCTTATGGCGAGATCGAAAAACACGCAAGGGTGTGAAGCGTGTTCCTACTCGGCTATTCAGCACACAATCCTTGGATTCTTGGCTTAGATTCTTCCTAGCTCGGCCAGATATTGAGGATCATCTAGAGAAGTCTGCATCTCGGAATCAGAACAGGTATCCTCAAGGAAATGCATATACTATGCATGATATTGCAGATAGCCCAGCATGGGCAAGTCTAGGAAATTATGTTCGATTTCCGTACAACCTGGTTTGGGCTGTTTATGTCGACTGGTTTAATCCATTTAGCAATAAGATTGCAGGTATGTCTGTAATTGTTAACACAGATTGTGTTAATAATTGATTTGACCTTATAGGCAAGGTTGTTTCTGTTGGTGCCATCGTCTTATACTGCTTGAACCTCCCTATCGAGATTCGGTTTCTTGTGGAGAATGTCTTCATTCTTGGTATTATACCTGGACCAGGCATGCCAGATGTCTGGGAGATCTCGCACATCCTTGATGCCTTTGTTACCAAGATGAATGCATTCCGAGCTCCAGGCCAAAAAATACCTACACATCACCACCCAGAAGGAGTTCTTGTTCAATTACGGATTCTACCTCTGATTGCAGATCTTGGAGCAATCCGAAAAATTGCAGGATTTCTATCGCATAGTGCTACCTTTTTCTGTTCCTTCTGTCTCATCAAGTCTGCAGAGATTGAAAGTCTTGACTATGAGACTTGGACGCCCCGTGATGGCCCCACCGTAAAAGCTCAGGGTAGAACCTGGCTGTTTGAGAAAACAACAATCAAAGATCGAGAGGAGTGGTCAACAAAGACTGGTGTACGTTGGACACCAATGCATGATATTTCCTATTGGGATCCTGTCAAACATTGTGTTCTGGGTTTCATGCACAATGTAGAAGGCAAAGCAGAACATCACCTTCGCATCCTTTGGGGAATTGGTAGAAAATATCATGCTGAAGAGGAGTTGAAGGAGCAGCGGAAATATGAAGAATTTTCTGAATCTGATGCCTCAGAGGCATCAGACGAACTAACTTTCTTGGAATCAGATGCAAGCATGCCTCTTGAGGATCTCATGAATTCAGAATATGAAGGCCACTCTCAAAGCTCTGCAACACCCACTCCACAGAATCCAGGCACACATCTTAGGAATTTGTTTCTCAGTGAAGAGAGTGATGAAGGAGACCCAGATGATGCAGATTTCACCCCTCCGGATCCCAACTTTGATCCAATAACTGGAGCATTTAATTTTACACCCGACCAGTTGGCGGCTATACGTGCATGCATCAAGGATGTTCAGCTTCCAACCTGGGTAGGACGACCACCCACAAATCTTGGTGAAGCATCACATGGCAAACTGAAAGCACAAGAGCTGCTTACTCTTTTCACTGTGATTTTCCCTCTCATCATCCCACAACTGTGGTGGGAAAAAAGCGAAACTGCCATGAAACTTTTGGATAACTTTTATCACTTTGTAGGTGCAATAAACATCATTGCTTCATATTCAACCAGTGATACCATGGCGGAGGAATATAGAGTTCATTTCACACAATACCGCAGAGGTATACAGGAACTATGGCCACGTATTGATTCCTTGCCCAATCATCATCTTGCAATGCACAACCCAGAACTCTTAAAGTTCTGGGGACCTTTGTCTGTTATTAGTGAATTTCCTGGAGAACGAATGAACGGTGAACTGGGAAAGATCAAGACAAACCGGCGGATATGTAAGTTTATCTTCCCATCAGTCTTTTCTATTACTAAAAGACATTGACAGATGATATGGATCTCACTCTGTTGAGACAAATGGCTCGACGTGGACGCTTGGAAGCTATGCTGCATGATCGAAGCTTCGAAAACTCGAGTCACCTTAGTGGCCAGCTTGCTGGGATTCTACTCTCTGAAGCAGTTAATTCTGCAAATCCTCTGAAGCCATTAACTGGTCTCGAAGTTGCACAGTTTTTGGGCAAAGGAAAGGACATCCCTGCCAATATATACGAGATGCTCTTATTCTATCTACACTCCACTGGACAGAACCAGTGGCGATCTTGGAAAGCATTGCCTCTCCTGGATCATGAGCAAGCATTACCGCCAACTGGAAGAAAAAAAACTGAAATCGAGTGTGATAACCATACCTTCAGCCAAAAAATATCTCATGAGGGAAATAGTGGCATCCAGTTCAAAAATCCCTTGAATCCAGCACTTATTCTGACAGGTTACATTCACGAAATATGGCAAATCCCCCTTCAAAATCTTGTTCAAACTTTTTTGTTGTTGAAAAACACACTGTCTTACCTCAATACCTATTGAATGAAACACCTTATCCCACCATGCCCGACATGTATTGCACAGCTGTGGATGCAAAACCCTCTGGCAATTTTATAATTATTGAACCAGCACATATCATTACACATCTCTCAATCATGAAACCACCCCGACAGACATATGGGATTCTGACAAGGGATCTACTAATTATTTGTTGGGCATTGAATCGTGGCCGACGTAGCTGAGGGTTCTTATTGTAGTTTTGTTCACAATTTCTTGAGTTCATTCAATAAAAAATTGCACCTGCTTGTGTAGGACTCTATGTGATGGAGATACATTTATTTCTATATAGATTGAATTAGTGTTAGGGTGAGGAATTAACACAGAAGCTAACATATGTAATGAGCTATACCCATGTATTATACATCATCTGAAAGTCAATGGTTTGAATCTTTTTGCTGCTTACCTCTTTTTGGATTTCTTGCTGTTGTTATATCAAGATATTTGTAGGCATAAAATCATGTCAAATTGGAAAGCATATACAAAAAAACTGAGTGCATATAGTAAGCATGGGATGAAAAAGAGGAGGTAAAGAATCCATATGATCATATAGAGCTGCTGTATCGAAATATTGTCCGAGCGTTTATGTGCCAGATGGCCCTGCCCCATCCTCATCTTGATCCATTGCATCGGTGTCGTCATTGTCCTCTTCCCCATTGTCTGGCTCACCGTCATCTTCGTCAGGCTCACCTTCATTATCATCTTCACCGTCGTCATCCTCTCCTTCCTGCCATGGCGCATCAGGATCCTCGCCGTTTGCCTTCATCTGCTCAATCTCCTCATCTGTTGGGAGATGATAGAGCGCCAGCACTTCATTGCCATAGTGCTCCATGAAAAATGCATCATCCATGGTTTTGAAATTGTTAGGCACACGGTCATTGACCCAATGACCTGCAAGGGGGAGGGCAATGCCGTTCAAACGGTAGCTGGCGCGAAGACGAGCTGGTAGTTGATTGAATGAAGCTGGATCAAACCAGTCGAGGGGCGCATTCTTGGGCCAGCGCTCCGACATGGAAGATGGTTCGGCATCAGAATCCACAATGCGCTCTCGCTGTCCTCGAAACTGCTGCCCTTGGCCCTTTCGCTTTGCGACTGCCTCGCGGTCTGGGTCAATTGTTTTGCGAATAAAGGCTGTCGCATTGGCGCTACGCCCAGGCTTTGGCTTGATAATATACTTGGCGCGATTTGAATCAAATTCATCATCGCTGTTGCAGTATGTCTCTGCAGTCAGAGCAACGACCCGCTCTGGCCAGCCATCAGCTCGGAGAGCCTTGGTACGAGCGTCTCTAATCTAACGAGGAACTTAGTTATGAAATTGAATAAATTCAAAAAACTTACATTTATACGAGCTTTATATGCGGTGGTCTGCTTGGATTTCCTGAGAACCGCTCCTGCAGTACGGGCGTCGGCCAGCACCCGCTTGTGCATGGTTGAAAATACAAAATTTCTGTAGAGCTTTCGAAGGAATGCAGAGTCCCTGAGCTTTGTCAGGTCAGGACTCATGCGTATGTAGCAATGAGAACCAGCAACATGCTGGAAGGTACTGGTGGCGATATTTTCGAGAGCTCTGTTGTACAAGGAGTCAACTGTTCCACCAAGCAGGTCTGGTCGCCAAGCAGAGAAACCAGCAGCAAGGACAGTGGAAAAAATAGCCTGGAGATGTTCGTCACTGATCTTTTTGATACTGTTCGCAATTGGACCTGTGTAGGTTGACACAGCTAGACGCAATTGTCGGATTTTTCCCATAGCCTCAGAATGGTCAGTGGAAATGCGGCTGGCAATTTCGTCCCATGCATCTGCGGTTGTAAATCTTTGGGCAAATGCCTGGAGCATAAGATCGGAGGGCATTTCAGGAACGGTGACCGAATCGTAAACACCCCAAAGAAGATAGATATGGACATGGAAAGCTGCCTGTATTTTATTTGAACACATATGACATGAAATGAAAAAGAAATTTGTTACCTGCAGTGATTTATCACCTTTACTCAATTTCGATGGAGGGATATGATGTTCGTCGCGGCGAGCCTGGCGCCTTTTCTGCTCTGCCTTCTTTGCAGCCTGCTCTGCTGCCTTCTTCTTTAATGGGGGTTCCTCAGGTGGATCACTAAAATCCCGTGCGGGTTTTTTGCCTTTGTCGTTATTCCGCGGAGGGTCAGGTGCAGGAGAAAATTCCGCATCTGGTGGATTGGGACCTGCAGGACCAGATGAAGCTCTTTGGTTGGGTGCGGAAGGGCCCCCATGAGCATTGCGACGCCGCCTAGCATCTGAAGCAGTAGAGCGTCGAGTCTTTTGCTTTTGCTTTCCAGCCATAGGGAGAGTAATGTGGTGGATGGAAGAACAAGAGATCTCGTTTTCTGCCCCATAGCCATCCTGAAGCCTCCCCGCTCAAGCATGTTAATCCCGGTAAGCATTTTGAAGTTCAACAAAGGGAAATGAAAAGCGTGGGAGTGATTGCCTATCAATTGCAATCACGGTGATCATACGGTATTTTTACTAAGTATAGGAATACACCGTGTTATACGCGTGTTACAGCTCCCTGCCAGCTCCTTGGCAGATTCCTGTGCGGGTTCCAGCTGCCTTCCATTCCGGAAGGTCAGCCCGAGCTTCCACGAGGTTTGCCCGCGGTGATACTGCGTACCATAGGCTCGGCAAGGCTGACGTCCAGATGGGTCAGATTTGGAAACGCCGCGACCAGGCAGGCTAAAGCCGCCGGCGAGAGGAGACGCGGATATCGCCCGATTCGACCATTCGCAGACACCGCCCGCACATCGAGCGATCTCGCAGTCAAACCAACGTCGGGCGGAAACAGCTCGGGGGTGAACAGTCGCAATAGACGATGTGGCAATCGGCCATCGGGGAACAGAATCGTGAGATGGCGGAATTCTGCCCGAGGTTCCAGCAAAACGGTCGCACAATCATGAACGCTACCAGTAAACGAGCGCAGGAGAGGAAGCCCGACGTCGCAAGGGATGTACACCCCCTTCACGTTCAAGATGACATCCAGGAGAGATGGGTTCGCGCGCAACACCGGTGCGAAGTCGATTTTGTCGTCGTTGCGAAGTCTGAAGCCCACCATGTGCAGCGAAAATTCGAAGCGAGTGAGCGCGGGGAGGCATAAGCCATTTAGAGCGGCAGCGAGATCGGTGTCTAAATCCCAGTCTCGCGGTGGGTCGGGGTGGGCTCTGAGCTCGATCCGAAGAGCCAGTGTATGGAGCAGCGGAGATGAAGAGGGAAGGGCTCCGAGGTGGCGGCGGATGGTACGCCATGCGGGTTGCCAGTCAAGTTCGAAGTCTGTGTGGCGTGAGCGGCTAGGCCCAGAACGAACGTGAAGAGCTTTGTCTTACCTTCTGAGTAATACGGAAATCTTAAATCACACTCGAGACGTTCTAGACCTGGGATGCAGATGAACTGGAAGTGGTCAGATTAGACGACGAACGAGTTCGAATTCAAGACCCACCCCGAAGCGCGACGGAATCCTGTCATATTCGCCTCCTCCTCGTACACCACCTCGCATTTGATCAACAGCTGTTTGAGGTTGGGGAAATACCCCGGCGTAAGCAGGAGTTCCGTCAGTTCATCACAGCCCTCGTCCGAATTCCACTCGAGCGAACGCAGCGTCGCCCCACGGACCACCTGCAGGAAACTGATTTCGACGAGACTCGTCAGTGCGTCGAGGTAGTCGGACATTCCGATCAAATACTGCTCCAGATTTGGGAGGCAGAGGGATTGGATGAGGTGTGCTAGTGGAGGTGAGTCTTCTTCGCTAAACTGGCGGTAGCGGAGGCGATCTACGAGGAGACGAGTTTGCGTCGACGATAGCGGAGGATCGGCGGCGGCCATGTCTCTGTAGAGAATTAGTCGCGATATTGAGCGGAATGCGCGTGAGGTGGCGCAGAGGGAGGCAACGGTCTGGCGGTCGGATACGGCGGCAATTTCGCCCCATATTTCGAGAGGGAGTTGGTCAAAGTGGGGCCAGAGGAAGGGCTGTTCATGGGGATGCTGCATTGAGAGTCAGCGCTGGTGAAGGGAAGAAATTAAAATCTGTACTGTGAATTTTCGAGCGCCGTGTCGGCCGACTTGTCTGGGAAGGCCGGCTCAGGAAAGTTGGGCCGCAAGGGTTGAAGGCATCGGTCTTCCAACTGCGGGGAATATTTCGACACTGATGAAATAGGGGTTCGATTTGACTTACTGACTGGAGTCCATTGCGTCTTCAGCTTGACCCGTCACTCGCCAGTATAGTGCGTAGGACGGTACCAGTAGCAGACTGATGAGGAAGCCCACTGACAACGCGCAAATCGAGCATTCGCGTCCCGGAAATGGCCACAGAGCCCAGGGAAAGACCCAGCCTGACGAAGGACTTAGTGGCATCCCGTTCCGGAGGACAGGACAGAAACCTTGAATTGTCTATCCGAGGCGGTCTGACTTGAAGGCGAATTATCCAACGAGTTTGAGGTTCCGAAGGCGGTCAAGGCACGGGTGACAGGAGGAAAAGAGTGACGGCATCCAATTGAAACCCCGACTTGGGATCAGTGGCGGTGCTTATGCCTCTTCCACTGCGACCACTTTGACAGCAGTACTCGTTGGGATCCAGCTTCAAGACCATGGCGAAAATCCCCCGAGTTTTTCCTCGTCCAGAGCTGGAAGGCCCCTTTTAAGTACTTGGGCTTTAGGGCCAGTCAAAGGGCCAGTGATGCAGTTAGCAGTGCAAGTTCGTTTCGTCGCTGCGCGGGGCTTTTCGGATACTGGTATAATCTTCTGCACCTTCCACCCAACACTAACATGGGGTGGGTGAGCTCACCCTTGCCCGAGCTTCGCTTGGTTCGATTTCGCCCGTGGTAGGGTTTTCACCGGTGATGCCGACAAGTCGTTTCTGGCAATCACCAAAAGATTGGTAATCCGTGATTTGGTAGGGATTTGAACGATATAGTACTACTTCACCGCAGGATGACTAATCCGTGGATTTTAAGGACTGCATTTACAGAAGGTAGACCTGGCATCTGGTATCTAGATTACCACCCCATTAAATACTGATTGGCGGATTTTGGCGTGCATCCCAACCGCTTTGCCGCAGACAGTGCCCAATCTGCATTCCGCAGTAACTCCCTGGCTAAAAAAATCACATCTGCTTTCCCGGCCGCAAGGTACGATTCAGCCACTTCTGCATCAGTGATGTTTCCAACAGCTCCAACAACGAGTCCTGGGTGCGCTTGCTTGAAGGCCTCCGAATATGGAACCTAAGACCCCAACATATCAGTGCGTGCGATCCAGTGTGTTCAATATCTCACTTGGAACCCGGGCGGATCTTGGAACCACACCTGTTTTAAGGTTGATACTTGTGTGACATTTTTTAATTAAAGAATTTTCACCTGTTTCGACCAGGTTCCGCCGGAGCTAGGGGAGCGGATGTGAATTGAGCGACATGGAAAGGATGGATTCAGGGACGAAGAAGAGAAAGGGAATCGGAGATAGGCAGGGATGTAAAGTAAGGAAAGCGTAACGCACCTCACATCCAGCAGGTCGATAACCCCCAGGCTTAGCATCTTGCTTACCCAAATGTCGCTCTGCTCTACGCCCCATTGCAGCCAAGTCTCGTCTGGGGCCTTCTCGGGTCCTTCCATGCGATCAGACGCGCTGATGCGCACGAAGAGCGGTTTGTCCGTCCATACTTCGCGCATCCGCTCGAGCACGCGCGTCGGAAACGTAGCCGGTTTTCCAGGGAACCGCCATACTGATCAGTGCGTGTATTCGACACCGGGGAGAGAAACGCATGGATCAGATAACCATGCGCGCCGTGAAGCTCTATGAAGTCGACTATGTGGCTGGTTAGGACAGTTCATGACCACGATTCAGGCTCAACACCCACATCCGATTTGCTTGCAGCGCTCGGGGCCTCCGCAAATGCATCTTCGACGCGCTTCATGTCCTCTTCCGTCATCGCCTTTGGTTGCGGAAAGGTCTCCGAGAACGGTGTCGCAGTCGGACCGTAAACTGTACACCATGAGGATATAATGACTCCTGCAGGCAGATGCCGTTGCTGCGACGTTCACGCACCATTGTTAGGCCAACCGTTCTCATTTTCTTGCGCAACATACGACTGGCCGCGACCCGCCTCAGATTTGACCCACAGGGCATACGTCGATGCCTTCGCCCCGCGTGCGCGAGCTGGACCCCGATTTTCGCCCCCTGGCTGTGCGCGAACTCGACGACTCGCTTGAAGGGCGCGATATGACTGTCCGACCATAGGCCCTGGCGACAAATTATATAAAAACACCGCGCTGCGAGCCTCGACTCACAGCGTCTTCAGGGGATATACGGCCCTCAGGCAGGACACTGGTCGCTTCCATGCAGATGGCGCCGACACCACGCGCGGCAAGTGCCTGCCGCGAAACTTAATGTGAGGCTACTGGTAAACGTAAAGCAGAACTTGCCCCGGTATGAACGAGGTGCCAGTCGGTTACATGGCCTTCTGAGGCACTGTCAGACAGACCCGTGATAATCGCCATGCAGAGTAAGCTCTATTAACATACCTGTATTGACACATTGGAGACTAGGCAAAGTAATCAGCATCGACTGGGTTTGCTGGCTTGGACATACAAAAAGATTCTGTTTTTGAAAGTTACATTCTTAATCTGCAATGGGCGGAACAAGTGGGGGACCTCCGACCCGTCCTGTAGTGAAAAAGTGATTTCCATGACCCTGTAGCCCGGTTTAACAAGCACCAACCGAGGTTGTCACTGTCCAATGGCAGGTTCATTGAGCGGATAAAATTCCCTGGCGCCTGGAACGGCAGTGTTAACTGGCATGATCAACTGGGTCCAAGACTGGACGGATTGTTCACTATGGACCCTGCTTTATAAGGGCAATAGTACCTTATAAATAAATGCTTTATAAGAGCGCTTTATAAGGTGTGAAATCAGCGAAGCCCGAGCAGATCGGCAGTTGAAAAAGAGTACGCGATTGTGTTTGACATATTCCTGTCCCAATCCACCCCTTTACTCCCTAATCCTCTTTCGACTTCTATCTCTGACCTCAGTCCACTAGTCCACCCCCGCTCGCCTATTCGCCGAACTCTCCTTCATCCATCAGCACCTGCCACTGCATTTTGATAGTTCTTCGGACCTAGCCTGGACGGTGAGGCTGGACCCCATCAGGCTGTCGCGACAGCCTCGCCGAACCTAGGCTAAGGTGGGTCCAGAACATGTCAAAATGCAGTGTATATTTAAGTGAACGTCACAGTCCCACTCTCTTGCCCTACGCCATGCCGGTCCTTCCCAATTCACCACAATGCTGAGCCAGTCCGCCTACGCCATGCCATCTCTCCCACTGAGCCCGCTCATGCCAATTCCATTCGCGCTGCGATCCCCGAGCACAATATGAGCTGCATCCGCTGCGACCTCGCCTTCCTCCGCCTCCTTCTTTCCACCATCCTCGCCCAGGGGATGGAGGACGAGGCCACGATCCCCCATTGTCGCCTCTCGCCGCCTTTTGAGCCGCTTCCTTCATGCTTCCCCGATGCAGTAGACGAATCGCCTCATCGCCGTCCGTCTTGTACTGCCTACCATTTGTTGTATGCCATAGCTTCAAGTTAATAACATTTCGTAGATCTATTCACGTAGTTCTAATGAATATATTCATTTTCGTGCAAGGAATCAATCCTCGAGCGAATGAAAGGCAAGCTTATCGGCAGATAAACCCGACGCCCTTGCAGTTTTTTTCTCGAGTTTTTTGTTTTTGGCCGAGGGTAAGCTTTCCATGTATCTTGCGTTGCTGGGATCCATCTCGAGCCATTGTGGCGTCAAACCGGTCGCTTTCATCCCGCAAATGCTGCCGCTTGGCCGCATATCTCTGAATTTCTCCTTCGCCCAAGTGCCTCCTCTCACAGGGTCTTTGCTACCCAGTGCCGCGGTTATTACTAAACTCCGAATTCCAGATTCCTTGCCTCAACCGCTTCCATGGTTGGATCAAGACTAACTGTCTTTGACGTTGATTCTTTCTTTCAGCCTAGCTCCCTGGATCATGATATGACTGGGTCCTGCGCGATGAAATCAGACCTGACAGCTGCGTAGCCTTCTTGCAAGCGTGGTTTTCACTTTCGATCTAGCCGGGAATAAGCATGTCCAGAAGGCGCCATTATGAGCTCGATAGTTTGTTACACTAACGCGAGTTGCCGAGGCCCACCCATTCTCTTCGCCTGCGCAGGTGGAGCGAGCTTCCTATCCAAACTGATATGCCCGCTTGAATGAAACGAATCCTGCGTGTGTGATGCAGAACCCGTCCAACGACGCGACTCCCGTGCATCACCCGCGCTGATCAGTTTTGCGCAGTACTGTATATTTCGTTCAATTCGACAAGGGGTGTGATGTGTGAGGTGACATGTTGCGCCAATTCGTCACCTCCTCAACGCCCAAGAATGAGCGTGACACTGACAAGGACAAAAATTCGTTGGACCCTCATATCGTTTCAATGATACAGTGACCTCAGAGATCTGTTCCTGACCATGGATTTTGACTTCTGTACTCTATAACGCCACGTCGTCGCCACCTCTCCAGAATTTTCTTTGATCTCAGTTGATTTTTGGTCAAATTTCGGGTGATCTGAGAGGAAAATCGGATGAAAATGGGTCTGATTACTCAATTTCCCGCCTCTGAACCCACAATTTTTTTTTTTTTGCGGATTCTATACGGCTCTGGAGCCATTTTCTGGGGAAACCGTGACAAAAAACATATTCATCAACCACCTTGGTGGCACGTGACAGCAACCAAAGTTCGTCGCTGTTACGGCGTGACCAGCGGATTGAATGAAAAGATACAGTAGTAGCCGCAAGAGCTGATTTACGTACCTATAAATACCAGCACAGGATGGCGGAGCTCAATCTTTTTTTCTGACTCTCACTCTCCTTCTTCGGCGCAGGAGAAGCACATTTGAAATTTCCTTTCTTTTTCAAACTTTCAAATTGCTCTTCAAACTCTCCCTCTGGTCCGTCCGAATCAGCGTCTGAATCCTTATCCTGTCCAGCCCCTCTGGCTAACTCCTTTGTATTACAGTACTACGGCATCCATTAGTACAGACATGAGAAAGTGGGCGGAGGTTGTGTGCTATTATTTGAAAAAATGCACCGAATAATTATGATACAGTATTACAGCCATACCTACATATCTTCCAGCACTGGCATAAAAATACCCCTTGACTTCATCGACTTGAGTTGACTTCAAGTGACTTGGTCCCGATCAAATCAAGTCAGGTCGAGTCAAATGTGAGGCCAAGTCGACTTACCGATAGGGCATCAAACCGTGCGTAATCACTGCGTTCCCACCCTACGTAGACGCACCCCGGTGTACGTTGGACTACGTCTGTCTACGTGCTGCTACATGTGTCGATCTTCGTCTATGTCCGACTACGTATGTGTACGCCGTGATGTCGGTGTACGTGCGGCTACGTCTGGCTACGCGGCGTAGACATGGTCCGTCTACCCGTTGGCTATGTATGCCTACGTGCATCTATAGTGTAGACGCACGTAGACATACCTCGGTTAACTTCATAATCCTATTCTGCATTGAGTTTATGTATCCAGTTCCGCAGAATTGAGTGAGGTATGTGCACATTTGTCTACATTGGTCTACGTGTGTCTACATCGGTCTATGTCGGTCTACGTACGTGGACCGAGGTAGACCGATGTAGGCATATGTAGGCATATGTAGACGAGCCGTGTCTACATGATGTAGACATACGTAGACAAAGGGGTTCGTCTACCCTTTGTCTACAGGGATAGACAGACCCTCTGTCTACAAGGGGTCGGAACGCAGTGAATACGCCCACGGGCGTATGAATTACGCCGTACTGTAGTATTTCATTCAAATCGACAGTCATGCGTCACGCACCCCCCTATCGATATCGAAATTTGGCAAGGGTCACGCGTCACGCGGCCGGTTGTCGAACCTCCCAAGCGTCACACGGGGCTCAAAATTGCCTGTAAGACCCAAAAAAGCGAAAAATTTTCGTTTCAATGTCGAAAATTTCGCTGGTGTCACGCTAAATTTTGGCTGCTGTCGAAATGTCGAATTGACTTTTGGGTCAGGCGTCACACCCAGTGTCGATTTGAACGAAATACTACAGTATTTTTCTTACGCCACGGCCAAACTCGTTCGTAAAGACCCACGAAGAAAGGTCAGACGGACGGTCCCGTACGTACCGTGCATTTACGGCGTTTACGGTAAGTAAACATCATCTTTGTCCCCAACAACGTCAATGATCGTCTTGTGGGTCAACCAAAGTTGCATTAAACATATGTACAGCACTGTTTACTCAATGTTGCACGTATCAAGTTCATTTCTGGGAGAAATCTTTTGTCATTGGATCAAACAACCCCTTCGGCTGTTTTGGCCAGCAAATATGTTCACAATCTTTGACTCTCTGCATGGCCAGGTAAGTAACAAATGAGTTTACCGTTCTCGCAGACTTTTTGCTTCTTGCTTGGATGGCAAGAAAACAGTTGGATGGGTATTCTAAATGATTTCGCCCATGCTACACCTCGGCTTAACTGAACCCCTCGAAAGCATAACAGGTTTTAAACGTGCAAATATATGGGATGGTGGCATTCTGGCGACATGTTAACGAGTTATGACTCGACTTCCCGAGTCCGACAACATTACTACGACTTTCTTTCTTTAATGCCGATTCAATCTGACGCTATGAACAAAAACACCGCGTGGGATTCGGAATTCTGGAATCGCCCGGAACAGCAGCGTAGACCATCTGAATCATTCTTCCCGTGACCCGGATTCTGGTTCTGGATTCTAGATTCTCGATAGGGCACTTGAGCTCGAGGCTGAGGATGGCATTCCCTGTGGCTCCATTCTGAGTTCACCCATTGCGCAGGTCCTTGTCTGGCATTTGACCAACTGCCCAGCTATACATCCCATTTTCCCGGGAATAGTACTGTACTGGGCCACTGATTCCGGATCCGCGCAGATATTTTGACTGCGCAAGGGTGTGTTCTCTCCCGGGCCCCACCCCTTCTCCGTATCCCCGCCTTTCTCACCTCATCATGTGCACATTGTCTTCCCCCCTTTTTTTCCTTCTCTTACGGAAGACAAGATGTGGGCGTCTATTCGGGCACTTATTCACGCTTACTTTCACTCCAATGTCACTCTCAGCACGGGATTCCGATGACCCTGGATCACGAGCGGGAACCCGTGGCTGATCGCTGACCATATGTACCGTGGTCTTCCAACTTAGAATGGTCTTTTTCAATTCTTGTCAATTCTAATTCTGGTGGCGTACACGTCAACAAGACTTGACAGACTATTAATCCCTCTTCAGCGAGAGCCAATAACTTCGTCAAAAGAATACAATACTTCCGCTGCTATCTACAGATCTCGGATCAAGCCACGTTTCTTCTTTCCGCACCAGAGTCCAGCAAAGTGGCCAGGGGAGTCAGCAGGGGATTTCATCCAATTTCTGCGCCACGCTGAGCGTTCGGAGCTTTTCGACAATCCTTGTGACTTCTTTCTTCTGTTCTGAGCGCTCGAACAGCGGCTGTGCAGCGTCCCACATTTCTCTGGCCCTGCTAAGGTCTCCGCGCCTCACATACACATCACCAATTGTGCGCATGCATTCGGCCCTGCTTTGATGGACATCCATCTGTGTGAAACCTTCCAACGTGACAGTCAAAACACTCAGCGCCGTATCATCCGCGCCCTGTCCCAGGAGTACATCTCCGAGGCGCCGCAATGCCTGATGTACCATCAGTCGACTCCGCGCCTGTGGGCGTAAAGCATATGCGAGGAAAACGATGGCCCATCGCTCGCATTCCATATCTTCATGCACGGGGTTTGATGGGTCCGCCAGCCTCGCAAGGCAATCGCACGCAAGAACCTTGTCGTTGTCGCGTGCGGCAGCAAAAATCCGGATGTATTCGACTCTGGCCCATGTCGCGTCTCCCTCCCGGAACAGCAGTTCCGCATGGCAGTAGTCGCAATAGCAGAGGCCGCGTTGGTACTGCGCAGTCCCGAAAACGGTCGTTGCGGCATCGAGGTTGCGGGACACAACATCGATGCTAGCGCCAGTTACAATGTCTAGGAATGCGATGTTTAGCCGGACAGATGCCTGTGGGATGGAGAAGAGAACAGCGGATGTACTGCATAGCATTGCCTCCTGAATACGTCGCCCGTTGGAATACTCGGTCTTGAGCTGGTACAAATCTGCCTCAATGGTCATCAGCATGTTTTCCATCTGTCCACCTTGCAGACCCGCTCGGAAAATCTGCCCCTTCCCTTCTTCCAAGCACTTCATGCAGCGTTTGAAGTCTCCCTGTGCTGAATAACACAGAGCCTGTACTCGGATTCCAACCAACTCGGCCCTGAGGTTCCCCGACGCACGGGCAATTTTGTATGTTTCCTGGGCCAGCTGCAGAGCTCTGGAGTAGTTACCGCGACCCCATTCCATGAGGCCCAGGTTACCCAGTGGTCTGACTTTGGCCCTGTCTTGCGATGCCGCAGAGAGTGCAAGTGAAAAGAAGCGTTCTGCCTTTTTGACATCGCCCGCACACTCGGAGTAATACGACGCTATCGCACAATACAGTCGAGCTGAAGGTGTATACAAGTCAAAGGTTTGTCAATCCGCAAATTACAACAGACTCACCTTCCGCATCATGGTCTTCCACTAGACGAAAATGTTCTGTGGCCTTGTCTATGGCCAGTTCCGGATTAGGAAGGGTATAGAAGCGCCCAGACTCAAATGCTTCAGTTGTAAATCGTCCGTGAAGCTCGTGGTCATCCATTGCAGACAATATTTCTGGGAGGCGCAGCATGAGTGGGCTGAGCCCCCGATTCATCGTCACATTCAGGTCATTGAGCAGAAGTATGCCCAGGACGGACTCCCTGAGGTCAGTCTGACCGGAGTCCAATCCCTGCAGCAGTACATTGTGCAGATTTCCCAGATTTGAGACAAGGCGGGGAACCAAGTCGACCGCAAATGTGGAAGCATGCCACCAGTCCACATAGAGTTTCAGAAGTTCAATGAGATATTCTCGCAAGGGCCGCACCAATTCCAGGGAAGGAGGCCTGGCAAGGTTAATGTAGTCTCGAATTGGCGCCAAAACCTTAAATCGCCCTGCATGGTCCTTATAAGCAAGCGAGGTGCGGATCAGTGTTGTTTTACAATGGGCTATATCTGGAATGCCTATTTTGCATTGAACCAAGTCAAGGTCGGTAATACCGTCGGAGAGGAGCGACATCAGACTGAGGAGTTCCACAGCATGGGGGGAAGCAAGCAAGCGTGGACTCGACAGAGATAGCACGATGGAGATCTCCAAATTTGACCGTTTATCATGACCCGCGGATAGAATGGCCGTCCGTTCGCGTTCCCAACGTTCCAAGGCGGTCTGGCACCCCTCGGTGTCTGCAATGGCTGCCACCAGTTGAATTGCTAGAGGGACATTGTCAGTAATGTACAAAAGCCGATCTACTTCAGAATTGTCGTGGACTTCATCCGCAATGTCGATGAAAGTTTTGCGGGCGGCATCCGGGGTCAAGGGCATCAGAGGACGTAAAAATGGCCTCGTCCATCCGACTTTTCCGGGGCGTTCAGCACCACGCATCGTGATCTGAGGAGAGTCAGCACGGTACCGAGGGATACGCGGGGAGCATACCACAAGCGCCAGATGCGTGATGTCGGCGAGCTTCGAAAGGAATTCTTCCACTTCAGCACGACATTCTGCTGGTTCCCATGGTGTCTCAAAATTGTCCAAAATGAGTAAGCACGGGGGTCCACTAGATAAATGATGAACAACGACTCTTTCTAATCCACGGGAGGCCTCGAGGGCACAATTGGAGGCCAGTGTCGCAACCAGAGCATCACATGTTCGAGCAGAGTCGCAAGAGACAAAGTGACAAGTAGGGTATCTTTGGGCAACTTTGGGGTGATGGAGGGCGACCGTTGCTAGAGTAGTTTTCCCCATCCCACCTGGACCCAATATTGCGATCCGCGGCCCTGACTGTCCAAGAAGGCTATCTATCAGCTCTTTGAGCTCAGCTTCTCGCCCGTGGAAGATTTTCGGCGTGGCAGGGAGATTGGAGAACGACACAGAACTGTCGCATAAATCGAATAAGATAGTTATTTATTTCGTTGAAGGGGTTTTAATTTTCACCTAACATTTGAAGAACTTCGTCCAATCTGAATCCGATCAGAAAAAGATGCCAATCTAATGGAATTTGCTCACAGAAGACAGATCGTCGAATGAACCACTCTGGGATGCAATCATCTCGAGGAGCTCTTGATGACGGGTCTCTGTGTCAATATTAAGCTCGACAAGAGCGGTAGCAAGTCCGACTCCTTGTTCCGTCTTTCAAAGCCTAGGTTAGATTTTTTCACTTGATTGTGAATTGAGGGCTGACAGTAAAAGTGTCGAACCATTCTCTTAACTCGGCCTCACAAGTATCCAACTGGGCAGTGATTTCGCCTTGCTTGAAAAGGCGCTTGATTGTTCCAAGCTCTCGCTGAGATCTCAAACATGAATCCAATTTCTGGAGAGTGCTGTGGCCAGAGATAACATGAAAGAGCACTGACGAAATCAGACATCACACACTTACCCGGCGTATTGCGCAATCTGGTCAAGCATCCTTGGGGCATGGATGTTGTCCGAGTGAATGGACAGGCTTGTGAGAGCACAGAGCGAGTGGTGAATTTCCTCCATGATACGAAGGCATCTTTCCCGTTGGATCCGGGTGCTCTGCAGTTCCAATTAAACAGCAGGACGCAAAAATGTACGAATTGCATACCTGCACCATAGGGATGATTGTCAAAGTGAGCGTGCAAACCCTGCCGAGAAAAGGTATCTGAGATGCAGTTGCAACATCGTGTAGAGCATTGGCCGCCATTGCGGTGTACTCGAGAAGCTTGTGTGGAGGGAAGCTCGGGGACATCACTGAGGATGGGAAGTTATCTGACGAGTCCATACCGACATGAGGTCTATATATCGGGCAAGATATTTTCGATGCGGTGCGGTTTCTTGAACATTTAGATGTCCTGTCTGATAAAGCCCAAAGCTTCGAAATGATACAGTCGGCGCTGGCGGCCGGTTGAGATTCTGATGAATAAAAATAATCCGACCTGCGAATTGACCCTGAGGATGCGGAGGTCGGACAACTTTACTTAGTGCGCGCAGCCCACGTCAAGTCATAGCCTTCATCGTACGCACTGAACAGATCGCAGATGTCTATCATTGTTCTGCACCAACAGATCACCACAGTTGTTGAACGGAAGCTTCTCGTATCGTAATTATGGATCAATTTCTGCAGATTCATCCAACAGAATGTAAAAGAACCTACTTTACTACCAGCGGTGGTTCATCCATTCTGCGCCAAAACCGTCGCGTGCATCTGCGACACTGGTCAGATCATCTTTGCAGGTAATGTATCATTTGTTCAGCACTGGCAGCGGGACGCAATATTAGCATTTTGGCACCGCGACGGATAGCGATCGAAGTGCCAGACTTCAGGGCCTGGCATCTGGAGATGACCGCAGTTGGTGGGCCTGCCCAACATTGGAGCTTGCCACGTCGAGTGAATTTGGGCGGTCACGAATGGCCCGAAATCTTGCCTTCCCCACGCCCGAAGAGGTCGACCTGCGCGACGAATACGTGAGCGCGCACATACCAGAATATTAAGGACCCGAATACCTATGGCCAGAACTATCAACCTGGCCCAGCGGGAGCCGATTGCACCACGCATTTGAAACTTCTCCTGACATCCAAATATTTTGATTTTGTCCAGGGCTTGTTCTACTCCCTCCACGACCTTTTTCAACCGTCCTTCACTCCCTTTCCCTGCATATACGGAATTGAGAATAAAATTCAAAATAAAAGCCTATAAAAATGTCCTGGCCATGGCGACGGTGCCATTGGTTAGAATTCCAAGAATATTCGGAACGTACAGCTCGTGGATATTTAACACACATTTCGGGAAGAACACGACGTCCATTCGAAGCAAAGGGCGACTGCAACACGAAGATATGATGACTATGCAAACTAATAAAATTGTCAAAAGAATGACCACCAAAGGCCCACCCAAATGATTTTGCGCCGCACACATCCAGCACTTTCACTGCTCCGGCCGCTCTCTTCCAAAATCGCAAAGCACGCCGCATGACACCGTCGCCCGCACACCCGCACCGGCACCAACTCTCGTCTGCTAGTGCGGATAGTGGTGGTGGTGGGCTGCGCCAGGAGGCCGTTCCCTGATGCGTATCGGTGCGTGTGCGTCACGGGCAGCATTTACCATCGGAGCGCGGTGCGCATGCGATGATGTGGTCGTAGAGAGACAGAAACGAGTGAGCGCCGGCGCTTTGATGGCGTATCCAATCCAGAGGGACGCACCGTCGTCAATCACTCCGGAGCGTAGTTGGCACGTCTAGCGGATGCAGGGCGGTGGGGTGCTGTGGTGCGCACGTCGTCATGGAAGTTGGATTAGGAGAATAAAGTACCGAAGATTGTAGTGAATCGCCGAGTCGGAGAAAGCGCAGAGAAATGACACAAGACAAAAAAATCGACAAAGACGATGAGCGCTTGATTCGGAGTAGCCACGGGCACACGCACCTATATCGTAGAAGTCCGTAGAAAACTACCCAGTGTCTCCGTTAGCGTTAAGCGCATACACATCACTCCAAGATATATATTTGCATACGCCCTCGTGAGGCTCGTGCTTGCACTGCGAAACCGCCGGGCGGTATGCGTTCATCGTGGGCCCAGGTGCACCCATAGATATAATTTGAGTCCACCAGAGCGCCAGCGTTGACAGGAAAAATCGCCGAGACGAATGGAGGTCAGAAAGGGGAAAGAATGGATGGAATCTCGTCAGCGCCCCGCTCCGAGATCTAACCAAGGCACGCATCTCTCCCGCGAGATGATATAGGAAAGCCGGAAAGATGCCTCGTCAGCCTCGAGCAAGGACAGACGATTCCGAGACGTACCACGATCCTTCTCTTTGCCTTCCTTCTCTCGGCGTTTCTTGCATTGCACGGACAGAGCGAGCCGGAGGGCGGGTGGCAGTGACCGTCCGAGTGAGATGTAGGCCGGAGAGAGCCAGGCAATGAGGACATGCGACATGGACGCGGGTAGTGGATGAAAGGAAGAAAGATACGGTGTACTAGTGGCTGTGCGACTGTGTGGCTGTCAAGGGTGGGGTAAACAAACGGACTTCGCTTCCCACATCCATCTAGTCTCCCTAGTCAGACCATAAACACGTGTTCTCTCTTTGACAGGCGGAGATGGGAGAGAACTGTTTATGGTCTGATTTTGATCGCGCCTTCGATACCGTAGGTCAGCGTTCCCGAAAGAGAAGTCCAAATCAGGCAACTACTACCGTATTGGGAAGGGTCAACATAAGTCACGTGCTGGCCCTGGCTTTTTGGGGGCATCATTCTGCTTCTTTCCAGTATCTTTTTCGGGCTCAAATGTATTCAGAGGCTCAGATCAACCTTCCAAAACACTTTGTAAAGGTTTCGGATTTTGAATGAGCGGCCGACGCGTTGAAATTTCGCATTGTGTGGTTGTGCTTGGCTCACACGTGAGTCCGAAGCGCGACCTACGGTGTGAACCATCAATCAAATCTAGACTAACATCCATCACAGACGAGCCTTTTTTGCGTCTGGCAGTTTACGACTCCGAGTTTACTAGAAAATGGTTTCCTATTGTGCTATAGAGTGACTAGGAGCCATTCCGTGTGGTTTCACGGCTTGATATTCTTTCAACGGAAATTCGAATCCCTTTTTCTTGCAATCTTGATTCTTGCCACTCGTTGACTTCAAGTTTCGTCTTTGAGCTAGCTTCTCTTCCTGAAACCTCGGGTGGCTCGTACTCTACGGTGTCTTGTCTCCCTCGCAATTTCAAGCCGCGTATATATCCTTGTTCTGGGTTTCGCTCGATTCCCCCCCCTGCCATGTAACTTCAGGCCAGGCCTCAGGCTCCTCGCGCATTTGGTTCTGGATTTTCTCTGAATCGGTCTCTTTGAGCTCCGAATCTCTTTGTTCCCAGTGCCCTTTTGCTTTCCATTCCCGCGTTGCGACGGCCGTGAGGTTCATAATCAATTATCACCTTACTATTTTACCCTTCAAACTTCGAGAACGATCCTCTTACGCCGAGTCAAAAATGATCCCAAGCCGAACAGTGCCTCTGGGGGGTTCGAACCCCCACCTTCCCGCGATATTGCCCAGGCGGCTTTACTTGTACGGGCGATCACCCATGATCCATGAAGGCTGGCATTTCTGCCATGGACGCGCTAAAGCGCGCTTCTGGTTCATGTTCTGTGTAAATCTGGAATTTTCCCGACTTTGAAGATGTTCCATTCGTTGCGATTCTGGCTTGCCGGCAAATAATTCGCGCGGTTCGATATCAACCTCAACTGTCAATCTTACCGTCCATGCGCTGAGTCTCCCACAGGACATAATCTTGTATCTGAACGTGAAGTCTGCCTTTTTAAGAGTTTAGTTCTTGCCAGGAGTCACCCGCAGGCCACAAGAGATGACGTTCCAGCTTACTTAGCCAACTGAAGCAAGTTCAGGTTGGGTTAAAGCCGAGTCAACTTGATGCATGTGAACAGTTGCGGCTGCGACGAGAGTTTCTGACCCGAATAGAGAAAGCTTCCAGCGTCTATATGCATTCCTGCATTAACCAATTGTTGACAACCAAATTACTGCTGACTGCGAGCAGTTTCAACAACAGAAAGCGCGAAACGCGCATCCAACCCGTCTACGGCCGCCCGTCCCCGTCCGTATATTGGTGGCCAATGGCTTGACGGGACGGGACGGCATGCCGTTGATTCTTCGGTCTTCGACGTCTCCGCCTTGATCCTGAGTCGATTCAAATTGACGTGGATCAATAACTCCCATTGACAATCACCGCACTGCGTGAGTGTTCAAGTTGGAGCAATGCTTATATAGTTATGGTTCCTATCGTACACCGACCAGTGGGGCGGCATGTCTATTTCCCCTTCGCTTTCATCTTGCTGTCTCACTCGTTCCTATAATATTTCTTCCCTTTCCCCTCTAGTCTGTTCAAATTTCGTTTGTACGACTTCCGTTTCCTCTCACCTCATGGTGCGTTTTCTCCGTCTAACCATCCACTTGCGTCTCAAGCTATCCAGGCCTCCCAACCCGGACGAAGCACATCGACCGAACAGAGTACATCTACAATATCTCTCTCGAGCTTCGCGTCGTCGCCAATTCCACGGCGGTCAGTGGATTTTCCAGCTTTATTCTATTGCTTAGTTTCCATTCAGATCGTCCTCCCAAACTACCTCCCCCCCTCATCGATGCCAGTATCTCGCTACCCGAGTTCATCTCCTAAAATCCCGACAATAGCTTCCTCAGCACGACCTCAGTCCATATCGATTTCCCCAAGTTTCTCGGTCAATGCCCTTTCTTCCACTTCTCTTCCGCAAAGTTCTTCGGTGAGTCTCCTTCAAACGTGGACCAATCGCCTTTCAAACTCATGAAACAATCGTAAATCCCTTCCTAGGCCTCTATCGCCGACTTCAAATCCCAAGCGACTCCGCTCACCAACAGCCCCGGTGTTATCGCCGCAATCGCCGTATTCACATCGTCAGTGGATTTTCCCACTTTATTTCTACTAATTGCTGAGTCTTAATTCAGAGAGTCCTCGCAAACTACCTCCTCCTCCCCATCGACGCCGGTATCTCGCTACCCGAGTTCATCTCCTAAAATCCCGACAACCTGTTCCTCAACACGGCCTCAGATTTCTCCAAGTTTTTTATCAATGTCCTTCCTTCCACTTCTCTTCCGCACAGTTCTTCGGTGAGTCTCATTCAAACGTGGACCAATCGCCTTTCGAACTCATGATACAATCTAGGCCTCTATCGCCGACTTCCAATCCCAAGCGACTCTACTCTCCCACAGACCAGGCGTTATCGGCGCAATCACCGTATTCACAGTCGTCGCCGTCTTCTACTCTCATTCCTGGTCTTTTTCCTATATCGCCGACAACGTCGCATACAGCAAATGCAAGTTGTTCGGAATGAACGCATTGCTACGCACTACCCCTTCAAGCAAGCGTATCCGCGGAACACCGAGGCAAAGGGATTGGCGTCTCCGAGCTCGACGACGGGCTCGGGGTCTCGATGGCCTGCGGAGGACGTCTCGGGGCCGGCCTCAAGGACGATTTCAATCCCATTCCCGCTGTGCGCCAACCGGCCCCGCCTGCAAAGCGTAGCGAGTCTCGCAGGTTCCGCCAAGGCCTCGCATTACACCGTGCGCTCGCACACGAGCCGTATGCATGTCATGGGAGAAGCGCAGCATAGCTTCGGGAAGGACGTCGCCTGGAAGGAGGCGCACTACGAGGATCCGGGACCGCTCCCGGTTTTCCGTGGCCGTCCTTCAACTCACAGCCGAAGATGTTGAGGTCGACGCCGCTGTACCCTGAAAAGAAAATCAACATCACTCCTCCGACACCGACGCCGCACTCCGGAGTTGTGTTCCATCCCAACAATACCAACAACGAAAACATTGCGCCTTCGAAGGCGGCTATGTGGTTGCTACGTAGGTCCACTGCATCGGCGTCGTCGGTTTCATCGGAATACTCCACCGCATCGGCGTCGATGATCGTCCCAGAAACCTCGGTGCCGCATGATAGCACCGTCACTGAAGAGTTCCGAAGCAGATACCATTCACTATGAGCGATCCGGACAACGTTTGCCGAGACGCCGCATTTGAGCGACCTGTTGCTGCTCAGCACACCCAGTATACACGACACACATAAACGTAGAACTCATTTATTTCTTTGTGCAACGAGCCGTTCTCTTCCGTGACATTTGGCCATACTGTCGACTGGGTAGATGAATTGGAAGCCGTTTGCACCAGGTTCTTCTCCGAAATGTCGCAGGATGCGAGATGCATCGCAGCTTCGATGCTAGACAGGTATCGTCCCCTTTCTTAGTCTCGAATTTCATCGACAGGTCTCCTCGCAGGAGGAGAGATTGTGGGATCGGACGGCTGCCTGTGTATGGCCCAATTTGCTTTATCCAAGGCTTTAAAGGAAAAAAGATTGACACCCGTAGAGAACTCCACGTTGAAGTGGCAGTCGTATTTGAGAATAAGCCAAGCTATGTCGGAATCAGTGAATCTTTCTTCAACGTCGCGACGACGATGCTCAAAATATCCTGAACCAGCGCTTTCAGTGAGGAAAGCTGGGCAACAGAACAGTGAACGAACCCCGTTCATTGAATAAGGATTACATTTTGCCTGGTTTAGGGATTGTATACACTTTGATACCGCATATTTTACAGTTTCTGTTCCATAGGAGTCCGAGAGCTTTGGCTGTCTGTGAGGTGTCGAGGATGGCGACGTGTCTCACCACGGTGCATTCGAATTTATCCATCTGACTTCAGTGAGGAGTCGTGACATCAGCACGGTTTTGGTATCCTCACGGTGATTTTGGGTAGCTAGCCCAGAGTGTGAAAGTCTGCGAGCATAAGTGTTTTGCTTGCGCATATCTTCACGCGCGCTGCTGTTCTCATGGCTGCGTCGTCTCTGAGCATCACGTCGAAGGTGACGTTGTCTTTCAATTTCTGATTCAGCTTCGTCGTTGCCTGTGGAGCTTGGGAGTAGGGGCATTACCATAGAAGCTGATTTCAGTTAGATATGTACACCAGACTCGGGATCAGGATGGGAAGCACGGGAAGACGTACCTACATGTAATCCATTCCACTGATGCATGTAATGCCCAAGAGCGGACGCACTGGAATCAGATTCACTCTGATTCACTTGTTATTAGGTGGGTGTGGGACGAAAGACGAAAGACGAAAGACGAAAGACCAAGAGATCGAGAGGGCGGGTGCGACGTTGGCGGGGACACATGCGCGGAGGCTACGTGCAGGATAATAGGCCACGCGCAAGAGAATAGGCGAGCGAAGGGAGTTCCAGAGAAGCATGCGCACAGTGCAGCGCCGTTCGATTCCAGATCCTGAGACTCAAAGCGCGGACTCAGTCTTCAGATGAGTGGACGCCTAGCATTGCAGGAGTGAGTCACGGTGGGCGTGGAAGATGCAATGCCGAAGATTCAATGAAACAAGATTAGAAACGGACTCTTCTAGGCGCACCGCGACCGCATTCCATATCAGCGTCTCCCTCCCTGCCCATTCATTTCCAGTCCCAGTGCCTGCGTGCATTAGGACACTTCCAGAAGCAGTACTGGTCGAGGTCGATAAAGGCAGCATTGACGTCGAAAACGCTGGCGCTACCCGCACAAAAACGAAACCAAGGTGGGTGTTGTGTCGACAGTGTCGTGACCGGCTCTTAGAATCAGATTGCCGCCCCTCATCCACGTGCAGAAGTGATCGGCGCATTGATCCGATAACGCTTCGGCCACCATGGCGCCGGCGGCAGACAACTCGTGTCTCCGCCACACATCGCTGATATCCTGCCTTATATGTGACTGTGATATCACGCAAAAGATACGTGTTCTCGCGCGAGTGAGGCCTTTCTCCCGCCTTATTTTATATCGATATACGCTTAGAAGTAAGATTCTGGGCTCGCTACGGAGCGCTCTTCGACCGCATAGCCTCCGATGGACGCCTCCGCGCCTCCGTCCTATCGTCCGCTATCTCCAAACTGTTTTTCTCCTTTCGGCATGACCTAAACCGACAATAGTTTAAACCTCTGCCTCGTTCCACGACCTCCGGTGCTCATTCTTAACTTTACCTTTTATTCCCCGAGATAATGGTCCAACATCACGCCCCATTGTGTTGCTATGATTCCGAAACTTGGTACGGATGTTCTACTGGTTCATACATCCCCACGGATGCTGTTTCTCCGATTTTATCGATGTTTTCATCCAGGCCTGGTCGGTGACCTGGTTGCCGCTTTGGGACTTGCCGCGGCAAAATATTCACTAGTTCATGAAGACTTCACCAAATCTAGTGCCTTTGGCCTAATTTTATTCGTATTATATTGAACTACACCCTGCACCAAGGGATGGCTGATATCAGTCCCTCCCTCGCCGAGATACGGAAAACCATCAAGGTGCCGGTTACCTGTTAAAATTAAAAATAGTACTGCTGCACAGCGACCGACATACTTCCAATTTAAACGAGCTTTGATTCCGGAATGGTCTACGTGGGCAGGTAGCCATCTGGCTATCTCCTTCAATGTTTGCTCGCTCCTTTGCTCGCAGGCTCGCACTGCTTGGTTTTCAAAGCTGGGTCCTTGTATTACTCTCGGATAATGCAGCCAAAAAAAAAAAAAAACCCCCCGTTCGCTGATTCGCCACCGTTCAGCGCCGAGTCGTTTTTCGCAATTTCCCCTCGGGAATCTGTGAAGAAATCATTTCAGCATGAAGCACCGAGCAATATTTGGACGTTAGACATGGATAGATAAACCTAACATGTTCTCCAGATGGATACGTTTACCGTCTTGGTCCACCTTTTATCTCTTCACTTCGAGGTGTAAAATTAGCGAGAATTCGGGCGAGTTTGGATCATGCTCAACACTTGTACTCGACCGTCATAGACTAACGCTACCAGAAACACACTCACTGGCAGATCACGTAACCCAAAAGCCTCGGCCAAACCCACGCACCAACCGATCGCGACTTGTACTCTATGCGTCGCAGAGAGCAGTTTCGAGATTGAAAATATGTTGGAATGCGGAACACCGCATGAAATATGTTGGTGAAGCATCTGGTGTGCTGTTGAAACGCGTCGGAATGCCTGAAGTCAACGCAAGAAGATGAAGATTCCAGGAGTTGAAGAGAATCGGCATCAGGTCTGGCCGCATTCTCCAGAGTCTGAACACTCGTCGGTAGTATCTTTGCTCACCTACCCTTCTCCTGCTCCCCAGACGTACCTGAAAGACATTCGGGTGGTGAAATTTTGTTTTTGAAGGTTTTCTGTCCACCACTTATAATATATGTCCATTTGACGTAGTCTCCCGTTGTCAGACTCTAAAAACTCAAAATTTTAACACAGCCGTAAAATTTAGTACCATTTGACGCGTCTCGCGTTTCAAATGCTAGGTCACGTAGTTTCTTCTACTACTTACAAGTTGTTGCGAATTCATATGAGAAACAAGTTCCTCCTGAACCTATACGATTCGGATGGCTATGGGGTGGAAAATATTTTGCGCAGAATAACAAAATTTGGGGTACATCGCGTACCCAGGATAACATTTATAAAATCGCATCTCTGTTCGTACCGGGGGGAAAGTTTAAACCACGCTAAACGGTGCAAAGGCCCCACTCATCCCACCGTTCGCTCCCCACACCCGCCGCGACAATGAACAAGTCATCTGGATCGTACTTGGCTTTGATTCTGGTCAGTTTCGCGTAATTTGGCCCAAAGAATGTAGTCTGGAAGTGTGGCTCGTTCACGTCCGCCTCGTTCGAGTACGCCGCGCCGTTGCTCCCCGATAGCTGCTCCATGATCGGCAGCTGGGTGGTCTGGAAGTTTCTGCGGAGCACGTCGATCTCGGCGAGGGGCGTTTGGTCCGTCCAGAAGTTGCCTGTGAGCAACTATCGGTAGGTGCCATCGGCTAGCTTAGTCCAGGGGCAGATAATGAAAGGAATTTGACGTACGTGGGTCTTGGCTGTACGCCAGGCCGGGTGTACGGCCGACAAGATATCGGCGTTGGCGGCGACCTGGCCTGTGGGATCATTTAGATTCCGGGCATGTGGCAATATGTAAAGCAGAGGGTGTACCTCCCGCAACGACAAAGGACGCGATCCTAATAAAATGGTGAGTGAGCAACGAGTGAGTGCTCAGCAATGAATACATCATGTGAGATACACGCACTCGAGTGCCCCCGCATCCAAGAGCTGCTCATATACCTTCCCGACCGTGCCAGGCCTCTCGCGAAGCACCGACGCTGAAATCAAACGCGAGCCTACCACCATGTCATTCCCTGCTGCGTCATCTGCTGTAAACAGCGCATCGTTTACATTCTGCACGATGTACTTCTCCGCCACGAGCGATACATCGGGTAGCCCCAACGCGGCGTTCCGGAACGGCGCGAGGAGCACTGCGGCCTGCGCTGCCGTCGTGTTGGCGATGTGCGTGAAGAGCTGGAGCGTGGGTGCAGTTATGTTCGATGTGGCGGCGAAAACGTAGAAGTATTGCCCGGCGCGCACGGGCTCGAGGTCGAAGATGTGCTGCGCGTGGACGGCGGCGAGAGCGCCCATGGCGGCATTGCTCGATGCCGTCATCTGGATGACGCTAAAAGCCTCGTCGAACGTCGGGAAGGTCCGGAATGTCGCAGAGACGATAACGCCCCAGCTGCCGGCTCCTCCACCTCGAAGAGCATAGAATACTGGGCACGACGTTAAGCAGCCAGACTTGGGAAGTAGAGGGAAACCGACAGTCTGGGTGTGAGATGTGTTGACCTGCAGCAGCTCGCCACTTGCGACGACGAGGTGGAACTCTACCGTCAAAACAAAAAATTGAATAAAAAAAGACAGTTAGTTCAAATCCAACCCCAAACTGCGCGCCTCACCGAGCACATTGTCCGCAGCCAGCCCAAAAAGTGGCGAAAGGCTGAGTGGCCTGCTCCCTGCACATACCCACCGGCGGGACAAACTGTTGCTGCCGTGGGGGCCACCACGATCTTCCCGTTCGCCTTTGCTCCTGTACAGAGTTTGGGTGTGCACGCCACTGTCAATGGTTACGCAGGCCCCATGTTTCGCGTCCCAACGATAAAGGCATCGGTCATCAAATATTCTGCAACCCAGCAGTGCGGATCAGGAGTGAGTACGGCGCGGTAGAGCGCCCGAGGCCGTCGTGCCCGGAGGATTTTACGACGAGCCGGAGGTTGTTCCAGCTAGCGAATTTCACGGCCGCCTGTTACACACATGAAGATGTCATGTCGGTCCGAATGGGACATCAGCACTGGCGCACCTGTATATCCGCAGCGCTCTGTGCTTCAACGGAGAAGATGGGGACATCCCCTTGACCACATATCGTTGCATTGCGGAGACATAGAGAAGGAGGTGTAAGGTCGTAACCCTAAACGTTGGTCAGAATTTGGCGCGACATGAATCAAAGGTAAAAACCCACCTGCTCCCAGTTGTTCTGCGCATCCACGCCTCAGTGAGCCAGAACTTAGCGTTTGAGTGATAGAGGAACATACCTTGTTCATAGACCCGGAATGGTACTCCGGAAAAGGGCGCTAGTCCATTGGGCGTCGATGCATGCGCCGCCAGGTAGGCTAGCACAATATCTCGCGGTAGGAACCACCTTCACCAACCGCCCGCCGATCGTCGCATTCAGTTTACTCCATGCTGCGGCTTCGGGTAGCCAGCGCTGCCGGGAAATTACGGCATGTCTGGTGCTTCTCCTCGTGCGCGAGCGAGAAATGCGTGGACAGGTGCAGACGAGGAAGAGAACAAGGGTGGAGGAAAGTCGCATGTTGTTCTGGGATACG
Source organism: Mycena leptocephala (assembly GCA_029378395.1). Classification (NCBI taxonomy): domain Eukaryota; kingdom Fungi; phylum Basidiomycota; class Agaricomycetes; order Agaricales; family Mycenaceae; genus Mycena; species Mycena leptocephala. The sequence continues at coordinate 81,451 of JARJLF010000099.1, read as the reverse complement.
TTTTGTGGGCTTTTATGACTTGTTTACGACCTGGCTCGCATCAAAGGTGTCCCGAGGATCAGTGTTGGTCCTGCAGGCCATAATTCCGGTTTTGAAAATCCTTAAGCCTTATTAAGTAAGGTTTGAAGCCATAAGGCCTTAGCCCATTTTCCCACGAGTAGTCGGCCACGATTTTGTCTTCCTGTTTTGTCTTCACCCTTCTTCACCTCGAGAAACTATGCCGGGATTGGCCAGAGATATCGTATATCATTTCTTCTCCCTCCACCGGCGTGGTTTCCTCACCATCAGCAAGGTGGCCGGGCTTCGGCCCTTCGGGCTGTCAATCGGTTAAGTCTTAATTAAGGGCTGAAATTTTAGTCTCTCCGATAGAAATGCTCGGGACCTCTTGGTGGGCGGATTAGTTCACCTATGGCAACGTGGGGCGGCAGATCGGCTTAGCTGCTTTTGGCTGATTGGTGCAGTCGAGCCGGTCAGTGGTAAAAATGATGATGATCAAATCAAGCTGCGATACCCACATGAATTAGATCCCACCGGTTCAACAGGCAGACATGGGTGGAAGAGATAAATTGCTTTACACGGTGTATCCATTGGCGGATGTTTGCAACATTTTTTTCAACGATATTTCTGCAGCTAAACTGTCGGCAGCATTCCCAGAGCAATCCCAGACGGAGATGCATGGTCAGGGACGAGAATCAAATCAGACTGAGGGCCCCACCCCGAGTCTCGCAGCCGGCACAGGTTTCGGTTACCGCACAGATTTCGGTTACGCCATCTTGCTCTCCGAGAAATCACGAATTGGTCCAAGCTCTGACCATTCCCTGCCATCAGCTAATGGCCCTCGGATAAGCTACGACCTTTTCAGACCTAGAGGAAACTATAATAAACGTGGCCATGTTAGATTCCGAATCAATTCCGAATAAGACAAGCCATGTCGTTGATCCCCTGTACCTTGGCTGTTACGCAACCAGAGATCGACCGGCTCTGCGGGCGCAGGTGACCTCAAGGAGTTAAAAAATTAGCGAGAGGCGGCCCTACTCTTAGATGTAGGCAGAGAGTGAAGTTTTCGGCTTGCAAAACGGACTTGCGGCGCGCGAAGTGGAGGTAAATCGACCTGGTTACCAGCTTGCCTCGAAGCCTTCCCATATTCGGTACCTCGAGCTGATGTGGCTCGAGGTCCATCAAATGGCATTTCCGTTTGAAATTTGCAGTAGCAAGCCCGCAACGCTCTCGTTCATTTGAAAAATGTTCCGTGGGTGCAAAAACAATACAATAATTATATTCTGTCTTTATTTCTTTATTAAGAGTCAGATAGAGTTAGTGAAAAAAACCCCACGGAGATGTGGTCTCTGATCGCCACTTGGTCCCGTAGATGAAGCGCAAGTATGCATGAACGAATGTGAACAGAACGGCGTAGGGAACAAGAAGTAAGCCCTGAATCAAGCCTATAGATTCAACCTAATTCTATGTAGATGATCTCTACATCAAAAAAATGTGCAACATTGAGTACCTCCATATTATTTTGACTTCGCATGAATTTGGGCTCCTGCGGCCGCAATTTCGCGTGTTTTTGCTCAGAAAAAATCCAGAGCATACTACAGTGTATTCGGCACCTTAGTGACTAAATGATATGCCCATAGACCTCGACGCCACCCGTCGTTGATAATGGTGCGCATCCGTGCGGTACCAAATTTCCCTTTTGGGAAGTCACCTCGAGCCTGCTCGACCCACCTCGAGCTGATGCGAGATTTGAAATCACTGCGTTCCGACCCCTTGTAGACAGAGGGTCTGCCTATCCCTGTAGACAAAGGGTAGACGAACCCCTTTGTCTACGTATGTCTATATCATGTCTGAAGTATTATATTTTGGGGACGTTTTTGGAGTCTAGGGATGGCAGCCATCACTCATCTATCTTCTAATACATCCTAGTAGCGTAACCGCCACTTACCTTGTGCTTATCCCTTCACTATCTCTGACTAGGCCCTCGATTTCTTGACGCTGGCCATCCCGGTGAACCCGCTGCCTGGAAAGCTACATTTTTATACCTTGCCTGTAGCTCATATGTACACACCGACTATGTAAAATCCTACATACAGGCCTGATGTTTGAATCTGGATACATTTTGCTCCCCGTTCGGCCTTTGGTGTTTATTGCCTTTTTGTGCATGCCGACGGAAAGAAATTCATGATTGCATTGAGACGTCGCATAAATTGGTCGTGGTAGGCATCATTCCGGAGCGACGCCGGCCCACATTTGGAAACCCGTAAACGCGTAAACTAGCGGTTACGGGACCCTTACGAATCCAGAGAACGTGCGACCCTTGATGTTGACCTTGTACATGCCAGCGCGCTGTCGCCCATCGTCAATTTAAGAGGTTCAGGATGATCACGAGCATCGATATGACATAGAAGAGGCGCATTGGGGCGTACCACCGCAGAAGATTGAGTTGCCGGTCACCGGTGGAATAAATACTGCTGTTGCATGAAACCTGGATAAGAGTCTTCTTATACACTTTCTGCACATTCTTTGCAGGTTTCTCGATACTATCTGCTATACGTATCCCGGGCACTATAGCGGTGAGACGAGTTGACGGGTGGGCCTCACCTCCGGAGTACACACAAGTTCAGTAGCATAGGTGTTCGTTGAATGGCTCGAAGGCCTATTCGGAGACTGAATGCCTATTTTCTGAGTGAGCGCCGATTCACACCTCGGTTAATGTTCAGGATGGTTGATTGGTTGATGGGAACAATTGAGGTCACGACCATAGGTTTCTTCCTCTCGCCACAACCGGCGGCGACGCCGACGCACACGTACACGCAGTGCCGTCCGCCATCGCATCATTTAGCGCCCTCTGCTGCCATTAACATTCTCAATATCCTGGAGAATAAAAAAGAAGGTGCCGAGAAAATTCTCACCGCTGCTGCTTGCTGATGCCTTTATCTCCCTCACCGATCCTGGGTGAGGCCACAGACGGCATGGTATACTACATACTTGAATCCTGCCGGTCCGTGTGCTGTGACAAATAACTGTACGTGTTGGATATGCCGTGCCGCAGGTCGGAATATGGGGTAGGGAAAACTGGTCACCTCAACCAGAATACAGTCCAGTATTTATACTTCTCTGGAGAACAATAGATACTCGAACAATAAATAACAAAACTATACGGAGTTCAAACCCCCTGACTCAAAGAACAATGTGTGGCGCGTTGCTACGCGTCCCAACACGTCCCAACACATCTCAGCTCCATGACAGTGCTCGACGCGTCAGCGACACGCATTCCACGTCGTCCGCCTACGTGGCTCTGGCGGGCTGACACGTTACCTCTGACCCCCGATTTCAACACCGCAACGACTGCTTGTACTCCCGGCGCATGCAGCGTTCTGCAGGGACTGCGGGCCTGCGGCCGATGTAGCGGAGCGATGCATAGCTAGAAATTGTGCAAATAAATTTCAAACACTCGATATCACATTTGCGACCTCTGGGATATTCAACTCGAGCTTCCAACAAGCTTTACGACTTGTGGAGCTTCTCGGAGCCTGCCTTACTTCAACCGATGGTAAGCTACATGTTAATCCTATTGAGGGGCAGAAATGGTCCCGGAATCTGTTGTGCACCATCAGGTTATACGGAGATGTAGTATTGTGTGGTAGGCGTTCACAAAAATAGGCATTGACGCCTTAATAGAGAGCTTGCGCAAAAGCCGCACAAGCCGCATGCGGCTTTTTGGCATTGCGCGAAGCCACATGCGGAAATCAGACCTGGGGTTACTGAGAAACCAAGTCAGTGGAGAGATAGTTCGGTTGACAGGCAAGTCCTGGTGAGTGAAAAAAATTGCATTACTGCCGCAACTGCTCTGTGCAGGACGCAAAAAGTGTGCGAAATCTGAGTGGAGCCGGAGTGATTGCTGGACAAACTGCTTCCCAGCTCGCGCATCGACCAGATAGTAATTTGGATGAACACAATACAGTGTCACAGAGACATGAGAGTGCAATGAACTCACGAAAACATGCAGAAAACCCAGGAAAAACCCGATAATTTTGCGCAATGCCGAAAAGCCGCATGCGGCCGGTGCGGCTTTTGCGCAAGCTCTCTAATAGGCGTTGCCTTGAGTCGATAGTTGTTCGCACTGCAGAATAGGCAGGCATTCAGTACCATCAACAGGCGTTGGGTGCCATTAATAGCTGATCGTGAATGCCTATGCTACTGAAGTTGTCGTGCCTCTCACCTGCGCGACAAATTCCCTGTGGAATAGCGAGCACCGTACGATCCGGCCCAATTGGTCCAATCTTCATATTATGGTCAATATTTAATGTATACTAGTATGGCGCGCAGCAATACAACGGCTTTGTACTCGGATCGTTATTAAACAGCTGCAACACCGGTGTCATCCTGCACCTCCGACGAGATGCCCGAATCGTTCACCTTCAGGGTGAAGTTAATCACTCCGCTCGGCTCGCCGGTCGGGTGGGACACATCCCCCGCCGTCGTCCTGGCAGAGCGCTGCGGGGCAAAGTACACGCCGCTAATCGGAATGGACTGGTGCCCGCTAGCGAGCGTCGGCAAGCTAAGTTCCTCGCCGCCGCCGCGCGTGAGTCCCAGCATAGTGTTGCGGTAGACGCGGCAGGCCATCATGCTCGTCAGCGTCACGTTCGGGATGACCAAAAGCCCATGGTACAGAGAGCTGCTGGTCGGGGCATACACCATCACCGTGGTGATGATGTTGCTCACCACCGTAACCCTGCAGATAGGGGCAAGGATTGAGTAGCCGGCAAGACAAGGCTGTGGAGACAGAGACGCACATGTAGTACTTTTGTCCGTCAGTAAACAGTGATTTTGAGAATGCGGGCAAGCTTGCGCCACTGAAAAGCTCCTTGAGCTGAGCTCCCCGCGTCTGCTGCGTGTGCGCGAAGTTTGCGACCAGCCCGTAGGAGATGGCGAAGAAGACGATTGTGTCGTGGATCGTTATGGTGATCCCAGACGATCCACCATGCGCACCGTGGCGCGCCAACGTGAAGCACTGCGGCGGGTCGCCGACCGAGGCTGCCCGGCCGCTGACGGGGACAGTTATTGACGTCGCCAGGACCGCGAGCCATAGGACCCCGAATATTGCGGTGACGACACGCGAGTTGTTGTATATTGCCCTGACACGGATGAAGAACAGGAAGGCCGCGGACGACACGGCGATTGGGTAGAAGCTATTGAACGCGATGAAGGCGGTGTTGCATGCAGACAAAGGATATGCTGAACGGCATCAATGTCTGTGTTCGTGGCCATCGGCCAAATGCTCACTTGCGAACATTGTGAATCCCAAAGTGTAAACCAAAGAGGCGATTCTGCTCGCTTTCTGGTTAGCGAAGTGAGAGTGACCATAATTAGTTCTGCTTTACCTGGACACAACATACGCCGCGGTGGCGGGGGACATTTTGTGTTTGGACAACAGTGAATAGTCGTTCCGTAAGTTGTTTAGGATATCCCAAACGAGTACCTGAGCCACTGGTCAGAAGGCGAACGAGGAAAGATATAGCGCGGTTCCGCACCGCAGTGGAGCCCGCAAACACATATCCCACAATCTGGAGTGGCCTGTGAAGAGAGACCGGGATTTCTTGAGAGGTTCCCGACGACTGGGACATGCTGCGGCGGTTTCGCAGGGAGGTGGGACAGGGAAAGGCCCAAGATGGGAGTACGCAGTCTAATGGGTTTTGTAGCGGGGACATCGGCTAAGGCAACAAATTGATATTGTATGGGTTGGATAACGTTAGTACAGCCCCCCAGGCACTGCCTGGTGAACCGCTACTAAACCGCTCGCTTTTTACGAAAATGCCGATTTATTCTAAGAATCTGGGCTTCAGCCCACTGCTTTATTCTATTTCGGACCGAGATTTAGGGGTCAAATGCCATTTTCCAGGTCGCCGCTGCCGTTGGTATTTCCGTGCCCTTCGCCCCGCCGCACCGGTCGACGGATAGATGGAGTTGCGCATATTTTGTGGGATATAACCGCGTTTGCCGGATAGCATCGGAAAGGGCAGGAGGATGAGATGCTCGGCGTTCGGTGCAAAAGTGTATAACCCTTTTGAAGATGGATGGTGATTGAATTGGTGCTGAGACACAAGGCCAAGGGGATTGGGGGGAATCTTCCCTCTCGATAATTGGGTAGTGCGCGCCACGCATGGCATTTGATCGCCGTTTGGTAATTTTGCTGGATAGTCGTGCCGCCCACATGAGAACCGTAGTCAAGCACCACCATCATCAAAAACGTCGTACGGCCCCGGAAACTGCAGGAAGTGACTATCTTGTACCAAGCAGTAAAAACCCACTCCTCTGAGCGCAGAAAGTGAGGAATAGCGTCGACTACATCGTCTCGACGATTCCTGTGGGATCTATACTTGCTGATACTACTCCACTCAAGGACATGGCTGTCCCTGAACACTCTGATTCGCTTCCCTTCCAGCTTCTTGAGCCTGCCCCTTCACACTTCTCCTTGTCCCTTGAATCCCTCCCCCCAAGTGGCGTCAATGGGCCACGTAAGCACCCACGTCACCCTCGGCGAGCCAAGCCGCGGTGGGTAAAGCTACGGCCAGTGGAATGATTCTTGCTTAGGCAGCTCGCGTATCATCGCGTACTTTCGCATAACAGCGGGATTTCCCCTACTTTCCCATATCTCGGAGAACATTGTCGAATTATATCACTAGAGTATATGAGAGCTGAAAATTCGAAGGAACCTCACCCTATTTATCTTCTTGCTTCTTGCTGCGTCTAGTCAAATGTCTTCTCACTTCTTCGGCTCCCACGTCGTCCCGGGGTCGGCCGAAAAAATTTCTAGGGTATGTTACGCCGGAGCTCAAAACAACTGCAAACTGCAGAAGCAGTAGAAATGACACAAGGAAGTGTTAATCAACCCAACCTCCAGGAACATTTATTTTCTTGGCTCTGAGCTGCTTCTCAGTCTCTAAATGGCGTAGTCAAGGCCAAATGCACAGCAATCCAGGTAGGAGCCACTTTGGGCTGAAATATACCAGAATTTTCTGTTCAAAACACATAGAACAGTGGAAATAAACATATGCTACCCCAGTGTACGTTGAGAAAGTCAAAATTGTAAGTGAAGTAACCAAATAGGGGCGGCGGCTCGACTCGGAACGGATGGCCCGGCGCTAGGGGTGGGAAACACCTTCCCTCTACGGAAGAAGAGGAGCTCAGGGTCGAACAAAGTCCTCGACCCTATATCCGTTTTTCGAATGCCGGTTCCCCATGATAAGCATTGAAAGGGGATACAAGCAACGGGGAAGCAAACCCAGGGAGAAGCAGCCCACATCCTCGTGGGACACGCGCCCGAGGAAGGTGAGGATGGGCGCCAATAACCCAGGCGCGGGCGCTTAATGGCAGATGCCTGCATCAAGTCGGCGAAACAAGAGAGAATGAAGGATGGGAGAGGGGGAGGCGGGTGGCGGACAGGATGGCAACGAGATCAGGTAAAACGAAGGACGGGTGGAGTGCGGGCGGAAGAGATTAGGAACAAAAAGGCGATGTGGAGTCCGAATAAAGGGACAGTGAGGAAGAGACTTACCAACATTGTGCCCGCCACAAGCCGGAAATGCTCTCCAGCACGTACACGCGCCCAATAAGTCTGAGGGCACGCCTCCTTCGCCTTCGCCTCCCGCCCGCCCACTCGCACCCTCAACTTCTCCACCTCCGACGTTTCCACCACCGCCCGGAGTCGCCGCACCAGTACATACTTCCCCTGGATGAATGAGTACTCCGTACACAAGCGCGCGCGCCACCGATGCGGCGCCCACTTTGCATCCATTTGCAGGGTGGGCGCTGGTGGCATCCGCATCCATCGAGCTCCGGGTCGACAGCGGAGAGGGTGTCGATGACTGCGTTGGTGCTCGTCGTGCCTGCTGTCACCGGGGTGGGAGTCGAAGCAGTCGTGATTATCGCGTTTATCGTCGAGATCCTGGTGCTGGGTGCTTGCTGTCGAGTGGGGAGGGCACCGATCCCACCTAAAGAATAACATCAGTCGAAGTTCGAGGGATCGATGCGATGGATACGGGAGGAGGGTATGGATATGTGCAGCGCGCGAGAACAGTCTAAGGGCATAAAGTTAGCGCAAGTCACTCGATACAGTACAAGCGCCTCCCCGTCGGTCTGAGGAAATGAGAAGACGATGGAGAACTCACCACCAGCGGCGCACCGCACCCCGGACTTCGGGCCCTTTGGCATCTGCGGCGGCACGCCCATCTGCGCCCAATGCCGACCGACATGCATCCTCGCGGAGAAGAACAGGCGCGCGTCGTGATGCTTCTGCCACGCGACTTCTCTTCCTCCTCCTGCTCCTCCTCCATGCTTGTAATCTGCACCGGACTTGCGATTGTTGGGGTGCTTGAGGTCAAGGTGCCCGCGCAGCCCGCACAGAAGAAGCAGAAGACGTTGCTGCTGCTGGTGCTGCTGGTGGTGGTGCTGATCCCGCTTCGTGATGCCACATGCGCCAACGCTGAAGCTGAAGCAAAAGTCTCGCCCTGGTCGTGGTCTTGCGGACGGGTCAATCATCCATCAGCACGGGGACCTTCGCCTGGCCTGCACCTGGAGGAGCCAATGATGCAGGACGAGGAGCGCCAGCACCGTAATCCCAAGTTCCAACCGAACACACGGAGGAAGCAGACCATGATGTGACAACAGCCGGCAGAATAGCGTCATAGCAGTAGTAGTAGTAGTGCGGCGGAGCGAGCATTGCGATGAGGAGAAGAGTATCAGCGTCGTAGATCGATAGATAGACAGCGAGCAAAAAAAGAAAAAGGAAAGGTACGAAGTGCAAAAAAAGTCCAACGAGGGTCTACGGCGCGATATCGATACATCATCGCCACTGAGTAACCGGTCTGCAAAAAATGGGAATGCAGGCCACTCATGCGGGCCGAAGCCTTCACGAAACGGCGCCACGACCAACGGCTGCAAGTTACAACAGGCTCATAAAGCGCCGGCGGAGGCGTTCGGGCTCGGTATGGGAGGGTTTCTGGGGGAGTAGGACAAGAGGTTAGCGAGCGGGAAACGAAATGGGCCAGCAATGCAAGATAAGTAGGGTGATTATGATATAGAGGCAAGGCGAGGCAAGGAGAGAAATAAGAAATAAACAAAGACAAAGTCGAGATGTGCAGAAGACGCCTGTCTCCAGAGAATAAGACATGAAGCGGGTCCAGAAGCGGACGCGATTCTAGAATCTCGAACGAATTCGAGAAGGACTGGAGATAATGAGTTGGATGCGCGATCAAGTTCATCCAAACTCGAGACTTTGGCGCTTTGCATAGGCGAAACCCGAATAACGCGACAGAGCCAGGACTGAGCGGCGAGGAAACCAACAGCGACAGCAGATGCGGATGCGGGTGGGGATGTGGATGCAGATAAGCTTGCAGTTGCACGCGCGAAACGAGGAAGCATCCGAGCGAGCGAGTCGGAGAGCTCTCCCGCCCCGCCACGCCCAGATAAATCCAAGCCAAATCGAATCGAAAGATTATTTGAATTTGAAGGAACAGGAGTCACGTTTGGCGAGTTCCGGGTCCAGCTGCGGGCTAGGAACCAGCTGATCAATGTTTCAGGCAAGGGATTCGAGAAGGGGATGTGGGTGGAGCGGAGGCGGAGGCGTCCTGTACAGCATCGACCGTTAGAATGGATGTGATATGATCGAGGCGGGAGTAGCGAAACGAAACGAAACGAGGGAAGGGAAGCGGAGGCGAGGCGAGGCAAGGGCGAGTAAGTGGGGAAGGAGGGAGGGAGGGAAGCCAAACAAAGCCAAGGCGCCGACGAAGAACCAAAGCGAAGGAAAGGCAACAGGCGAGGGGGCGGCAGGTGCCAGTCAAACGCGATACCGGCAAGAAAGCAACGGAACGAGCGAGGGAAAAGAACGAGCGCACAAAGAGAAATGGGCCATTGTGCAGAATTGAGGTAGAAGGAAGAATGAGCGTAGAAATCGGCCACGAAAGCAGGACACAACTCGGCTCTTGCGGCGATTCCCGGCAAGTCCAAGGAAAGGCGCAAAGGTACTCTATGGTTAGGGTTAGCAAGAGCCGCTTGAAGAGCGCGAGCAATGCGCAAGCGAAAAGAGTCCGGTGAACCGCGCAAACACCAAGAGCATGCGGAAGGGAAGCAGCTGGTGGAGGAGGGCCGAGCCGGCGTTGCGATAGATGAGGACGGATACGCGAATCCAGGATGCTCCTCCACCGCTGCACGTCTCGGATGTCGTCTTCTTTGCCGTGAGTGAACACGAAAGCACTGGCGCGAACCACGGCCGTCGCACAGACGGGAAAAATAAGGTAGGTAGGTAGGTAGGTAAAGAATGACAGCATCAAATTGTGATCTGTCATCGGTTAAGATTGGGCCGGCAGCCGGGGCTTTTGTCTTGCCATCACCATCACGCACTGGTCTCCTCAGCCGCCGCAGCCCTTGCCATACCTCTGCCTCACTCGATATTCTCCGTCCCAGTTTCTGGGACTGTTTGTTTGGAGGTTGTCACGGTTTCCTGTGGCCTGACTGATTGTCTTCCTGGCTCTACGTTCCGCTCCCGCTGTATTTATTTTGGTTTTGGTATTACTTACTTCCCCACTCTACTTCGAGCTTGGTCTGCATTTGCAGCCGGCTAATCAGGATTCTCTCACGACGTTGACTGGGTCCCTGTGCGCCGTGCATCACGTAACGATCGCGATGGTCTGGTTCAAGACTCCAAGGCACACGAATCTTTTTTTTTTTTAAAAGAATTCTTTGTTCTTATTTTGGCATCGAACTTGACTTACCCTCTAGTGTTTGGCGAAGGCGAAAATGAATCGGAAACGAAAGTCGAGACCCGACTGAGGTACGAGAAATTTTCTCCGGAATCCGGATGGGAATACATATACACTGTCACTTACAGCGTTCTGGTGAAAATGGACCACAAATCTGCGTCGGATGCTGTTAGACAGGATCCAAACTCAATTCGGACTTATTGATGATGAGGCGTCATACTTGTACGCCTGTCTCACCATAGGAGCAAATCGACCCTGACAGCCGAAAAGTCTCGAGCGATATTCACCTTCCGTAGACGGTGTCACAGGTCTTAGTATCTGTACTGTGGTGGACAGTATTGAAGCACAGACCAAGACAGATGTCCAACTTCGTGATTCCGCCATGCGAGTCTCTGAGGATTTTAAAGAACAGTTCCTGAACTCCAGTACGTTGACTGGAACTTCGAAATGTGTAGGTTTGTTCACGCAACACCAGCACCATGTCTTCGTCTTCGATGACCCTCTAGTTGGATCCTGCACATCTGACTCCTCTGCTAGCTCTCCCTCTCGTCGCCCCATCTCTATCGATGTCTCGAGATCGGTTAGGTCTTTCTGCGGTCCGCTACATCCCAGTTCGTTCACAGCCGATGCACCAGTATACCGGGCTCGACTGCAACTCAGTACTGCCCGGTCGGATGCGGGTATTTCCAGTGAGCCCGATATTCTTGATCGACACCATTCCTGCATGCACCAGGGACTTTCCGTGATCAACAAGTCTTCTTGAAACGAGTCCGGTCATTGCGTGTAGCATTACAGGAAATGTTTTCTCGAGAGTTAGAAATACTTGACGAGGTTCTCAGCTGCGTTGAATCACGCCATTGCATTGGAGCATGTTCCAATGGATTCAGAGTGCAATCCAAGAGTTTCAACATTCTTCTACGGCTCCTCGGATCTCCTAAAAGTCGCGCTCGGGATGACTTTACTTTGAATGGAAGAAAGTCGCCTGCTTTTCCCTCCTGGGGCAATTCATGCAAGCTGGATGAGTTCTATCTGCTCGCAGATTTCGAATTTCTTGCGGTTTGCTTCCGTGTTGAGGTTCAATATTTCCTCTTTCAACTTCGTCGATTCTACAGTTTCAACCGATGCAGGCTGGGCAGATAGCATTGAGATGGCGTACCAGCCGTTGCACCCCCAGGCGGAGTTGTATTGAACGGAACTCAAGCCCCTCTCCAGGTGAAAACATTCAGAACTGGTCATCTCCCATGGGCCACCCAAACTCAACATTGCTTCGGAGCATTCAAGTGCTCTTGGTGATTTTGGGACTCGAGACGCGCTGAAGCCTGGGAACGAAACGTCTCTGGCAAGGCAGGAAAGCCTGGTATCTTCGGAGCCGTTCTTGTGAATGTCCTGGTGAATTTCTGAGCATTGGAACCGATATTGTTGAACATGTGCTTCCGTCTCATCACGATACCTTGGCATGTGCTGCAATTCCACAAGCTTCCCATTATTCCATGGATACTTCGGTTGACGGCGTTCAAAGTCAGCTCAGTGTTGCTGTTGAAATTTGCAATACATCTTCGCGCATATCAGATAGCCCTGCGCGTATTTCAGGAGCTGCTTCAGAGGCTTTGAGATCTGGGAGGAAAGGCCAACATGAGTCGTATAGTATCTCGTCACTACGTAGGATGTGGATGCCTTGAGTTGATAGTTGTTCGCACTGCAGAATAGGCATCAATAGGCGTTGGGTGCCATCAATAGGTGATCGCGAATGCCTATGCCACTAAAGTTGTCGTTCCTCTCACCTCCGCGACAGATTCCTTGCGGAATACCGAGCACCGTCCAAATTGGTCCAATCTTCATATTATGGTCAAGGTTTAATGTATACTAGGATAGCACGCAGTAATAGAACGGCTTATGTACTCGGATCATTATTAAACAGCTGCGACACCGGTGTCATCCTGCACCTCCGACGAGAAGCCCGAATCGTTCACCTTCAGGGTGAAGTTCATCGCCCCGCTCGGCTCGCCGGTTGGGTGGGACACATCCCCCGCCGTCGTCCTGGCAGAGCGCTGCGGGGCAAAGTACACGCCGCTGATCGGAATGGACTGGTGCCCGCTAGTGAGCGTCGGCAGCTAAGTTTCTCGCCGCCGCCGCGCGTGATTCCCAGCATTGTGTTGCGGTAGACGCGGCACGCCATCATGCTCGTCAGCGTCACGTTCGGGATGACCAAAAGCCCGTGGTACAGAGAGCTGCTGGTCGGGGCATACACCATCACCGTGGTGATGATGTTGCTCACCACCGTTATCCTGCGGATAGGGGTAAGGCTTGAGTAGCCGGCAAGACGAGGCTGCGGAGACAGAGACGCACATGTAGTACATTTGTCCGTCAGTAAACAGTGATTTTGAAAATGCGGGCAAGCTTGTGCCACTGAAAATCTCCTTGAGCTGAGCTCCCCGCGTCTGCTGCGTGTCCGCGAAGTTTGCGACAAGCCTGTAGGGGATGGCGAAGAAGACGAATGTGTCGTGGATCGTCATGGTGATCCAAGACGATCCACAATGCGCACCACTGCGCGCCAACGTGAAGCACTGCGGCGGGTCCCCGACCGAGGTTGCCCGGCCGCTGACGGGGACGGTTATTGACGTCGTCAGGACCGCGAGCCATAGGACCCCGAATATTGCGGTGACGACACGCGAGTTGTTGTATACTGCCCTGACACGGATGAAGAACAGGAAGGCCGCGGACGACACGGCGATTGGGTAGAAGCTATTGAACGCGATGAAGGCGGTGTTGCATGCAGACAAAGGATATGCTGAACGGCATCAATGTCTGTGTTCGTGGCCATCGGCTAAATGCTCACTTGCAAACATCGTGAATCCCAAAGTGAAAACCAAAGAGGCGACTCTGCTCCCTTTCTTGTTAGCGAAGTGAGAGTGACCATAATTAGTTCTGCTTTACCTGGACACAACATACGCCGCGGTGGCGGGCGATATTTTGTGTTTGGACAACAGTGAATAGTCATTCCTTAAGTTGTTGAGGATATCCCAAACGAGTACCTGAGCCACTGGTCAGAAGGCGAACGAGGAAAGATATGACGCGGTTCCGCACCGCAGTGGAGCCCGCAAACACATATCCCACAATCTGGAGTGGCCTGTGAAGAGAGGCCGGGATTTCTTGAGGGGTTCCCGACGACTGGGACATGCTGCGGCGGTTTCGCAAGGAGGTGGAACAGGGAAAGGCCCAGGATGGGAGTACGCAGTCTGATGGGTTTTGTAGTGGGGACATCGGCTAAGGCAAATTGATATTGTATGGGTACGTTAGTACAGCCCCCCCAGGCACTACCCGGTTCACCGCTCGCTTTTTACGAAAACGCTGATTTATTCTAAGAATCTCGGCTTCAGCCCACTTTTTTACTCTATTTCGGACCGAGACTTAGGGGGTCAAAATGGCATTTTCCAGGTCGCCATTTGCTCACCGTTCAAAAATACATTCATTTCCAAGCTGCCGTTGGTATTTCCGTGCCCTTCGTCCCCCGCACCGGTCGACGGATAGACGGAGTTGTGCATATTTCATGGTATGCAACCGCGTTTGGCATGGTGGACCAGATAGCATCGGCAAGGGCAGGAGGATGAGATGCTCGGCGTTCGGGGCAAAAGTGTATACCCTTTTGAAGATGGATGGTGATTGAATTGGTGAGACTGAGACACAAGGCCAAGGGGATTGGGGGAGGATTTTCCCTCTCGACAATTGGGTAGTGCGTGTGCGCCACGCATGGCATTTGATCGCCGTTTGGTAATTTTACCAGTCGTGCCGCCCACATCAGAAGTAGTCAAGCACTAGCAGCCACCATCATCAAAAACGTCGTATAGCCCCAGAAACTGTAGAAGCTGATATCGTGTACCCAAGTAGTAAAAACCCACTCCTCTGAGCGCAGAAAGTGAAGAATAACGTCGACTACATCGTCTCTACGATTCCTGTGGGATCTATACTTGCTGATACTACTCCACTCAAGGACGCGACCGGGACCAACGAGACGTGGCACACTCAGTAAAATTACAGTGGCGGCACTTCAAATCAAAGGCGGCACATTGGCAATACCTGTTTGCAAGCTGTCAAGAGCTGCAATACCACTGATCTGAGCACTAGTTGGGTGGCGAAAAGGACTGGATAATGTCCCTCTGAACAATTCATTCACGACATGCAAATGCATTCCAGCAAAGTACTGAGTATGATGGAACTTGAAGTAGATGTTAGAATACGATCCTACTTTGTTTATAAAGTCTGAAGCCTTTGAATTCTTTTAGTTCATCAGGTCAGGACTTTCACATTACACAGTATTACAGCAGTTTGGGCTGTGGGAGCATCACCCAGACCGAAAGAAGAAAAGGGAAGGAGAAAAGAAAAAGCTCACACGAGTCACATCACAGCTTCAACATGAGGATCATTTTGTTGAAGCGTCTGTCTACGAGAGACTAAGCTCGAGCAGCCGCTTGTGAGGGTACCTGAGGTGACCATAAAACCAATTTTCCACTCTCTAAGGAGGCTGGTGATTAGCGCCCCAGTTGCAAAACAAAAACAAAAAAGCTCACTTCGGAGCGCAGTTTCTCACGGTTCATTGAGTGACGTACCTTCTGACAGAAAAATAACTCATGTAGTATATGACAAGGAACTCACTAGCACCGCAAAACACCGCTCGCGGGGAGGGAAAAAATTGAATTGGGATGTGAAGACAGGCAACATTCACTCCACAAAAAGTCAAGTTTCGGGGCTCCCAAAAAACGTTTCTGAAACAATTCGCATCAGCAAGCAAGTATATAGCCCTGAAATTGACACCAAAATGCAACATTTCTGAAGGACTGAAATGCAGGCTGAAACCGACTCGGAACGGACGGCCCGGCGCTAGGGGTGGGAAGCACCTTCCCTCTACGCAAGGAGAGGAGCTCAGGGTCGAAAAAAGTTCTCGACCCTATATCCGTTTTTCGAATGCCGGTTCCCCATTGAAAGGCGATGAAAGGGGATACAAGCAACGGGGAAGCAAACCCAGGGAGAAGCAGCCCACACCCTCGTGGGACACGCGCCCGAGGAAGGTGAGACTGGCTGGGCGCCAATAACCCAGGCGCGGGCGCTTAATGGCAGACGCCTACAACAAGTCCGCGAAACAGGAGAGAATGAAGGATGGGAGACGGGGAGGGCGGGTGGCGGACGGAATGACAACGAGATCAGGTAAAACGATGGACGAAGGATAGAAGCGCGGGTGGAAGAGATGAAGAACAAAAAGGCGATGTGGAGTCGGAATACAAGGAGAGTGCAGCTGAAGAGACTTACCAACATCGTGCCCGTCCACAAGCCGGAAATGCTCCCCAGCACGCACACGCACCTGATAAGTCCCCTGCACGCCTCCTTCGCCTTCACCTCCCGCCCGCCCACTCGCACCCTCAAATTCTCCACTTCCGACGTTTCCACCACCGCCCGAAGTCGTCGCACCAGTACTTCCCCTGGATGAACGAGTACTCCGTACACAAGCGCGCGCACCAGCGATGCGGCGCCCACTTTGCATTCATTCGTGGGGTGTCAGAGTCAGTGGCGGCATCCGCATCCATCGAGCTCCGGGTCGATGACTGCGTTGGTACTCGTCGTGCCTGCTGTAACCGGGATGGGAGTCAAACCAATCGTGATTACCGCGTTTATCGTCGAGTTCCTGGTACTGGGTGCTTGCTGTCGAGTGGGGAGGGTGCTGATCCCACCTAAAGAATAACATCAGTCGAAGTTCGAGGGATCGATGCGATGGATAAGAGAGCAGGGTATGGATATGTGCAGCGCACGAGAACAAGTCTAAGGGCATCTCAAGTCACTCGATACATACAAGCTCCTCCCGCAAGCGAGTACGTTGTTCGAGGGAATGAGGAGAAGACGAAGGAAGGAGAACTCACCACCCCCGGCTCCACCGAGTCTTTTGGCATCTGCGGTGGCACGCCCATCTGCGCCCAATGCATCCTCGCGGGGGAGAGCAGGCGCCCGCCGTGATGCTTCCGCCACGCGACTTCTCTTCCTCTTCCTGCTCCTCCATGCTTGTAATCTGCACTGGACTTGCGATTGCTGGGGTGCTTGAGGTCAAGGTGCCCGCGCAGAAGAAGAGGAAGATGTTGCTCCTGCTGCTGCTGCTGCTGGTGGTGGTAGCGCTGATCCCGCTTCGTGATGCCGCATGCGCCAATGCTGAAGCTGAAGCAAAAGTCTCGCCCTGGTCGTGCTCTTGAGGACGGGTCCATCCGCACTGGGTGCGCTGTGGAAGTGCGACTCGATGTGCTCGTCGCCTTCGGGTCTCGGGCCGATAGCACGCGTCAACCAAACATGAAGACATAATGCGTCGAGTTTTTGTTTTATTCTTCCATCACATCCCTCTTGCTCATTTCATTCCTGAACATATATTATCTCCTCTCACCATTTTATATTCCTTCGGCAGCTACACCAACAAGATTCCTCTCGTTGCACAGCCAAGTCAAGTTCAATGTTATTTCGAGATATATTTCCGGATCACACCCAAAATACCTCTCATTAAGCTTTTGAACCTCACTACACATTCTTGCACTTACCTACTTTGATTCTACACAGACGTTTCATTTTTTATTTGCTACGTACCGCCAACGCAACTGGTTGAACCACTTCGGGCATCTCGGACTACGCCGGGGATTGACTTCGAGGTGGATTGGGCACCCATCCTCGACGCTGTTGTGGGGCAGCGAGTCTCCCTATATTGTCTTTGCGTTGTTCCCGGACTGCTGGAGTTGGGTTGACTTTAGCAGCGGCTTTTCATCCACGGACTCTATTACATACATGATTTTGACTCATTGTATTTACTTGTTTGCACTGGACCTGTAACGGCATCCTCCTCCTTTGTCTCTTACCGCCACGTCAATCTACACATTCATTCGGATTTCTTGCGTCAGACCCCGGAGATTCATCCCAAACTGAGCTGAGTATTTCTTTACTTTGTTTTACTGACCATCTTTTATCTAGGGCTCTTGTTGTGATTGCGCGAGCGGGGATAGTCGCTGCACGACTCGGCGCCCATACTGGCACGACCTGGACACACCCTCTGTCTACCTACGGACAGCCCTTTTCTTCGACAGCGCCTGGAGGAGACGATAACGAAGGACGAGCGCACCCCTTGAACGCCTTACGCATAAACAAATAGGGTCATAGTTATAGTGTTATATTCGTAGTGGTGCGGCGGAGTCCGAGCAAGTACTGCGAGTTGCGATGAGGAGAAGACTATCAGGTCAGCGTCGGAGTCGTTCTAACGTCCCAGTCGCAGATCGATATCAGATGGATAGCGAGCGGAAAACGAAATGGGATAGCGATGAAAGACAAGCAGAAGAAAATAAAGGCAAGGAGAGGAATGAATAAACGCCCGTCTCGAGAGAATGAGGGCTGAAGCGGGTCCAGACGCGAAGAATTCCGAACGAATTCGAGGAACAGAACTGAAGATGATGAGTAACGGAACTGGAGATAATGAGTTGAATGCACGTTCAAGTTCTCCCAAACTCGAGACTTTCTATAGGCGAAACCCGAATAACGCGACAGAGCCAGGACCGAGCAGCGAGAAACCCAACAGCAGATGCGGGTGGGGATGTAGATACACTTGCACGCGCGAAACGAGGAAGCATCCGAGCGAGCGAGTCGGAGCGCTCCTCCTCTCAAAACACCCCGCCCAGCCCAGATAAATCCAAGCCAAATCGAATCGAAAGATTATTTGAATTTGAAGGAACAGGAGTCACGTTTGGCGAGTTCCGGGTCCAGCTGCGGGCTAGGAACCAGCTGATCAATGTTTCAGGCAAGTTATTCGAGAAGGGACTGTGGGTAGAGCGGAGGCGGAGGCGTCCTGCACAGCATCGACCGTTAGAATGAATGTGATATGATCGAGGCGGGAGTAGCGAAACGAAACGAAACGACGGAAGGGAAGCGGAGGCGAGGCAAGGCAAGGGGCGAGTAAGGAGGGAAGGAGGGAAGCCAAACAAAGTAAAGGGGCCGAAGAGGAGCGGAAGCGAAGGAAAGTAAACAGGCGAGGGAGCGGCAGGTGCCAGTCAAACGCGATACCGGCAAGAAAGCAACGGAACGAGCGAGGGAAAAAGAAACAGCGCACAAAGAGCAAGGCGCCATCGTGAAGAATGGAGGTAGAAGGCAGAATGAAGGTAGAAATCGGCCACAAAATTAAAGCAGGACACAACTCGGCTCTCGCGGCGATTCCCGGCAA
Source organism: Mycena leptocephala (assembly GCA_029378395.1). NCBI lineage: Eukaryota > Fungi > Basidiomycota > Agaricomycetes > Agaricales > Mycenaceae > Mycena > Mycena leptocephala. The sequence continues at coordinate 62,464 of JARJLF010000099.1, read as the reverse complement.
GTGCGAGGAACGAGGAACGAGGAAAAGGCGCAAAGGTACAAGAGCCGCTTGAAGAGCGCGAGCAATGCGCAAACGAAAAGAGCCCGTTACAACGCGCAAACGCGAATAGCCGGAAAAGAAACGAAACCAGAGCCTGCGAGTAAAGGCAACGAAATAAGGTGGCAGGAAGGGCGAGCCGGCGTTGCGATAGATGAGGACGGATACGCGAATCCAGGATGTTCCTCCACTGCTGCATGTCTCGGATGTCGTCGACTTTGCTGGGAGTGAACACGAAAGCACTGGCCAGGACCAAGGCCGTCGCACAGACGGTGGTGGAGGAAAGACAAGAAGAGCGAATTGACAGCATCAAATTGTGATCTGCGATCGGTTAAGATCGGGCCGGCAGCCACCGCAGCGGCTTTTGTCTAATTGTCTTGTCTGTCCTGCCGCCGCAGCCCTTGCCCATACCCCTCTAAGGCTCTGGCCTGCCTCTCGCTCGATACTCTCCGCCCCAGTTTCTGAAACTTCTGCTCATCTGTGCTGTCCCTGTCAGCAGATGAATAGGTTCCCAAACGTCCTGGGATAAGCACAGGCACTCATCGACTCGGATACATCCCTGCCCCATTGCGGCATCTTGATCCATTCAACATTCAACATGAACCTGTCTATCTGGGCATGGTGGCGCTTTCAGCACGTCCGCAGTAAAACCTCGGCACGCCACATCCAGCGGATGCTTCCTTCATCTTTGTTACTCTCCTGCTGATGGTCTATTTAGTATTAACAGAGGTTGGGCTGTCGAGATCATGTGCGGCGGCCAACGAAAGGTTGCGAACCAATGGTTGTTTCCTGACTCTACGTTACGCTCCCGTTGTATTTTGGCACGCTCAATCCCCACTTTGCTTCGAGCTTAGGCTGCAGTCGGCCAATTATCTATGACGTTGCTGGGTCCCCGTGCGCCAAGTAACGATGGTCCAAGGTGCAGGACTTTTGTTTGCCTTTCGTCTGCATTGGACCTGACTTAGAGTGCTTCGGCAAATATGGACCGGATACGAGACCTGAGGTATGAGAAATCTTCTGCGGATGGAAATACACTGTCACTTACGGCGCTCCATCGTGGGGTGAAAATGGACCGCAAATCTGGGCGACATGCCGCGTGTATGGCGGCATGCCCGCGGCCATATGCGACTTGCGCCATACAGTATCACTTGGAATATCTGCGGATGCTGTTGTACGCCTGTCCCACCTCAGGAGCCACTCGACCCCAACTGCCAGAAAGTCTTGAGCGGCAAAGACTGGCGGCCACCCTGTATGATTACGATTCCGGTCGAGGCGGGTGTCTTACAATGCGTTCAAATTGAACAGCGGACGCCCAACATAATAGAGAGCTTGCGCAAAAGCCGCAAAAGCCGCATGCGGCTTTTTTGCATTGCGCAAAGCCGCACGGCAAATTTGAAATGCGAGAGGTGGCAATCAACTATTTCAATGTAAGCTGACCTGAGGTGAAGGAGAGGTGCTGTGGGGAGACGGAACATCCTCGGCATTGTCTCTGCTGCGCGGCAGACGTGAGGGTGTGGCGAATGGAAGTGGAGTTTGAGTGATACCTTTGTGATGTGTCAAAAGTGCGGCCTGCCACAGTTGCACATCCAACAAATAGCACTCTCAGGAGTGGAATATGGGATTCAAGGGGCATTGGATGGTATTTAGCAAGACAAGAATTCAGAACAGCGAAGAAAAACTCGCGGCTTTGCGCAATGCACAAAAGCCGCGTGCGGCTCGTGCGGCTTTTGCGCAAGCTCTCTAATGTATCCGGGACAACCTATCACGAGAGTCATGGGACAGTGCTTAAACACGGGCTCGTAAGTGATCTTTTCCTTCCTTCGACCGCCTGCCTAGGTTGCTACGCTAGCCTCGTCTCACGTTGGTGTCCCAGTTCCAGTCGTGAATGTGTCTTTTCCGCGACTTCTTTTCTTTCTTGGCACTCCACATGCCAGTGCTCGAGCTGACAAAGAGCACTCCAATATATTGCATCTTATCTCTATGAACCTCGGACTCTGGCAATTAGGGCTACTACGTCCTAAATCCAAGCGAGAATTCTATTGAATTGTATTCATTAAAAATGGGTAGTAGCTACAGCGTTTGCTTATGTTCGTGAAAAACGCGTTTTTTTTTCCGCGCTGTCACGTGTCTGCCGGAGTTTGAACCAGTCATTGCGGGATAATCATAGGAGTAATTTATCTGCTTCAGAGGCCCTGCATTGCTTCGAGACCATGAAATCTGCAGACTGCACGAGTGCAGTGGAATGCCGAAGTATCGGCATTGTCCAGATCACATCATTTCTCATCCCTGGTCATCCCGTTGCTCTCTGGAACCATTGGGGCACTCCATATCGAAAGTCAAGGTAAACCAGCCCATATGAGCACCTGGCATAGCTCGGCTCCAGCCTTCCTCAGGCACGTGACAGCGCAGAAAAAAAACGTGTTTCACGAACATAAGCAAACGGCTGTAATAGGATAGAGAATGTATGATGAGAACGTATGGAGGGAAAGGACAAAGGGAATCGAATGATGGGATCAAAGTGGAGTTCCAAAGTTCCAAATATCGGCAGAAGAAGGAGGACAAGTAGGATGACGAAAAGGAAAGTGAAAAGGAGACAAAAAAGGAGACAAAAGGAGAACTTTGAACGACGCTAATTGCAGTCAGCGGCGATGCTCTTCGCTGCGTCCTGCGCTTTGGCAAGCACGGTGAGCGCGGAAGAACTAAGGATAGAGCATCAGTTGGAACCATCATGACTAGTCCACCAAGTATCGAGCTCACTTGTCGGCTTCAGTAAGCAACCTGTTCGCCTCGTCGAACATAGGTCCGATATTGCTGGTGAATCCGGTCTGAGTGACAGGATTGCCGAAGGCGACGGCGTTGACGAGGCTGAGGTTAATGTCGTTGAGGATCCCGACAACTGCCAACGCTTCGGCGCCGGGAATGGTGTCACGGGATGATTGGAGTATGCCTTCGACGGTGTTCACCCAGAAGAGGTATTGAACGGTGTCCACGGCGCACTGTGGGACGGTGGTCTGGCGTTTCGCAGGCACTGAATGAAGGAATATTAATTGCGAGGAAAATGCGATCTGTGAGAGACACCCACCAGGACCGGCGAGAGTGCAGGCGGCGGCGCAGAGAGTAACGAAGACGACGGAGAACTGAACCATTGCTACTGCTGTGGGGTTGTTGGAGGAGTCGGATGATCCAATAGCCATACTACAAGCTACCACAAGCTTATATACTATTCACCTCAGTGCGCTTAGTGTGAACGCCGGCCCAGACAGATTCAACATTTCGAAAAAACGGTGCCTCGACTGGGCCAGTTTGCTTATGCGGTCTATTTGTGAACGCCGGCGACGACGGAGACGGGCTGCGGGCCTGATGGTGCGTGATGTTTATCGGACGGCCCTGAGTACGCCAACAACCATTCATGGTTTGCAATATTCCAAATGAAGTCCAGTTTCGGTGCCTTGACACATTTGGAAATAATAAATAAATGTCGTGCGTTGAATATCTCATCTATAGTTTTTGTTCCAATCTTGTTGATTTAATTGAGTGGCGTCAGCAAGCCTCAACCCGCCAAGAAGTGCAATCAATATAGCGTGGTCGTATATTTTCGGATGGGCGTCGAGACTTGCATTCGCTGAATTATTATTATGTGACTAGTGTTGTGCGGGTCAGGGCTCGAGCCCAATCCCGACCCAGTAGGGCTCAAGGTCGGGCTCAGAATTTGTCCAGCCCGCGCCCGGGTTGAGCCTGGGAGATGACATTTTACAAGCAAAGAACACACCGTATGCCAGTTGAAAAAAAATTACCCCGCCCGGGCCTGAGGCCAAGCCCGAGCCCTCTCCGGCCCCGCCAGAACAACACTATATATATGTGACTGCCCACAGGTTCCGTTGTCCGCCGTTGTCGGGGCTGCTTAGGCCGAGGTGGGATCTGGGGGCCGACACTCCGGAAGGGCGGACCGTGTCTTTGCTTGAGAATGCACAGATGTTTGTTCTTCAACGCGCCCCCAAGTCTTCAGCTGAAAAGTGTATAAATTTTGAGTAGGCAAGTTCTGCGCCACGGCTGCCATTGCAAAACCATCACGAACACTCGTGAGTTGCAGTAATCCATCCACTGTGTGGTCCACACATCAGCCTTTCGCATTTTACTTGTCACTTGATTGGTCTTGAATGCACTTTTCCTCTTGAATCAAAAATCTGAAAAACTTTAGGTTGTCAGAATGGATAAAAATGAGCCCGCACCCCGTAGGAAAAAGTTTTTTTTCACTTGTGGAAAACGGACCTGGCTTGATCACTTGTCACTTGCGGTCTTTTTAGGCCGAAACAAGTCAGATCAAGTGAAATCAAGTGTGATCAAGTTTTTGGCACAAAGTCTGATGCAGGCAAATTTGATTCATAGCTGCTGAGTATTTTCGCCAGCAACAAGCAGTTGGTTGGCACCCTGCACGGATGCAATCGAGACATTCTGACATTTTATCCAATTTTTTTTTTCACCTCCCGAAGTTTTTTTTCCCTTTTGATTTTGCAACATCGGGAACTTGATAGGCGGCGGGATAAAGTGAGATTGCTGATGGTCAATGGTCGGGGAGTGGGTTTACAGCCATGGTCTACAGCCCATGGGTGACCCCCACACCCGCGTAGCCTACGAGCTACACCGCTGACATGCGGTTGGAGACTACGAGTCCAGAAATTAAATGCCGAAATGGCTGCACGTAGATGTGGCTGACATTTTCCCCTCATCCTTCGCAGTCACTTCTTGGCCCTTCAGACAGAGACACACAGTTTTCCTTTGACTTTATGCCTCCCCTTTGGCTCACCTCTGCAACCGCTGGAGCCCTCCCACGAGTCGCACTATCGAAGCTGCCAATTTGGGCCAATTTTATGCATTTCACGCTATATCTTTGGTCGAAAGCCCTGGAGATTATCGAAGTTACAAGTATATATGTGGGTATTTTCTTCTTCATCCTACTCCCATTCTCTCCTCTGCACCTTCCTCGAGTGCGGTGGGCGACAACCACTTGATGACCACCCTCGATGTCAGCACAGGGCCTCACTGCAGGGTTACTGTGACTGGGTGGCTGGGCGATACAAGAAGATAGGTAAAACGTGGTAGATTGAGCTCTGGAGAATAGACTAATAGTGTGAAGAGCCTAACTACCTATCCTAGGATTATATATACTGCAAGGCATAGTGACAACTACTGATCATCAAGGGGTTCGTTAGAAATGCGGTCGCATTGTTGAAATACGATCGCAGTTGAAATGCAATCGTGTTGAAATATCGATCGCGGTTGTAAATGATCAGGTTGAATTAACCTGATTGGGAATGGGGCGCGGTCCTATGATCAAGGGGTTGAGCAGGCGTCGGAGAAGGCGAGACAAAGGAGTGAAAGGGAGAGAGTAGCAGGAGCATCCCGAAGTATAACCCGGGGGGTGTTGTGCAGTCCGCCGGGTTATTAGAATGAAGTTGGGGAACGTGGGGAAGAGCAAATCATGACACTTGATGTCTAGTCTAGTCATTGACGTTCCTATGATGACATTCTACTTCAGACCTGAGATCATGTGACTAAACTCAGATGCGCTTTCGTGTCGACTCTGGAAATGTTACTTCCACTCTCGCTCGGAGGATGCTATATGGTGGGATGGCCAACTCTTCCTAAAGCTCTCCTCTCCTGCATCTTCTTGGTTTTGTTGCTGTTTGCCTTACCGCCATATTTCACCCCACTGCTGTTCACAACTGTCGACGCAAACTGGTTGGACGCTGTTCCAGACTTCGGTGACCTGGTATGGGTGCATTTAAACTGCTGTTGGTGTACCTCCGAGTCTTTGGCATCTTTATGCCGATATCCATTGATATTCATCACTGCTTATTAGCTGCTGATGTAGATGTCTCGCAAGTTAATCTATAGTTGTCAAATCATTCTGAGTCTGGCCCTCATCTGAGAAATGAACATGCGTTCCCCGACCAGAGCATGAACCATATCTAAATCTGAACGCGCTTGTCGAACGAAGTTTATCCAATCCTGTTTGATGGTGGTCTTTAAATCCACCTCAACCATGCAACAAACCCAAGCCCAAATCGGGGACGTGGTACCTCCCTCTTGTCAGTGCCTGCAGGCTGCGAGTTCCGAGAGCGAAATCAGCAGGAGTCGGGGTGGCCCGGGCCTAGCTCCGACTACCCAATGTGGCCCCTTCTGCAATAGCTCCGGTGCTCTGGCTGTTGCAGCGATGAGCGAAGAGCATCATACACGCCCTCTCCAACTGCGGCTGATACCCTAAATGCTGATTCACCGTGGCTGGTTCCTACATCCGTGGTGAGTGGTGACTTGGGTTTTGAGTCCATTTCCCACAGCATTTGCAACAGGATGCAAGCCTATCCAACGAAGATGGCTGGCACGAAATGATTGCCAAGATATGAAAGAGGCATAAGGCAGGTAACGTCGCTTGGTCTTTGTCGTGGCACATCGTGGGCATGTACCCCGGATGGCAATGTATATTCGGGGTATGAACCACCGTTTTCAGCGTCATCAGCACTCCACGGGAGGCAGGAGAGGACGTGAGGGCCCGTGCACGTCATTGCTGGCACCTCGTCGTCCACAGGTCGCAAGCACGCAGTTTTGGCCAATCCACCCGGGGATGCACCGCGCATCAGCACCCCGGACAGTGCTTTGGGTCCCAGAGTCCAGTAGATGCCAGATTTTGAAGTTGTAAAAAGTGACATGATGGTAAGAGCCTCATGTCACCCGAGTGACCCGGGTGATCTGACCACACCGACCTCTCGACCCGTCACCGACTAGTCAGTGACCTGGCCAACACTGCAAGGAGAGGAATGAATAAACAAAGTCAAGCACCCGTCTCGAGAGAATAAGAGCTGAAGCGGGTCCAGACGCAAAGAATCCCGAACGAATTCGAACAGAACTGAAGATGATGAGTAACGGAACTGGAGATAATGAGTTGGATGCACGTTCACATTCTGCCAAACTCGAGTCCGTCTTTGGATGGGCCAAACCCGAATAACGCGACCGATGACATTGAGTTGACCGAGGCGGGAGTAGCGAAACGAAACGAAACGAGGGAAGGGAGGCGGAGGCAAGGCAAGGCAAGGGGCGAGTAAGGATGGAAGGAGGGAAGGAGGGAAGTCAAACAAAGCAAAGGGGCCGAAGAGGAGAGGAAGCGAAGGAAAGCAAACAGGCGAGGGAGCGAGCCAAACGCGATACCGGCAAGAAAACAACGGAACGAGCGAGGGAAAAAGAAAGAGCGGACAAAGAGCAAGGCGCCATCGCGCAGAATGGAGGTAGAAGTCAAAATGAAGGTAGAAATCGGCTACGAAAGCAGGACACAACTCGGCTCTCGCGGCAATTCCCGGCAAGTGCGAGGAACGAGGAAAAGGCGCAAAGGTACAAGAACCGCTTGAAGAGCGCGAGCAATGCGCAAGCGAAAAGAGTCCGGTGCAACGCGCAAAAGCTAAGAGCACGCGGAAGAGAAACGAAACCAGAGCCTGCGAGTAAAGGCAACGAAATAAGGTGGCAGGCGGAGGAGGGGCGGGCCGGGCGGGCGTTGCGATGCTCCTCCACCGCTGTCTCGGATGTCGTCGTCTTTTCTGTGAGTGAACACAAAAGCACTGGCGAGGACCAAGCCCGTCGCATCAGACGGTGGGAGGAAAATAAGAAGAGCGAGTTGACAGCATCAAATTATGATCTGTCATCGGTTAAGATCGGACCGGCAGCCGCCGCTTTCGTCTTGCCACCATTATGCACTCGTCTCCTCAGCCGCCGTAGCCCTTGCCCATACCCCTCTAAGACCCTGGCCTGCCTCTCACTCGGTACCAGTTTCTGGAACTGCGCGTTTGGAGCTTGTTTCCTGTGGCCTCACTGTGCACTAGTGCGCTGTCATACCCACCGTGCTTTCCCTGTTGGCAGATGAATGGGTTCCCAAATGTTCTGGGCTACGCGCCGGCACACTGCGGTATCTCGAGCCATTCAACATTCGACGCGAACCTGTCCATCTGGGCCTGTCCCATGACACGCATGACGGCGCGCGGGGCGTTCAGCACGTCCGCAGTACTGAGTAAAACCTCGGCACCCCCGCATGCCACATCTGGCAGAGGCTCCCTTCATCCCATCTTTGTTACTCTCCCCCTGCTGGTCTATTCACAGAGGTTGGGCTCTCGAGATCGGGATCATGTGCGGCTGCCAATGAAACGCTGCGAACTGATGATTGTTTCCTGACTCTACGTTAGCTCCCATTGTATTTTGGTACGCTCATTCCCTCCCCACTTTGCTTCGAGCTTCGTCTGCGGCTGGCTGATTATCTTCCGACGTTACTGGGTCCCCGTGCGCCAAGCAACGATGGTCCAAGGTACAGGAGTTTTTGTTTGCCTTTCGTCCGTATTGAACTTGATTTGGAGCGCTTCGGCGAAAGTAAAAATGAAGCAGAAATGAGGCGAGAAATATTCTGCGGATGGAAATACACTTGCCGCGGATGTTGTTGGACGGATCCACCTCAATTTGGAATTGATAGCGCAGACTTGTACGCCTGTCCCACCATAGGAGCACCTCGACCCCGACTATCGGAAAGTCTTGAGCGGCAAGGACTGGCGGCCACACTGGGAGCTCTGTATAATTCCGGTCGAGGAGGTGGGTGTCTTATGTGCGTTTAAATTCAACAGCGCCGGGACGCTCAGCATGATTTATCCCAGGAAATTGAACATATCACGAAAGTCATGGGACAGTGCTTAAATACGGGCTCGTGAGTGATCTTTTCCTTCCCTGCCTAGGTTGCTACGCTAGCCTCGTCTCACGTTGGTGTCCCATTCCAGTCGTGAATTTGTCTTGTCAGTGACTCTTTCTTTCTTTGCACTCCACATGCCAGTGCTCGAGCTCACAAAGAGCACTCCAATATATTGCATCTTATTCTATGAACCTCAGACTCTGGGAATTAGGGCTACAACGGCTGGAATTCTACTCAATTGCAGTCAGCGGCGATGCTCTTCGCTGCATCCTGCGCCTTGGCAAGCACGGTGAGCGCGGAAGAGCTAAGGATAGAGCATCAGTTGGAACCATCATGACTGCTGCACTAAGTATCGAGCTCACTTGTTGGCTTCAGTAAGCAACTTGTTCGCCTCGTCGAACACAGGTCCGATGTTGCTGGTGAATCCGGTCTGGCTGACAGGATTGCCGGTGGCGACGGCGTTGACGAGGCTGAGGTTAATGTCGTTGAGGATCCCGACAACTGCCAACGCTTCGGCGCCGGGAATGGTGTCGCGGGACGGCTGGAGTATGCCTTCAACGGTGTTCACCCAGAAGAGGTATTGAACGGTGTCCACGGCGCACTGCGGGACAGTGGTCTGGCGTTTTGCAGGCACTGAATGAAGGAATATTAATTGCAAGGAACATGCGATCTGTGAGAGACACCCACCAGAACCGGCGAGAGCGCAGGCAGCGGCGCAGAGAGTAACGAAGACGGCGGAGAGCTGAACCATTGTTATGACTGTGGGGTTGTTGGAGGAGTCGGATGATCCAATAGCCATACCACAAGCTACCACAAGCTTATATACCATTCCCTTCAGCGTGCTTAGTGTGAACGCCGGCCAAGACAGATTCAACTTTGAAACAACGTGCAGTTCCGGTGTCTTGACTGGGGCCAGCTTGCTTACGCGCTCTATGTGTGAGCGCCGGCGACGAGAGAGACAGGCTGTGGGCCTGAGTGTGCCGGATGTGTATCAGACGGCCCCGAGTACACCAACAACCATTCAAGGTGTGCAATATTAGTCTAGTTCCGGTGCCTTGACACCTTTGGAAAGAATGAATAGATGTCGTGAGTTGAACATCTCATCTACAGCGTTTTGTTCCAATCTTGTTGATTTAATTGAGTAGCGTCAGCAAGCGTCAACCGGCCAAGTGCAATCAATATTGCGTGATCATGTATTTTCGGACGGCGTTCGATTGCTGAACTATTATGATGACTCACCGACAGGTTCCGTTGTCACACATGAGGCAATTTCCCAAAAGAGGTTGCTGGTAAAAATTACTCAGCGGTTATGAATCAAATTTGCCTGTGACCACACAGTGGATGGATGACTCCAACTCGTGAGTGCTTGTCGTGATTTCGCAATGGCAGCCTTGGCACAGACCTTCCCTGCTCGAATTTATACACTTTTCAGCCGAGGACTTGGGGCGCGTTGAAGAACGAACATCTGTGCATTCTCAATCAGAGGCACGTTCCGCCCTTCCTGAGTGTCGGGTCCCGGGTCCCACCTCGGCCCAAGCACCCCCGACAACGGCGGACAATGGAACCTGTGGATTAGTCACATATAGTGTCGTTCGGGTCGGGTCGGAGACGGCTCAGGCTTGGCCTCAGGCCCAGGCCTGGGGTAATTCTTTTTTCCACTGGCACACGGTGAGTGCTTTGCTTGCAAAATTTCATCTCCCAGGCTCAAGCCCCGGGCGCAGGTTGCAGAAAATTCTGAGCCCGACCTTGGGCCCTACTGGGTCGGGCTTGGGCTCGAGCCCAGACCCGGGACAACACTGGTCACATAATAATAATTCAGCGAATTCAAGTCTCGACGCCCATCCGGAAATACACGATCACGCCATATTGACTGCATTTCTTGGCAGGTTGAGGCTTGCTGACGCTACTCAATTAAATCAACAAGATTGGAACAAAATGCTATAAATGAGATGTTCAACTCACGCCATCTATTCATTCTTTCCAAAGGTGTCAAGTCACCGGAACTACTTCATTTGGAATATTGCACACATTCAATGGTTGTTGGCGTACTCGGGGCCGTCCGATAAACATCGATATACCTCACACTCAGGCTCGCTCACAGCCCGTCTCTGTCGTGGCCGGCGTTCACACTGAGACCGCATAAGCAAACTAGCCCTAGTCAAGACACCGTTGTTTAGAATGCTGAATCTGTCTTGGCCGGCGTTCGCACTAAGCGCGCTGTGGTGAATAGTATATAAGCTTGGGGTAGCTTGTAGCATGGCTATTGGATCATCCGACTCCTCCTAGTACCCCACAGCAATAATAATGGTTCAGCTCTCCGCCGTCTTCGTTACTCGCTGCCTGCGCTCTCGCCGGTTCTGGTGGGCGTCTCTCGCAGATTGCATGTTCCTTGCAATTAATATTCCTTCATTCAGTGCCTGCGAAACGCCAGACCACCGTCCCGCAGTGCGCCGTGGACACCGTTCAATACCTCTTCTGGGTGAACAACGTCGAAGGCGTACTCCAGCCGTCCCGCGACACCATTCCCGGCGCCAAAGCGTTGGCAGTTGTCGGGATCCTCAATGACATCAACCTCAGCCTCGTCAACGCCGTCGCCACCGGTAATCCTGTCAGCCAGACCGGATTCACCAGCAACATCGGCCCTGTGTTCGACGAGGCGAACAAGTTACTTACTGAAGTCGACAAGTGAGCTCGATACTTGGTGCACTAGTCATGATGTTCCAATTGATGCTCTATCCTTAGCCCTTCCGCGCTCACCGCGCTTGCCAATGCGCAGGATGCAGCGAAGAGCATCGCCGCCGACTGCAATTGAGTAGAATTCTAGCTTGGCATTTAGGACATAGTAGCCCTATTTCCCAGAGTCCGAGGTTCATAGAGATAAGATGCAATATAAGTGTTCTTGAGAATTGCCGATAGTGCTGGCCAAATACGAATACGATACGCCATTTGCCGTATCGTATTTTTAGCATATCGTATTCATATTTTTGTGACTGAATATGAATATACTTTGAATATATTCGGATATATTCTGGGTCGCCGCCCTAGTAACCCTATCAGCGCTGTTTTAAAAATCCGCATCTCAAAAGAAAAGTCAGAAATCTACGTTTGGCTCATAACAAAAGATGTGCATCGACGAATACACTGTGAAAACAAAGACTCTCCGGCCGTCATTACAAGTCGACAAACAAAATCTCCTCTTCTGGATGGCGAGGTGGCAGTTCAGTTGATTAATGATTTTACAGTAAACACGAATTTGAGTAAGGCAATCCACTCTATAATGAACCAATTGTGTGGCTATAACCTCGTGTACCGGAACCGCAATCAAAAAATACCCAATTACGGTTCAGGGAAGAGGCGTCGGAGATTGCCGAGACCAATATTGATCGGCATAGTCGATCGAAATCTCGAACATAAGGCACCTGCTGTATTTTCATACCCGTGCGTTCAAAGTAGATGTGACCGGACGAGATTGTGAGTGATCAAGTGTTAGATTTTATGGAATTTACAAGATGAGTCCAAGGTCCATCGAATGACAAGGAATAACACCGAATTTGATCCCCAATACTGAAGAAACTTAACGCGCCTCTCTGCGGTATGGATTCTACTCAGACGTAGAGGTCGACCCCGTCAGCATCAGGGTAGCCAAGGAGCTGGTAAGCCCGTGTTCTCACCACTCTGGAGATTCTGCCGTACCCCCAACGAGAGTCCCGACGACAAAACTCGAGATCTAAACCTATGTCCACCAGGAGTTAGGTGTCAACGGTGGCTGCATTACCCCGGGGATCAGGCAGGGTAGCGCTACAGCGTATCCAAACGGCGACGAGTGTCCAAACGCATTCCTGGGGTAAAGAGCTATGTCGAGTGGACGCGATGCGGTATATACTGCTATTGCTTTATTGCGCATTTCGTGAACCATGGGCTGGGGGCGGAGATTGAGCAATAGCAAGTTGAGATCATACGTGGATAAATGACCCACAAGACTGCTTTCTGCGACGACAGAGTGCATTGCACCACGCTCAATCAACTTCACGGCGGCCAGGAGTTCCGAAAACGCTGCGGGCGCCATCTCAGATGTGGGGCTCTTTATGACGATGGAGCCGACGACAAGCTGTTTGTACAGATTCAGTCGGCAGTCTTGGTCACCAAGGCATGGAGGTCACGCACGCACGCACTAATGACTAAGATTGGGTTCTCCATTATTAGTGGCAAGACGGGAACAACAACAAATCATAGGACTCACGACTGTTCCAGATCGGCCACCACCGATGGAAGCGTCTCGGAAATTGAGAGAAAATCTGCACATCAGACTTGATGATCATCGACGCACTACCATAGGCGGCCAAGAACGATGAAGTGTATGGACTCTCGACCGGATTACGGGGACTATCTTGCAGTGCCTGGAAGAAAAAGTCGCGGTGGATTTGCACCATCACTCGAATGGATGTCAACAGCGCAACTGATTACGGATTGAGGCGGAGAGACTGACAGTCGGCAGCAATACGGGGAATGAGGTTTGTGCGCGCGGAGGCGAGAAAGGTGTTTGGCTCGCCAGCCTCATAGGAATATTGCGGGAAAGATCCGTACTCCATGAACTGCCGCAGCCTTCCACCCAGGCTCTGGACTTCTTCCCGTGTCAGCGAAGTCGCGCTGGCGTAGACCTGTGCCATCAGTGCGGTGACCTGGCGGGCTTTAGTCAAGCGGAGGGGCCATAGCTGCGGAGACCGCACCTCCGTCGTGAAAACCCATTTTGTACGATAAACTAGAACTAGTTTAATATGGGGAAGCATGCAGGGAACGAAGAAACTTGCACCCAGGCACGGAACTGCCCTTACTGTCCATCGTTTGGCTTGTGTCTGCGGGAAACTCGCAGGTGATATCGCCCGGCAGGATGGTTAACGGTCTCGCCAACACCAACGACTAGCAGTCCATGATCAAACACGGTATCTGGTGGGGGAAAACGGCGGAAATACCAGATACGTTTGTAGGGAATAGACCTCCCAGAACAGAGCCTGCATACAGTTGGGTGTATTGTGAACTCGGGAGGAAGGGAATGCGCACTCGTCGTCTTTCTGCGGTCTTCTTATCAAGCCGCGTGTGTTCACTCTCCTGATCTGTGAACGATATTCAACGCCAACCCGCGACGCGAAAGAAAAACTCACTGAGACAAAGCTGAAGGGGTCCCTGAATCAGATGACATAGGACTGTTGAAAAACGACAAATTCTAGCCACCCTTTGACACAGTCCCATCGCCATTGAGATTATTGTCCAAGAGCTGTCGAAGCTATATCGTGGCCCGCCCGTAGCATAATACAGACCGGCCAAAGCGAGCGCCTGGATCGTGCGCAGATCGGTGGATTCGACGACGGACTGCAGTGCGACTGCGGTCCGTCCAAGGTCAAAATACGCATCTGCTTGAGAACAGTACGCCGGGCGTGCGACGTCCATAAGTGCCGCGTGGGCGAAGATGAAGAAAACAACTGCCAAGGCATGGGAGGAGAGGCTGTGAAGATCGGAATATGGGTCGTAGATGTAGAGGAGGAGTTCATGCAGCTCTTCAGGCATGATTGGTGTGCCGTACCAAGATGCGTCCGCAATGTAGATGTCGTACAGGGCCCAGGCACAGAGCTCGTCAGGTAACTGGCCCATCAGCGTCTCCGGACACGGGCTGGTATCCGAGGAGGGAGATCCTCGAATGCTATCCAGCGGTGGGGAATAACCAGGTCTGGCCCTGAGCTAGAATTAATGATACTAAGCTCAGGTGAGAGGCATCAAACGTTCTGAAAAAATGTCCAAGTGTTAGTGATTGCACTCACCAATGGTCCTACTGTGGGGCTCAACTGCCGGATACCAGCCTCATTTGCGTCCAAGGAGAGCGTTTCTACCTTCTCCGGTTTGAAGTCGCGAGAAAGGTCGCCGGGGCGCGCGACGTCTTCACGCAGATGTGGATGCGACTCCTTGCCATGCGCCTCAGAGACTGCGGCCTCTGGTTGCCAGATACGACTTCCCGTGTTTTGAATCGCCGTGCTCCTCCCTGCTGGGTCAGATCGCCTGATCCTGGGGTACGCCTGAGACAATTCGGCGAATATCAGCCTCGAAACAAATACCTCCTGCCCCGGCCGATGGGGCCCATGTCGCCTTGAGAATAAATCTTAAATCCGTAACAATTCGAGGGTGAGCAAACTGACCTGTGGGGCATATATCTGCTCGTCCTCGACGCACTATATGAAATGTCAAAGGTCGAATCCAATGTGCTGAGAACATTACTTACCGCAAGAATTACAAGGGAATTGTTTGTCACATTTGAGCTTGCGTCTGGGTGGTGATTAAGATAGATATTTGTGACCTCACATTACACACCTTTGACATTCTGCGCAGGCCATCTACAATAAATAAATGACAGGAATCCAGTCAGGAGAGTGAAAACGTGCAATTCCGCGAGTGCGCTTCATGTCAATGAGCTGCTGGTCTGAAAGGATCTTGAAGGAATACGAAGCCATGGTGGGGGCCCGAAGGTGAGATCCAAGAAGTGCCGATATATAACTAGTCCTGGGATCATCAGATCGTGGAGACATGACTGCGCATGCATCGGTGTGAAGGGCAAGATGGCTGTTCAAAGATTATGAGATCATTGAGCGATTTGATGAATGGGAGTTGTCATGGTAAGATAAATGTAAGATCTGCCACTATACTCTTTCAATGCGGGGTAAATTCTCCGTGTGACATTCCTGTTACCCCTGGTTTCTTCTTGGTTTCTTCCGGAAATTTTCAGCCATCGAGCTCACTTGTAAAGTCACCAAGTCAGTTCACTTTGATTCCCGGATGTTCGAATTTAACTTGGCACATCGATTGCGAGTGAGGGATTCGTTATACATGTCTGAACAGGTATATCGCAAGAACACACGTCTGATCAAGAGATATTTGGTGATCCTCCGTTCTCATCGTGACTCCTCGCTCGACAATGTTGCTTGAAATTGCCAAGGGGATTATCCTTTTCCTCCACAACACTCGGAGAAAGTTTCACAACGTCTCCGCTCATCCAAATCTATGGACCGGTGACTGTAGACCGTCGGAAACGAAATAGGTGCAGGATTCCAAACAAAGTGCTTCGATGAAACGCCATTGCTTTACACTACGCAAAGCCACAGTTTTAGAATCCGAATGGATCACCAAGTCTGTGTTTATTATCAGACTTAGTTACCTGAGGCGTCTCGGCAGACATTTTTTGCTCTGATTCATTCGACATGGCAATGCCGACGGTCTTGCCCCATTATTCAAATCGAATTATCGAAGGGTCGAGGTCTGCCGAGGTCCGTTCCAAGTTGTTTCCGAGAATTGTCTTACTCATTGATCAGGACCTTCAGGTCATGATTATGACTCATGTAGGCTAGGCATACTATTCTTGAACCGCATTTCGACCCCACACAGTAAAAGAGACTCTCAGTTACTTACGAATATATTTTCCCTATAGCTTCGGGACGTTCCGTTTCTCTGCCTCGCGGTAGCATTGGATGTCACCCAATATACGTTTGAATAGGGTGGATCTCCTTGCGGAGTGCACGGGTTTGATCTTCCCTCCCGCGGAGGCACTTATATGATGACCTACATGAGCTGGCTCGGTAATTATTCATACGGGACGGGCATCCGAGTCAACCGGTGGAATCCATTCGAACGTGCCAGTTTTCACCACCCTGGGAATGGACTATTCCGAATCGTTTCCGATTTGACTGTGTTAGTCAGTAGACTTTCTCCTTAGAAGTTTCAGTCAGCTGAGACCGGCGGAGAACAGTTTATATTTTTGCGCCGCTCGGTCGCTAGCTAGTAGTAGTTCAGAATATTTCAAGACAGCTTCTGCAAGTCCGTCCTTCGAGGCAAGGAATTCTGGCTCTGAATCGATGCTGGGTGTTAAAAACGGAATCTAATCGCTCTACCTGTTGCTGAACCAATTTCCGCGCTGACGGACCCATGTCCAACACTGCCACTCCCACGGAGGACCTAAACCCAAGTCGGCGAAACGACGATCAAACGTCTTCACACAGTCATCGCTGCCTCTCATTACTACTGCGCTCCTTGAATCTTTCAATGCCAGTGGCTGTTCCTGCCACAGTTGTGGGGGTATGGCAACAGTGGGGGAAGGAAATCAACGCCAAAGATATGTTTGTCGTTTTATCACTGCATCCGTGCCCAGAGCCCAACAATCAAATTCGTTGGAATGCAGGATCAGATCTCAACGCGTTGTCTTGCCCACGCACATAATCTCCACACTGAGGTAAGAAAAAAAGGGACGAAAAGGCGACAAAGGCGACACTTCATGGACATCCGTACTCTGTAGGCAAATCAGCATTCCGAGGTTGACAAGTGACAGATGTCATACACGATATACGCCGTTAAGATCGGTGAATGGCGATAGAGTTCCAGGAAGTGTTCGAGCGGTATCAGATCTAATTGAGGGTCAATTTCAGGGAGTCACAGAAAATGGAGGTACACACCGTCATTGAACACGGTCGCATGCATAGTCGACGAACTTTCGAAATGCGACAGTTGAACAATATTGGGATGACTGAAAAAGTAAATTTATGACTGAGGAGCACAGTTTTTCCATACCGAAGCCGTGAGTAGCGATCTATGTCCTCCCGCCATTCCTGCAAAGGTCAATCGGAGAATAGAGCGAGAATAATAATAAAATGCACCTCTTGAGCACCCTCCCCTTGATAGACAGCGGCCGTCACGTCCGACTTGTGCTATTTTCGCAGTGTAAACGTCTCACACGAGTCGTTAACCTCGGTAACTGGCAATACCTGTGTTGTCAAAGCGTATTTCGCGCAGGAGGTCTATGTCTCCCACTGGAATCCTGCGGAAATCTATCGAGCATTAGTGAATTCTTCTTTGCAAATGGGTGTGAGCAACGTACCGGAAGGCACCGTCAGAGCAAAGTATTTTCGTTCGTGATGAGCAAAGCTCCGGTGGTCAGAGTGAAATGGTGCGAATTTGAGAACATTCCACTGCCATATCGCATTTGAGTGGCGGTGAGACACGATGTATATGAATGAATCGGACTAGTGCGAAGCACTCACAATGTAGATCCAGCGTTGTCTGTGGTTGGATGGCCCGTAAACTCATCTTCGGGGTGCGATTCACCATCCATGGTGGATAGTCGATGGTGATGGAAGGAGGAAGAGAAGGATAGACGCCGAGATGGCAGCTTTCATCGCATTTAAGAAGGACCTAAAGTAGACATCAGCTGCTGAGCGCGCGCTTCTAGACTTTGCAAGCTCTGCTGTGAGCTGTGAAAGCACAGCATCGAGGGACAAAAGATATGATGAACGAGGCTGCTAGTAAGCAAACTTTACGTTCACTTTCACGAACCACCCACCGCCAGTTGTCGCGATGGGTGTCAAATACTGCACACCCCCGAGTCGTTGTTCGATACAAATCCGCTTTAGGGCGGAACGGGCAGGGAAAATCAAGTAAGCCCACTAGATCTTCGCTGGAATACAGAGCGTTCATACTCTCGACGAAAAGTATTGTCTGTAATTCTTCCGAATCCTCGACGGCGACATGAGGAAGAGATTAATATTCAAACTGAAGAGTTTAAAATCGCGCACTCGAGACTGAGATTCAAGATTCAAGATAAAGCTTTCGATTGTTAGGATTGTATTATAATTAATTGGGTGAAGTGGCGACGTAGCGAACAATTGAAGACTGAAAACTGGGCAAAACCGAAGAAGTTTGGAAGAACTAGGGAAAAACACACATAGAAGACGCTAGGCACTCGGGGAGTAGTCCTTCTGTGCATGCATTGAATCCGTGCAGGACAGGAGAGCAAAAAGATTCCAATTTCCAGTTGACTTCCGGCGCCGTGAGTGGGAAAGATCGCTGGGGTAATGATTCCAGGGAAAGGCGATGGAGGCGGGGCGAGAGCAGTAGCACTAGTCAACTGGATGCCGAGGGGCAAGATCAAGTCGTCTGGCTGTGCACAGTAGTGAGAGCGGACGGTGCAGGAGTAAGACAGCAAGACGACGGGGTAGGGTGGCAGTGGCAGTGGGGCGGAGCGAGGAAGGCGGAGGAAGGCGAACGAATGGGACGCGGAAGGGTGGGCTGTGCGCGCCGCAAATCCGGCTGGAAAATAGATGGGGAGTCATCCTCCCGGTACCCATAGCTAGGGTGAGGAAAGTCATTAATATCATTAAACATGGGCAGCACGACGATTAAGTTAAGGCAGTCGTGGGCTGTTAGCATCAGCGTAGAGAGGGAGGAGGAGGGAGCGAGAGAAAGACAGGAAAGCGAAGGAGCGTACACTCACCCACCTATGCCTCGAGATCACCTCTCTCCAAGGAATCTACATACGCCGCCGTTGGCGCGCGCGCGAGATCTTGGAGCTTGGATGAGCGCCGCGAGCGGAGCATGCGGAATGGCGGTGCCCACATCGGGGTGGTAGCGAAACGAGGCAGCGAAGAAAAGGGGAAAGAGGCACACCTCTCTGCGGCACCGCGCGAAGAAGACACCATGCTCGATGCGCGCGCCGTCAAGTTTGGAGTGTCTGAAGGGCTGTCACCACATGCCTCGAGGGAGACCGCGGGCAGCGGCGGCGCCAGCGTGGGGGCGCGCTGGCGTCGGAGAAGGGTGAGTGTGATGGCTGATGGTGCCGGCGTTGTCCATAGATGGTGCCGCCCGTCCGGAGCATGAGAGAGGGGATGAAAGGAAGTGAGTTAAAGGTTGAATCGATGAGCCGGACCACAAAGGATAAAGCCTGCGTAGATGATATATAACAGATAGCTGTGGGGCGCGTTGCCGTCCAGTTGACGAAAGATTGAAAATGGCCGCAGCGGTGCGGGAATGTGAACGAGAACGAGACGGCGATAGTCTATTCCAGTCTCTGGGATGGAAAGTGTCTGTGTGCGTCGCGGACGAGAGTACGAGCCAGTGCTTAGCATTAGCCTACAATCATGACCAATGGATGGGCGGCGGTCCTGCAATCGAAAACGGAAAATTAAGACGGCTTGCAACGTACCACGATGAATACAATGGTGCCCTCGCCACCGCCGCTCTGCCAACCACTTGCATCCCGACCCCAAAACCATGGTATCCGAATCGTTTCTTTCCTCCATCTTCACGCGCACCAGCCGGGGGGATCCGCAATGACGGGCACACAACGCCGTGGACCACTAAAAATGGTCAGACATAGCCACCCTAGGCATGTGAGGTCGATTTGCATGGAAGATTGTGGAGGTCGGAAACAGCAAGCAAGTTGTTTGGCTACGCCTTTCGATGTCGCATCGCTGCCCCGGGCCGTTAAGCGCCTGGCGCTTGTTTTCGACCTCCATCTTTCCGTTGGCGGATTGGCTCAGCTGATGCTCTGTTAATCCCTGAAGTAGTGGTTCCTCATATTTCTTGACTCCATAGTAGAAATTTGGACGAGTGTTGATTTCACCCGGCGCTCGGAAAGCTTTCAAGAGCACTTGGAAAATATCACAATATTTTATGCCGGGATACCTCAGATACGGAAAGAAAGCCCGAAACAAGAATCCCGTTCCTTCAGTAAAACTACTGGTGGATTGGCTAAAGCATGAGCCGCTTTGGCCCTTTGGGCTAGCAAAGGGTGTTCCCGTTAATGATGCCTCCGATGGGAACGTACGCCGCAACACCTTGATCAACTAAATCACTGGCCAAGAACGCGGCTCTTTCAGAAGCAGATGCTGTGAAACACTCATTGGTCACTTTGAACAGAGGAAGAACAATATATCTCACTGGTGTAGAAGTGGTCCGTCCCGGCAATGTTGTACAAGCGGTAAAGGAGAACAGCCGCAAATCTGGCTGGTGTATACGTAGGCGGCGATCCCCTCTTCCCCATATCCGGTGGAAATAAACTCGTCGCGTGGCGTTCGTACTGTGGGCATTGTTAATGCTGGCGAAAAAGGCAGCCACATTGACCACAGGTTGCCAGAGGCAAAAGCCGATAATGCCGTCGGGCCGTCGGAGTTTGGGCGCTTTGGCCGAAAAAGATCGCGACATGGTAGAGTTCAGCTCGCCATTCATGGCGAAGGATATTTAATCAGTTGCGTGTATGCCCAGTGTTTTGTTTGTTTAGCACAATGAGGTCGCTGAGATTGGCTGACTCCCATGCTGGCAACTTGTACCTGACTCTGTTCTAAGCAATGTTGCGACTTAAGCCCTTATTGAGGTTGAATTTTCTTGCTAAGGCCTTAGGAACCTGAAGGATGGGTTAATAAGGGGGCCTGAATTAAGGCTTAAATAAAATTTGCCTAAAAAGGATACCACCACCGCGCAGTACGTAGAAATTCCGTCGCACTGCTGATTTGATTAGCCAGGCACTTGCTGAGCAATACCACTCACTGGCATCCTCAGAACCCAGCAGAGTTGTTCGTCAGGCTCCTCATAAATTTCCTCTGCAGACAGTAGCCCATGAGGAGGACTTGTCGAGTAAACTAAACTCTGAGGCGCCGAGGCCTCTCGCAAGCAATAAGACCGTCGACCGTGGGAAAGGCTATACAGCATGACATGTGATTTTGGTAAGGGTTATCAAGGGTTATGAAGATTTCTCGAAGCTGCGAAGGGATTATGTTAACGGCTTTTAAGCCTAACCCTTAATTAATCAAAAAAAAAAAAAAAAAAAAAAAAAAAACCCTTAAGCCGCAACACTGGTTCTAAGTCCCCAACATTTTTGTCCTGTCATTCATTCAGCTTCCTTCCTTTTCTCCGTGCCTTTCACCCTTGTGCCAGTAGTGTGTGTCAACATTGAACTGTTGTGCAGGTAACGTTACAGCCGACTTGGTTTCAATCGCGTAAATCTAATCTGGAAGCCGAAGTTCGGCTGATGCATTAAGTCGGAGTTTAAGACGTTTCGGACAGATGGGCAGACAGACACCTTAATTTTATAAGGAGGGTGACAAGAGCGTGCTGGGCCGCTTCAGGCCCCAGCACTTTGGTTAAACGAATTGGTCCCCATGTAGACGTTGCGGCATGAGAGGAGGAACTGAGAGAGATAAAAGCGGTGAGTGGGTATAATGGAAGTGATCGGCGAAGTGAAAATGCTGGGAGCCGAAGTTTAGCTGACGCATTAAGTTGGAGTTTAACAGGTTTCGGACAGACACCTCAATTTTATGAAGCGAAGGGTGACGTCATGTTTCAGTGATTTGACTTTGCTCCGTTTCCGGCTTCATGTAACTGCCGAACATGCGGTAAGCACCGTAAGCTTACAGACTAGTTTCATTTATTTCTCCCTTCGCTTCCACACACTCGGCCGAATGCCGGACAGGACTCGGCAGAATCTAGAAGATCGCTAACACAGGCACAAAAGTCAGGGGCACGACCATGTTATGCCATAAGGGTGGCAGGCACCTGTCGCGCAACTGCCTGCCAACTGCTCTTTCGACAGTTAATGTTGCCTTTGTCCCCTTTCTTCATCAGAAATCAGTTGATGTCCGTTTCGCGGGCCTACCCCAGGTATGGTTGCCGACCAGTTGCCGACCCAAGGACGTTCAGTTAGTGTTCAGTTCTGGAGCTGTCAAACAGACTAAGTATTTTTGTTACTCAGGAACCCGCGCTCAATCAAAGCCCGCTCTGCTGTCTCCCACAGCCACCGGTATATTATTTCTGCGCGTATATCCCAAGCCCTGTACAATGCAGGGTAAATTGCACTGTAAATTGCCGAAGCAGCGTGATGCCCTTCCGAAGAACCAAGACTCCGCGGATTTATTTTAAGGTATTTCTATCCATTCAATGAAGCCCTTTGCGGCCAGAACAGAAGCGAATAGCATGCACAGAAGCGAATAACACGAATCAGATGAACTCGGAGTTTCAGTTGGGTATAAAACTCAGTCGCCCTGATTCTTTCGCTTCGACCACTCGGACTTTGGTTCGCGAACCAAAGCACCATGCTTTCGCTATTTCTCGCATCGAGAATCGCCACAGTTATCAGCTACGCAGCATTGGTCTACTCCCTTGGAACGACATGCACCACTCCCCTCGTAAGGGGCACGTATGTTCTGGCGCTCTATCTCTTTTCTGTATTTGACATCCAATTAGTGCTGCTCCCGCCGCTCCGTTTTGGATGCAAAATATCAAGCACCAGGGCATTGCCGCGTTCAACCCAAACTCCACCACTTATCAGGTTTTCCGAAACGTCAAGGATTTCGGCGCAAAGGTAGTTCTTCTATCTGTCGACGCTTTGAGCTTCCTACATAATGTATAGGGTGACGGAGTTACGGATGATACAGACGGTTTGTGGATTCTATTTTTTTTTCACCTCTGGCCTCTGCTGATGGATTATCGATAGCTATCAAGTGTGTCGGCGTCATTCTATGTTGAACAAGGATGGTAGGCTGAATACATCGACAGTGCCGCCATTTCAGCGGGTAACAGATGCGGGCTCGGATCATGCCCCTCATCTACGTGTGTACCGTCCTTCGCGTCAGGTTGATTCTCATTCTGTCGCAGAACAACACCGGCCGTTGTATTTTTCCCTCACGGGTAAGCTACTATCTTGCCACCTAGACTCGACAATACGTCATTCAAATCTATCATCCAAGAAAATACGTAGTTTCTGCGCCAATTATCGCCTACTACTATACACAGTACGTGTTTTGCCCTCTCAAATCATATGTTAAACTGAGATGATAATAGACTGATCGGGGACGCGATCTATCCGCCACGTTATTGGCTGCACCCAGCTTTGGGGGTATCGGTGTGATAGGTGGATTAAAGTTTACAGCCGTTTGCGGAACTTAGGGCGCGGACGATTTTTTTCTGTTTTCAGCCAATTTGGGCAGAACAGCTGCCCCGACTTCAATTTTTGTCAGATTGCCTCGGGACATATCTCATTCTACTCGCACTGAAAATCCACAGTCAATGGTCTCCTTGACCTTTTGTTTTGGTTTCCAAATAAAATTTTCACCCAGAAAATCCTGATTTCAGCCAGGACAGCTGCGGCATTAGCATTTCACCCCCGATTGCTCTAAGTTTTTGATACGGTGGACTTCTATGTAGTATCTAGTCAACAGAATACCGGGATAGTGAATGTGATGCCAAGTCCTTATCCAAATTGCAGGTCAATTGAGAGCTCAAATTGGCCCAGTATTTCCTGACCACTACATTATAACTAGATGTTATATTCACTATCCCGGTAGTCTGGTGACTAGATAATACATAAGAGTCTACCGTATCAAAAATTCAGAGCAATTGGGGGTGAAATGCTGATGCCGCAGCTGTCCTGCCTGAAATCAGGATTTTTTAGGTGAAAATTTTATTTGGAAACCAAAACAAAAGATCAAGGAGACCATTGACTGCGGATTTTCAGTGCGAGTAGAATGAGATATGTCCCGAGGCAATCTGACAAAAATTGAAGTCGGGGCAGCTGTTCTGCCCAAAATGGCTGAAAACAGAAAAAAATCGTCCGCGCCCTAAGTTCCGCAAACGGCTGTAAACTGATTGTATTGCGAGGCTAATCCCGACTCATTCAGACGCTGACCCATACATCGCTGATGGCCAGTTTTACGACAATACGAACAATTTGTGAGACACGAACGGTGCTGTCATACGAGTGATTCTCATTGCGGAGACAGTTTCCGTTCTGTGAGGAATTTCATAATAGACCTCACCCAGTCAGTGGATGTGTTCGAGTTTGGACAAACGTATTCTGATGCCGTTCAAAGTATTCCGGCCGCGTCGGCTGGAACTGGAATTCATTGGCAAGTGTCTCAGGCGACATCGTTAATGAACATTGTAATCAACATGTCAACCGCACCCGACACTGCACATATAGGTAAATAGTTCATAGTTTGCTGATGCCATCCTGATCGCGTTGCAGGGCTTGTAATGGAGAACGGCAGGTAAAGTGACACAGACTCTATCCGAAGCACCACTAAAGATTGCAGTGGTGGATTCATGGGAGATTTGGTGTTCAACGGAGGTACTTTGACGTTCTATCCTTGATTACACAAGTTAATGCATGTTGAATCGTAGGGAAAATTGGGATGTCGGTCGGAAACCAACAGTAAGCAGAAAGAATCTGCCCACATCAAATCAACTCACAGATTGTAGATTTACCGTCCGCAACGTAACCGCCAACAACGCGCAAACTGGTATTTTAGCAGTTTGGAATTGGGCAAGTGAAGGTCTTCGTTCCCTTGAGCTCCCGACTTACCCATCATGCAAGGGCTGGACGTTTCAAGGAGTTACGTTCAATAACTGTCAGGTGCGCATCTTCAGTTGAAGATTTCCTCTATCGCCTTCATTGACTGCTTTTAGATCGGTTTCGACGTGTCTACCGGTGGAGGCCCACCACAGGTGACACATCGATCCTCTTTTTTTTTTTTCGCACGTTCACTAAAGTCAAAACTAGCCTGTTTCTGCGGAGGCAATTATTGACGCGACGGTGACGAATACCCCTATCTTCCTCCGGACCTCCGCCAACAGTGGTCGACTCGATGGCTCACTTGTTCTGAACAATATAAAACTCACCAACGTTCCTACCGCCATTGGACTGTTTAGCGGCGACGTTCTGCTTGCTGGTGGAACGACGACAATTACCTCATGGGGCCAAGGAAACATCTACACTGGATCGAATGAGGCAGGCACATACACACAGGGATATCTCGCAGCTCCCAATAAACCTGCCGCTTTACTTGACAATGTCGGAAATATCTTCGGCAGAACTCACCCGCAGTATGCCCACTATGCTGTCAACCAGTTTGTCAGCGTCCGAGACCAAGGTGCCAAGGGAGATGGAGTCACAGACGACACCGCCGCTCTCCAAGAAATTTTCGCCGCTGTATGTTCTACATATTCTAAATGGCTTCTTCTTTTACTCAATACCAAATTACGCATTTCTCAATTTCTTCTACAGTTCGCCGGGTGTAAAATTATTTTCTTCGATGCAGGCACATACGTCGTCACATCTACTCTCACCATTCCTGCGGGGACCCAAATGGTTGGAGAGGCGTGGTCGGTAATTGCAGGGAAGGGGTCGACATTCCAGGATATGAATAGCCCACAGCCCGTCGTTCAAGTTGGCGCGCCAGGTTCCTCTGGTGTGGTAGAGATCACAGACATCATTTTTTCAACCATTGGTCCCGCTGGAGGAGCAATCGTCGTGGAGTGGAATGTAAAGCAGACTACACAAGGTGGAGCAGGGATGTGGGATTCGCATATTCGTCTCGGCGGAGGTATATTTTAGTTTCAAATCAAGGTTTCATGTTCTGACTGCAATTCGAAGCTGCCGGAACCAATCTCCAGGCCTCGGACTGCCCATCGAACGGAAATGGTGGTACGACCGCCTGTCTAGCTGCCTTCGCTGGCCTCCATTTGACCTCGGAATCAACCGCCTATTTGGAGGTTTTTTGTTTCCCACCATAATTTACTAGTTCTTAGAGCGGATTCGCAGGGTACTTGGGTGTGGCTCGCAGATCACGACTTGGATGAGCCTGGAGGTGGACAAGATCTGATATCGATCTACTCTGGGCGTGGCATCTTATCTGAATCGGCTGGTCCGGGTCAGTTATCTTTCACACTAGTGTGGAGAATGGATCTAATCTTTTTTTCTGGCAGTCTGGTTGATAGGTACTGGTAAGGCGAATTTTGGCTGTCTTCGCGACCTGATCACTAAATAAACTATTTTGCAGCATCCGAGCACCATGTTCTGTACCAATATAATCTGGCCAACGCAAAATCTCACTACATGGGGCTGATACAGACCGAAACAGTGAGCTTCTTAGCATAACAACCGGAGGAGTAGATCTAAAACTCCGTAGCCTTACTTCCAACCCAATCCAGTAGCTCCTGCTCCTTTCACGGTCAATATGGCGTTCAAAGATCCTGCCTCCTGGTCAGATATTTCGCAGGCCTGGGGTCTCTGGGTGACATCATCGGAAGACATTCTCGTTTTTGGTGCTTCTCTTTACAGCTTCTACTCCGTGAGTACTCGAGTAATTTGCGAGGGACACGGCAGACTCATGAATTCTCCTCCTAGAATTATGACCAAGGATGTCTGACGACCGAGAGTTGCCAATCGCAGATGGTCAATGTCGATAACGAGTCTTCGGTCAACATCTACAGTCTTTCTACCATTGGAACCACCGGGCAACTCAGCATAAATGAGGTGCCCATAATAAATCAGGACCAAAATCAGAATGGCTTTGCCTCGACGGTGACATCCTGGAGCTCGTCGTGAACTATACAGACATTTGTTCGGGGTATTCAAAAAATTAATGGTCAGTTTTATGAGCGGAACAGCCAGTAGATTCTTCATGAACCATGTAGCGAGGAATCAGGAGCAATAGACAGTAAAAAAGGTTTATAAAGCGTTGGTCAAATACTGCTTCCCGATCGATTTTAAATTACGGTTACGAAGAATGTTAATGAATGCACACCAGACTACGAATACTATCTGAGACTTCAGCCTTGGCATGCGATCTTTGGCAAGGCGCTTTCCGGATGTCACAGAGAGGCAGTTGGACCCGAGTTTCTGGGATGGAGTCCACCAGTACAATGGTCAAGTGGCTGGACAGGGAGATGAACCCCGAGGAATCTCGCTTACGCTGTGCTATCAATCGCGATCCTCAGCCGGACGTCGAAGGTCCACACAGAATATCGCATAGTACGGGAGCGCAGAGAGCGCTGGCCGTTGATCCCACCAACGGGAAGAGGCCCACGAGGTCGATTTCCACGGGCGAGAACTCGTTCGGGGTCGGGGGTATTGGAGACACTTTGGCGAGGAAAGCAATATTGCGATTCGTAAGTATTCCTGCACCGCGAGAGTTTCTACGTCAAGAATAAAACGACTGTCATCCGGACCACTCACCCTAACCTAATCTGACAGCCCGAACGGCCCGCCTGTCCGCGACGAGAACACGACCTCCACCGCACCCAGCTGTACCGCTTTCAATCGAGAACTTACTCGGGATTCGAGGTGCGGCACCTCAATCGGGCTCTGCGCCTTCTCGACGCGCCATCTGATGATCGCTTTCTGCAGCGCGGGCGGGCCGGAGAGGATTTGGACGAGTTTGGTGGAGACATACTAGAGTAAAGTGATCAACTCATTTCAGTCTCGTGCTCGAGAACGAGCAACACGTACGGATGCATTGTGGGACGGCACGATCGCCTCAGATTTGCTCGCCCAGATGTGGAGCGCGAGCTTGGTAAGGCATGGGAAGTATGCAAGCACATCGCGCAGCAAGGTGCGCTCGCATACGTCCGTGTTGAGCAGCACGCGCAGCGCGAGCGCTGTGATTGACCCGGCGTCGAACGCGATGGAGCGGAGCGCGTGTAGGACGTCGGGGATGTTGTCCTGCGGTATCGAGAGCTCGGTGAGGTGCGCCGCGCCGTCGAGAGCGAGCACGAGGGGGAGGATTGCAGCGGGCCCGCTGAAGCGGCGGAGGCGCGACGCGAGCGGCGTCGGAGGGTCAAACGGCATTGTCATCCATCGGGTACAGTCCTGCGTCAGCTCGACGATCAGCTCCTCGAGTGCGGTGAACGGCGCGATCGCAGCGTGGATCTCCGCGCGGTCCGTCCACGCAAAGGAGATGGAAAGCCTGTGCAAATTGACGAAGGTCGCCATGGTTTTCTTGTCTGGATTGAAGTGCTCGAGGCCGATGCGATGCCGCCGCACGATGTTGCAGGTTTCGCACCTGCAGCCGCGCAAAGTGACGTCGTGGTCGTCTCCGGTGGCAAGCGTGAGGGAGCGCAGGGTGCGCGGATCGAGCATGGAGAGGTAGGATGTGGCCGCACCCAAGGGCCCGGGACCCATAAGAAGGAGAGACATATCCGTGTAGCTGAAGTATTCCACGCTGAGCTTGATACTCGCCGCGGGCACCGTCGGACAGCAGAGCAGCCCGCCGTGGATGTGTACTTCGCGCAGGTGTTGCAGGTTCGCGAGGACGAGCACAGGGACGTCTACGCGATGCCCGCAAAAATTGCAGGAGAAGCTGGTGAGGTGGATGAAACGGAAGACGGTGCTGAATATCGCGGCTACAAGTTCTGGGCTGCCTCGCATCAGGTATCCGAAAGCCGACACATGTGCTGTGCGGACATGCCGCGAGACTTTGTCCGAGGACCAGAATGCGAGGCGGTCGAGCTCGTTTTGAACTACGCTGGGTGGACGGTAGCCTGTGTGGTGCTCGACCGCTACATGAGTCTTGGGGTGGTAGTTGAAGTGCCTGTACAAGAATGGCGAAGACCACTCGTAGAACGAGGAGGACACGGTGCGGGCAGCTAGCAGAGATCGTCGGGGGACGTATTGGAGTATTACGATCCAAATCTCTGAAGGTAGTTCGAGGGACATAGTTAGGAGAATGAGCTGAAGGTTGTGATCGTTCGTTTAAGGCTTTTTATGCGAATCGCTTCAGTGACAGAGTCTGACTCGACCACGTCAAATGTCTCCCAAATGAGTGTATTATCAATCTCTGAGTCCTTGACATCGGTGACGGGTCCAATAGGTTGTTAGGGCAAGATGAACGTGCCAGAGCAAGCTTGGAGATGGAGGAAGAATCCAAGAGTAGGGCACTGTTTATTAGTCCGGTTTGCAAACTTTGTTTTAAACACGGGTTTATAAACTGGTTTTTAAATGGTCTGGCTCAAAGTGCCGGTTTATAATTCACAGTGGCTGTGCTCATTAGGCCCGTCTTGACTCTAATTGGGTAGACGACTGGACGGAAGAATGTCCCTAAAAAATGTTTAACAGCTTCCGTATGGAAACTAACCCGCAACATAGTCGAAACTATCGAAATTTGGCCGATATTCGCCCTGGAACTGGCACAAGTGTCCGTTTCTTCGCCTGAAGACTTTGTTCTTGTGGTAAGAGCCAGTCGTAACTTACTTTGCATCGTGGGGGCAATTTTTGGGACAAACGAGCAAAAAAACCTTCCGGAAACCCTGTTTATCAGTGTTTTGGGGCGAGGGTTTATAAACACGTTTATAAACACCCTGTTTATAAACCCAGATCTAAAAACTGTTTATAATGGTCCTGGGAATTATAAACAGGGCCCTATCCAAGAGCACTGGATGGATGACGACCTCGTGGCAACAAGCGAGCAGGTGCAGAACCTAATAAGGGAGATGGGCGCGGTAAACGCGCTCGGTCGGTCGGTAATAAGCTCGCATCAGCGTAGCGTCAGAGCGGTTAGATGTCTGATACAATGACGGTCAATCGTGAACGAACAAGGCAGATGATGGACGAACCCCGTCTGTGTTAGATCCATAGACCGTGGGTCGTAAGATAAACAGAGGCAGATGAAGGCGAGCAACTCGAGCTGGATCATGTTGCGAGGTGCAGCGGCGTCGCGGGGAGATTGACATAAGTGGACGAGCCTCGCCGCGGGGGCGCAGGATGAATCGCCCAAAGTCTTTAGTGGAGAGTGAGCCGATATCGACGGGAGCAAAAAGTAACCATAATAGAGAGCTTGCGCAAACTCACTGCATGCGGCTTTTTATTTGTTTCGCTCTGGTGGTCAGAGGGTGCTATTCGACACTCCTAGTGATGCCCCGGAGCCAAAAAAGTATAGTGCCGCGTGCGGCTTTGAGAGCCGCATGCGGCTTTTGCGCAAGCTCTCTAATAATCCGCCTGGTAAGTGTCATGTAAATGTATTGTTTGATATCGGAATTACGGAACGCCGGGAACAGAATCCCGTTCTTTGTTGCCACTGCCATCCACACTCCGCTGAGGCTGGCGATTCGTAGTCACGTGCCCGCCCGTTATGGACTACAACGAAGTCAAGAGCAAGCCCAGGAATCAAACAAGGAACGAGAATCAGAGTATTTCCACATTCCTCTTCCACAAAACGTCTCGGTACCGATCCATTCACAGCGATTGAGGCCTACATTGCAGAACAGAAGTTCCACTAAATCCAACTGAAGTCACAAACTTTCGCAGAATACATTCAAACTCACGAACTTCCGCAGCGTTAAGCGAAGTCACAAAGTGACGAAGATGGCGCGGACTCCTACAGCACCAAAACCTCTGAAAGCGAGGTCAACGCAGGTTTTCCCCTGCACGATGGGCTGCCCACTGGAACTCTCGCGAAGGCACGACCGGATGCGACATGAGGTCGCTCAGCATGGGCGCCTGTACGAATGGGGGTGCAATACATGTCTCATATTTTTCTCCTCAGAGGCAACACCGAAGAAGCACAAGCGTAAAATATCTGGAGGGACGAGACGGATAGGCGACAAGCGGGGACAGGTCAGTAGTGCAGTATAACTTGATCGTATAAGTACAGTATTCACACGGGATAACACCATTCGGCCAGTAGAGGTGAGCCTTGCACGACGGAAGTTGGTTCGATGCGACATCGGTTCAATCATAAAACACAAGTGCCCTCAACTCAATCGACTCTCTCGGGGGACTTCCCTCCGGCATCGACGGGTCCAGGAAAGCAGTGTGGGGTGTGAATACTGAGGCACCCTCTGCAGAGTCGAAGCTGCAATGCGGTCATCATCGCAGTACATAGCAATTGGAGACACACACCACTTGATCAACACGAATTCCTCCGGCGTCATCCCCTTCAGATATTTCCACCTGTGCTCCGAGTTCCACTTTACCCTGTACGTCTCGCCCTTGCGCTCTGGAGCCAGCCGCGCGACCGCAACCAAGTCTCGCGCCGCGTCGACGGTGCGGAAATCGCACAGCGTGAGAGGCATGTCGAATGCAGGGTGCCCGATGGGTCTCCAGAGGTTGATGATCTGGAATCTGTGTTCGAGGAGCGAAGGTACAAGCTCTGGAGGAAGGTGTAGATGGACACGGGCGGTTGCGGAGGCCAGCGTTTGGTCGACGTGAACTTCCGTGACTGGTTGGCGTTTTGATACCATGTCGGCCTGGCCGGGAGTTCGACGGCGGATTGCTGGTGCAAATCTCACTCAGTATAGGTAGGGATTCAATAGAAGGTGCTGGGACGCACTATGATCAAACAAAACAACCCTACTCGCCCCAGTTATCCTTTTAATCAGCTCCTCGCTCTCTGGGTAATACTCTGACTTTATCTCCTCATCGTCTAAGAACGATTTGTGGTTCGCAGGAGAGTGAAAGAACTGGAATCCTGCTTCGTCAAGGTGATAAGCGGCTTCCTTCCCGCGGATGTTCTCGATCTGGACATTGCGTTTCTCTGGGGACCAGTTCGAAAGAGGGAGTTGGGATGTGGGGTCGGAGGCAGGCCAGTTAGGGGAGTTTACACGATTATAGGGCGCAGAGCCGTCCGTGGGAGGGGTGAAGTAGAAGAGGGGGGCTGTTACGATTTCGAGGGTCGTTGAAGGCATAGTGGGATGACCGAGCTAGATGTGGTGTTCTTTTCTATAAGTGGTGATTGCACCATCGTCTCACGGAGTTCCGCAACGAGCCAGATGACCTAAAGTTGGCCGAACCGGCGCCGAGGAAGCTATCCGTTTATGGATCGCGAGGAATAGTGTGATCCATTTCACTGCGTGCCGCATCCACCTAAACTTAGGCTGAGTCTAGCCGACCTACACCCGGCTAAACAGAGGCCTGAGCCTAGGTGGCCTACACTAATTCTGCGCAGATCAGTGCAGGTCGGCGTGCTGTAGCTCAGCCTAGCCAGGTGTAGATAAGTATAGCTTAGTGTAACTATATTAAGCTGAGTCTAGCCACTGAGCCAGACAGAAGTCTGGCTACCCGAATACTGGGACGAGATTAGAATCAAGGGGGTTCGGGCCGGTCAAGCCGAGACCTAGTTGGCCGTTAGGCCGAAAAAAAAAAAATGGACCTGTCGGCAAGTTGGTCGGAATGGCTCTGGATAGTTTCCAGATGCTGCCAGAAGGTCTCAGAAGCTAACTTCATCCCCCACAAGCCTAGTAATATCAAATCCCCGTGGCGGGAGCCCGTTGCAAAAAGTTGTGTGAAGCCTGATGTTATCCAATCAAGGTAGCCTCTGATTCACATTTTGTATTGAGCGTACCCACCCGGATTGCAATTTCATTAAGCGCGGTCGGAGACTATGTTGAGGCAACCAGCATTTCTGAACACGTGGTGTGATGAGGAAAAACCGCCAGTCCACCAAGGAAAGTCAAATTTGGATTCCAGACGTTCAACAGGTTCATTGGAAGGGTCTATCGTACGTAGTATCATCTCACCCTCAGCAGAAACAAGCCAAAGTCCCAAGTTTTGAGAGTGCGCGGGATTCCAGAATCAGAGGTCGAAGCGCCCTGAAAGTTCGATTTTTGGGTGAGGTGAGGTATCTTAAAACAGTACACCCAAGGGGCGAAGAGCCTGCGTAAAGACGGCATGGAGGGTGCAGGTCATTTCGGAAACACGGGATGATAAATTCGGCTAGAGGATGAGATGCGGGGGTTTGGATGGGTAAAAACGCACTCACATTTATTAAGGACTCTGCGACACTGGACTGTATAAATAGAACAGATCTATAGCCCAAAGCGTGTATGGGGCAATATTAAATGTTGCTATTGAGTTTTTCAAAGCCGTGTGATTGCAGGGAGTATTAGCTTTCGCTCGTGTCCCGCGGGATAATATTTTGTAACGCTAATGAGTTCGGAAAATGCTTAGCTGTCACACCATCTGAGTGGTAATAACGTACGGTCGACTTCGCCCGAGATTCTCCGGGCGATGAAAACCTCTGCGCGCCTCCAATAGTCATCACCTGTGTGTACGCCGATCTGCCAGTCGGCCGCATAAGATAGACGGACCATCCGCACGAAGCGTGGGTATGCTAGTATGTTTGCATCGTCAACGCGCTCGTGCTCCCCTTTGCGCAAAATGAGGGAGACGAGCACACGTAGCGCTGAGCATGTCTGCAGGAGTGTAAGCGGTGCCGAAGGGTGACTGCGGTAATCGTCGTCCTGGAAGGATAAATGGCTCAGATGCGGGATGAGTGCGAGCCCGGACAACGTGTTTGGGAGGATAGTCCCGAGGTAAAATAGATCGAGATGTGTGAGGTGGGCGAATAGTCCGTGGGTGAAATCTATTTTCTCTTGACTCCCGAATAACCCGTCCAGATTGCAGTAAAGTCGTTTTAAAGCCAGCCCAGTGAGTGCTGGAAGGGCTGTGCGCTGGCGGATCCCGGCGATCGAGAGATTCTCGACACCGGAGCAGGTGGAAAGGATCAAGTCTGCGGCGGGGAGCGAGTCGTAGTTGGATATGAGGATATTGCGAACGGCTTGGTGGAAGAACAATGGTGGTTTGGTGCGAGATTGGATCAAAGAGGCAAAGATGTCTGCCCTAGGAGCGAGATGGCCCTCAAGACGGTAAGATGATCCAAAGAAAAGGGTCCGATAGAGCAGTGGCTCGACCCTGGTGTCCGCATCGGCCGTAAGTTCGTGAACCAGGAGAGATTGAAGACCACACACCATTCCTTCACGCGCCATGCGACCAGCATGAGCGTAGGCATGCAAATCGGGTGGTCGTGTGCCGCTAATTCAATGATCTTCCGCTCCAATTCTGGCGGAAAAACCAGTGCCACGCGCGAGGTATTGCCTCCCATTTGTGATACAAGACTGCTGCGTAATTGTTATGAAATTTTGGGATATTCAGGTGTTCACTGGGGGAAAAGGCCTTGCCGTCGGGGTCATGGTGAGATGAACGATGTGTTGCGCTCACGCCAAATTAAGCCGCCTAGTGATTGGCGCGCGATCTTCTCATGTTTCTCCTTATAGGATGATTTTCACAGGCGACCAACTTGGCGAGCAAGGACAAATCTGAATACGCCGGTGTACTAGGCCCCCGGTCACCACCTTTTGTATCGGTCCGCGATAGAGTAAATCAACGCCCTCTTTCTTGGTGAATATAGAGTAAAACAGTCTCAGGAGATGGCAACACTGGTCGGTCATAGAGCAAAAGAGCATCTAGTCTCTCTTGACAGCCGCTCTATATTAGTACTTCGTCGTACCTCGGTTGATATAGAAAGAGCATCCCCGGCGGGAATTTTTTGAGACATGAATGAGGCAAAATTGCGGAAGAAAGCTTGAAAACGGTACCTGTACGCCCAAATTTGAACCCAGAGGCGCAGTTGCCACGGAAAGAAGCTACTTGCAGCACAAAAACGGGCTGGAGATGAAATTTAGAATTCTTTGTTGAATTTTTGACCCCAAATGTCTGTCCGAAATAGAGTAAATCAGCCGCCTGAGGGCCAGTTTCATAGATTAAATCACAAATTTCAGATAAAAGCGGGTAACACAGCCTGCCGACGTCAGATCAGCACAGCTGTGCCGACATCGGTGGACGCCCTGCCGAGGCCCGTCCGTAGAGGCCTGCCTCCCACTGTCCACAGACCTCGGTTTAAGTGGGCCACATCCTCTCAATTCGTTCCCAGCTCTCCCAGATATCATTTCAATGTATTAATACGTACGTTGAGCATGTAAATGATATGAAAAGCTAATTATGGAGCCTTCTGACAGCGCCATCAACCCTGCACGAAGCTCAACTCCGCGCCGTGCGGCATACATTATGTTTTGGTTTCCTCCGTTCCTTCTTTTGGGTCCTGCATTGTTCTTGCAAGCGAATGGAACACCACAGATAATTCAAGCGATTGCAGCTACTTCGTGTCTCAAGATGATCGGTGACGGCTATTTACAGCCACTTAGATCGGCAATCCGGACTACATAATGTTTCTTTGATGCACGGTGTGCCATTCGCTGTTGTGGAAAACACTTTTAATGAGCTCTGGATTAGCATGGAGCCTTAGGGCGGATTGACGCCAGCATCGGCATACTGTGCCGAGCCTCAGGTGTGCGGACCTCTGCCGACGGGGGGTTGCATAGCCTGTGCCGACGCGGCCTCAGAACGCAGTGAGTGACCGGGGGCCTGGTGTACTCCCTTATGCGCTACAAACCGGTTTTCCGGAGATACCCGGCGATACAATCCGCAGCTCTACCACACTCTAGCCGCACACTAGCCACACGCCATATGCTACATGCCTCATCCTACACACGCTCTGTACGTCCTTCATAGATCACTTTCGGCTCTCGGTGCCGACCACCGGCCCATCGGCCCCATCCTCCATCAACCCTTCCCGAAGCACAACAATTCTCAGACATAGCGCCCTGCTGCCGCCACGTCCACGCGACGCGTTTGTTTGCGCGCGTGTGGCGCCACCCTCTCGCTTGCCGACGCCACGTCACACGACGATCATTGAAATTCCATTCACAGGCCT
Source organism: Mycena leptocephala (assembly GCA_029378395.1). Classification (NCBI taxonomy): domain Eukaryota; kingdom Fungi; phylum Basidiomycota; class Agaricomycetes; order Agaricales; family Mycenaceae; genus Mycena; species Mycena leptocephala. The sequence goes on along the minus strand of JARJLF010000099.1, from coordinate 26,590 downwards.
TCACGGCGTTACGTAATCTACTTGCGCTGATTTCGTGTACTTCTCCCCGTTCCAGTCGCGTCCCTCCCGCAGCGCCCCTTCTCGCGCTCCCCGCGGACTACTGCTTCTACATACTCCCATCGATCTTCCATCCTCTTCTTTGGCATCCTCCACAACGGAACACACGAGAGCGTAATCCGGCGCGTTCCCAATTCATGGCGTCGCACCAGCGACACGTCTCCGCCTCGGCACACGCTCCCACAATAGGCACGCATTTAACCCTCTTTCATCTCAGCTTCATTCGTTGACCTGTCCAACAGGCGCTCCTCTTTCTACACGTCCTTGTCAGCCATCGTGCGCGCGCACACACTGATACCATCTGGACCAGCAAGAAGGCTCCAGCACGCACCCCGACGACCTTCCCCAGCGCCGCCGCCCATTGCCCTGCTGCGCATCCCTTGCGCCGCTCATCGCCCCTTCTTCACACCATCCCCGCCGACCGCGCTGCAGCGTATTCAACGCCATGCGCTCAGACTAGCGGCGCCGCTTGCTGCCCCCACTCTGCGGCATGACAGCAGCGCGCGCGATCCGCACCGCGACTTGGAACTGGCGCTATAGCTTGCGCGGGACGTCCACATGCCCCTCCCCGCACCATCAGTTGCATGCGCAGTACGCGGCGCTGCTTTTGAATTGTCCTCGTGGCGTTCATGTCATATGCAATTTCGCCCACCCGGGTCAGCGCTTCCCGAAACGCGGCGCCCCGTAGCACCATCGACTCGCGCACACACAATAATACTTGATGCTTACTCGTTGAGCGCCATTCTCCTTGTCTTCACCCCTCGTACGTCTCGGCGCGCTGCAAGCATCTACGTCTTTAGACTGCGTGCGAATGACATCCTTAACTGCCGTGGCATCGCTCGCTTATAGCTATGCCGGCATGACGGTGGCGTCTCCAAGCAACGGAAAACCCCGCCCTACTTGAAGACGGAGCACAGCGTTGCCATCGTCGATGTGCACGTTTCTTATGCGTGTGTGGGATGGTCCTAAAATTTATGTCGTAGAGAATGTTCCATACTACGCACTATGCAGGAATGCGAGCCTTTGCACCCGATGCCTTCCATCATTAGAATATCAATCTCCCTTACGTTTGATTGCCATGACGCCGTAAGGAAAGTGCGCGAGGAATATATTGAAGAACAGACATTTGGGCCGTATGTATAAAGGCTCGTTCCTGACCCCACCTGGTCATCGCATCGCCCAATTTCCTGTCGATTGACTGCCTCCACCATGGTTCTCCCCGCAACCCCGCAGGTGGTTCCGACTCGGAGTCGCCTCACCCACGTCTTACCATTTTTTTTAGTTCGCGATGCGTGTCGCAGCGGCATCCATCTATTTTTTCGACTATATAATGACGCTTCCTAGGTTCCACAGTTTCCTTGAGCTTTGCACGACGCCGTACTGACCCATTGTGTACAGCGAATATCGCGTATATAAGCGTCAGAAGAAGTGGTGGAATCCCTCTTCGGCATGTATCCTGTTCGTACTGTGCAGATACGTCACCCTGGTCTCCATTGTCATGGCCACTGCGTTCTTCTTTGATACAACGTGGACCGAAAAGACCTGTGTGCCTGCCGTGTTTGTCTCCCATCCGTTCACTTTATCGCCATTCATATGTTTTGCAGCGGCGGAGCACTTCGTGCGCTGAGCGCATCGATTGTCTCAATCATATTCATGTGGCGGACATGGGCGATTTGGTGTAAGACTCGGGTGTGTCATATTCCTTCTCTCGTGAGGCTCTGGCTAATTTGACTCTCAAGCCGGTGCTTTATTTCCTGATGATCGCCTTTATCCCTACCACGGTGTTCACCTGGGGCTTCGTCTTCAATCAAGTTCCAGAGGTTGGTAGCAGTGGGAGTTGCGGAGGACTTGCGGGGAAGGGAGTGTTTGGCGCGAAGTGGCCCTTTGCATTGGTATAACTCATGATGCTCCGTTCTGTCCGCTTTTGATTCTGATTTTTCTTTTCGATAGGCTAACATGGCAGGTTCCCGTGTAGTTTGGGGAATCGTTATTCGGCTCAAACTCGTCAGGTCTTCGACGCACTATGTGTTGGCTTGAGTACATATGAGCTGGCTATCAATATCAGGAACAGCTCGAGGTGCGAGCGTCTCTTACCCAATGATTATTTTAGTCAAATATCTTCAATTCTTCTCGTGGAGTAGGTGATTTCCGCTTCTCCGGTACTTACTTCCATCTTAACACTTGCGCAGCGGCCTGGGCTACTTCTTCACATCTATTGCGCTTCAGGTGTTGAACCTTATCTTCCTGTTGTCATCCGTATGTCCCCGTTCGGTTGATATGCACATTTATAGTATCCCAAATTCCTGTTTTCCCACAGGACCCAGCTAAGCAGAACACTATGATCACATTTACGAACGCAATGACAGGCCTTCTGGCTCAACGAATCAGTGAGGATTTCGCCATCCTTCCTTTGATCGAAAGATATTGACTGGCTCAGTTACGTCCCTCTCTCAGCGTGTCATCACGGACCCATCGACCAGTGAGAAGTCGGTCTCGCGATCGCGCTGGGCCAGGGCGCTTCAAGGACCCGGGCTGACCGGGACAACAGGGAGCGGGATCGAGCTGGGCGGCCTGGGTCATGCTGTGTCCCTGTCGGTGTCAGTGACCCAGGCCCAAATCACGGACGCGGAGAACCCGTTTCCATACGGAAAGGACGGGGACTCGGGCAACTACGTGAACAGCGTAAAAGGCGGCGTGCCGGTTTAGTATCTCCTTGTATAAAACACATTCATCACTTGGAGAGTATTCGGACACGTGTACACCCAGATGCATATTGAGATGTAATGACTATAATTAATATTTAAATCCATTTTGACTGCTCAACGTTTCTTCTACGTTTAACCAACGGTTAATTGTCTCTACTATAAACCGCCCTCTGAGAATGCCTAGGCCCGGACATTATATAACTCAGCATATTCGCCCCCGAGCGCAATTAGTTCTTTCTGGGTGCCTGTCTCCGCCGCTTGGCCGTCTTTCATGCATCTACCCGAGGTAAGCTGATGCAGAAAAGTCAGTGTTGTGATATCACATCATGAGATCCGCATGTTTGGTCAAATAGCCAGACCTATGTGTGACAAACACCATTGTCTTGCCGGAGCCGGATTCCCTAAGGCACTGGAATTGCTGATGCTCTGCTTTAGGATCCAATGTAGAACTTGGTTCACCGGCAATGGCAAGCCGGATGTTGCCCGAAAGGAAACCGGGACCAACGAAACGCGGCTCACGCGCCCGATTTGGAAGAGCGGCACTCCAAATCCAAAGGCGGCGCATGCGCCGCATTAGCGGCACTTAGTATACCATCAACGGCTCAAGTGCCGCCTTGAAACGAAGGGCAGCACTTCGAATCCGGCGCGTGAATGCATCAATGACAAAAGCGCCATGGGGGCTTTGGCATCACCACAGTTCGGTTGGGCGCTTCTCGGGCGTTTTTTTTTTGGAGCGTTTGGTCTAACCTAACGAACCTCTGGCGTTATTGGTTAACAAGAAAGAAATGTCGCGTTGCAGAATATATTAATATTTGGAAGAAGACAATAATTCCGGCATGTATGACATTTCATGTGATGCTGTCACCGCCTGTCAGTCGGAAAGAACGGCCCGCCGCTAGGGGTGGGAAAATCCTCCCCTTTATGTTAGGGGGGGAGGGAGGGAGCGTCGGCTCGAGGTCGAAAAAACGTTTCGACCCTATATCCGATTTTCGAAAGCCGATCCCCCCCTTGAACCTGAGCAAATTTTCTGTCCCCGATGTCCCGCTCATCTCTGTCATCTGCGCGGAAGGTTTTTATCGATCTACCGGAAACCTCACCACCCCCCCCCCGTCCCAAAAAATGGAGATCGGGAGAGTATGTGGGCACAGAATACATGGACCAAGCTCACCGAGGCCCCGCAAAGGTGCATGCATCACAGGACGGTCTCCGGAAACAACTCTTGGCTTGTGAAAACAACGAGGAATTCTGGGATTTCGTGCGAAAACGGACAGATCCGCGCCCCCCAAAAAAATTGAAAGTTACGGTGACCCAACTCTCGGACAACTTCGAGGAGCGTCTGAACTATCCAGAGATTTCCCCTTCGTCGTTTAATTCCGACTTCCTGGAATTCAACGCACGCGTGGCTCGAGAGCTTACCAGTGATCCGATTGACATCTCGCCACGCCAGTCATGCACCCGCGACATAACACTGGACATTGAATGGATGAAACGACATATAAAAAAGCACGGACTTGATACCTCTGTCGGTGTGGACGACTTCTCCTACGAGGATTGTCTGGCCATTCCCAACGAGAAGCTCCTGGAATTTTTCATGTCCTGTGTGAAGAACTAGAATATGCCTCAGTTCTGGTTAATTACGCTTCTCGTCGGAATCTTGAGGAAGGATAAAGCTGTTGCAGACCCACCAAGCTATCGTCTGGCACGATCGACGAATTCGCGAGGCTGCAGAAGATCTTGGTGCAATCCCAGTGACTCAGAACGGGTTTCAGGCGCACTTGAGAACAAATGATAATGTCTTCGTTCTAATCTGCCTTATCGACAAGGGATATGACTTGAACAAGCCTCTCTACGTCGTGTACACAGGGAGGTAAGGCTCCAACCGTTTCGTTTTCGTTTAGGATTTTGCCTAAATTAAACGGAAACGGTAGCAAACGTTTAAAAAACCGTTTAAACGTTTAAAAATGGTATTATTCTCTCACCTCTGGCGACAATGCATACAGAGCAATTCTGGTTGCAGTGAGACATGAGGGTGTTGTTTTGAGCGTAAGTGCTTGCTCCAGATTGGTTTCAATGACAAAGAACATGGGTTACGACAGGCGCGCACTATCCCGCCCATATTGCCGGCCATCAACGCATCATTGTTGCATGCGCACGGCGTTCAAGTGCGCTGCCCGTCGAGTATAAAGCTGAACCCATAATTAATTCTGAGCTAATTGACCTGTAGACATTATCAATGAACCATTTTGTGTCCACAAAACTGGCTAACAAGCCTGCACACACCACTAATCTTGGGGAACCGTTTAACCGTCTATAAACTGTTTTCAAACCGTTTGGTCAGTGGGCTAAATTAAACGGAAACGAAAATGGTTTTATCCGTTTAAAACGTTTAAAAACGGAAATGGTTGGAGCCTTACAGGGAGGAAAGTCTATTAAACCGAGGCTAACTTGCGGTCGTAGGACCCGAGGTTGATATTTTTTAGATCGAGGTGAAAAACAAGCAGCACAAGTGTAGGGTATTCGCTGAGTGTATGTACCTGGGACAATCCGATTTGAGCTAGATTTATCCCGTCGTTTCGTGCACTGGTCAAAGATCAACACACGTGATCTGTCCGCATTTGGCCAGACCACCGGAGCACCAGCGCTCTCGCTGTCGCCTTGCCTCGCCATTCCACAGAAATTGGTATAGATGAGATGGATTAAAGAATATAGAAATACATGGCAGCCATGTATTTACAACCACCCGACACTCCGTAAACTGGTACAGCCCTGCGGCAGAAGTGTTGTGGATGTCGAGGACGGCGAAGGCTGGAGAGGACAACATTCAAGGGCCGGGGGAGGGGGGAGGGGGGAGGGGGAAGGATGGTAGGAAAGCTGTGATGAATCACCAAAGCATGAGGCTAACGCTGCAATAAGCCAGTGTCAGTCAGATGAAATGAGAGGCAGGTACAGAGACGAAGATGACGCACCGATGGTCCAGACCTAAAACTCGAAGGCCCCGCTCGTGCAATACTGCTGCATCACGCTCCAACTGGGTAGTTGCTTCAGCTTGGGTGCTTGTATTGTTCTTGCCATCTCCTGTTGCGATAGCTTTCTTGCAGCAGTATGACCACGAGAATCTTGACTTGAATGCTTTGAGAAGGGAAGGCAGGAGACACTTGAGGAAGACCTGAAGAGCTCTTGAAGATAACTTGGAAAGACAGCTTGGGAAGACAGCTTGAGGTTCTGCAGCGAGCACGTCACCAAGCAGGAGTATCATGAAGCTACACAGGCAAGTTCCTCGGGCTACTTAAGGCTTCACCAGGCACCTTGAGGCTCCAGAGGCTTCTTGAGAGGCCCTAAGCTGGTTATTGAGAGCCAGCGGAAGGACCGCATTCAAGATTTTGCGGGTGTATCGCGAGTGACTGCAAGCTGTGGTCACAGTGCAGCAATACACCACAGATCACAATGGAAGACTTGACCTGCAAAGGGCAGAGAAGGTTGAAGTTTTCCAAGGATGATGACCGGCTTGGAAGCTTGAAGACGAGAGGAGGGGGATGGAAGTGGGAGAGAATCAAGACGACATCAACCAGCACCTGACTTGGACGGCGTCAAGTTTCCATCCAAACAAATACAAACTCAAATTGTTTTAAATTTTAAAAATATTATAAAACTGGCTACAAGAATAGTAAAAATGTTTCTCAATAGTATCTACGGTATATATATTTATGCTGCTGTATTTCCAAAGGTCCATAGTCCATCGCTATTAGTATTGGAGAAATTGAATGCGCCACCAAATTGGGCAGTTCCGCTGGTCGAAGAGGTGGATGCCGCCACCGGGTCATGGAGCATGAGCGCTGTCACAGGCGTGCCGGGGGTCATGCCTTCGAAATGAGAGTTATCGTCTGCGATGAGCTGGTCGATGTAACTGCAGACATGATCAGCCGAGAAAGGAACGACATTGACAGGCGAAGCTTACGGCTTCCAGCGGGCATCTTTGAAGCTGCGTCCACGTTTTGCAACTTCATCTTTGAGGTAAATGTCGACCATGCTCCAGAAATCTTTGCCCGCAGGAATACGTCCACCCTGTTTCGCTGTACGCTTCCGTTTCTGGGGAGGGGAGGAAGACTCGGAGTCGTCCTCTTCCATTGGCTCGTCAAACCAAAGAAGATCTGGGTGGTCAAATGCAAAGCGACGCTGCAAGATTCTGGTTAGCTCAGACGATAATGACGATAATCATTGAAGCAATCACATACCAGCAGCACAGCATGAATAGTGAACAAATCCGACAGATCCCCAACAACACCGCCGAGCTTGTATTTGGACGCCAAGCTGTACGTGAATTTATCCAAGGCCACAAAAGTGGCGGGATCAATGCTATCGCGGATCTGGAAAATGAGATGAGTGAGGGCTTTCAGGAGGAAGGGAAATAGTGCACATCCTGGCGAAATGCATTGCGCACACTGGAGCATGCTCTCTTGAGGGTCGAGACCAACTTTTTCTCGCGAATTGGAACACCAAAGATGTTGTCAAGATCAAGTGCTTGCTTCCTATCCTTGAGTACCACCTTAACAAGAGGTAAGCAAAGTGCTATCTGGGAGCTCGACACGCACCAAGACATCAGCATGCATGGTCGCGAATACAGTTCTGGTGGCCTCGTGGATAACATCCTGAGTTATTCCTCGGACGTTGGCCTGTCCAGTGCGTCAGAAATCATTTTTAAAGCCAAAGAAAAACCACCTTCTGGTTCACAGTCAGCGTAAACCCCTCGTCGGACGGATCTGCAAATCCCTCATCATTGTACGCATGTCCCCTGTAAATGCTCTCTCTTGCTCTTGGCGGCGTCTTTCCGCAGCCTCGCTGAGGATTACGGCGACCTCGTAAAGATGAGCAGCAAGTGCGCCTTGACCGAGACCACCACCAATGCCGGTGACTACCTAAAAAAAGGTTAGGAACTTGGGTTCTCGACAAAGGCCAGATTCAGTTATGCACCTGAACAAGACCTCGGAGCTTCAGCCGGTCACGATCTCCTAGGCCAAACTCGCGGGCCAAGTTGTCGATGTATAAGGGTGGGATGGGCGGTACGGCAGGAGCCATGGTCACGGCAGTGTTTGGCGATGAATTGTCCGAAGGTAAGGGGGAGCCTTGCCCTGACAGTGCACCCGCAGGCGAGATGTGAGAGGGAGATATTTGCAAAGACGGATCCATTGGGTGCGGTGACGGGCTGTGAGGACAAAGTCGGCAAAAGTGGGTCTCAGTGATTGAGTCTGGCGGTATTTATGCCTGAACTCACGTGTGAGAGACGCGTCGACGCGTTTGTTTATCCACTAACTTGGCACAGCATCCATTTCTGGATTATAAAACGGGATGCAAGAGAAAGGGGTGCCCATCCATTTTCGGCCATGAAAACAAATACCGACAAAGTCAGCTTGCGAGTCTCTCCTCTTCGTTCCTCCACCATCAGCAATACTCCTCCTCGTTTGACACACCCCAGACATGCTTCCAGCCTCACTCTGGATCATAATAAGAAGTACATTCCTATTTTTCTTTGAAATGGCTTGAACAAGTGAACGTCACTTGCCTAGATTGTTTGCCTCAGAACTGGTTAAAGGCGAAGGAATTCTTTCCAGTCAAGTCACAGACACTCAGTTTTTTAATGGGTGTATGTTCCTTCTTTCTACTGTTTGCTACTCTATAACAATATATTCCTAGTGGGTGTAGATGTATCGGCAATTGTGTCGTCGTCTCCTTCTGCTCCTGTTCCTTCCGACACAATTGTGTCCTCTCCTAATTCCGAAACACCCGGGAGTCCTGAGCTCCCCGACACTGGACTATCTCAGCCCGTTGATGAGAACTCAGACTGGAGTACGGAAAACTCTTGGAATTATGAAGCTATGATTGGTAAGTCCGATATTTATTCTGATTGATTCTTTTTATTGATTAAATGTAGGTCTTGCATCCCCGAGTCCTGCTCGAACATCCACTCCATCACCCCAGAGCAAGAGCAATCCGGAGTCAATGACTGTCAAAGCAGAGCCTGCTGGCGACCATGTCATTGACACCACCTTCACCAACCTGACCTCGTTTGAGAAGTGGGTTATTACTCGCATTCGCGAGTCTAACGGTGATGGTATCTTATTTTCTGCATGGCTCAAGGGCTTGAAGGAGCGGTGTGAATTTTTGGAGGGCCGTCACTTTCACCATAAGCGAATTCTTGCGGAGATCCACTTTTACAGCCAAGATCTAGATTAGAATCTTTCAATTTTTTTGTTTCATGGTTGAAAAAAAATAGGCAGTCTTCTAAATGCATGAGATAATTTTTTTATAGATTGCGTTTGGAGTTGTATTGTATTTCTATGGTAGCTGAATCAAGAATCAAGGTGCAATTATTTGTACAAATCCTGCCAAAGCCAACACTCTTAACATCGTCTCCATGTCTGAGAATATTTACAGAATTATTCATGGGACCCCCCATGTTTTAGACCGCGTCCATGAATTAGCCAGATTTTGACGCGACAGGTCACATCACGTGATGTGTCATGAACGCGACGTGCCAAACTCGAGGAGTTGAACCCTGTAATATGCTGTTCCTGGTTTGTTCGAAGACAGATCCCCTCTGATTTTAAGACACAGAAAATGAAAATTATGTTGAATCTATAGTATTGCAGGTCAGAATTGGTGTACAGGGTATATGTTAAGCTACTCTAGCTGTCGGACTCGGGTTAATGCTGCAGGCTCTACTCTAACAAGAGCAGATGTGCCTGCCCCTTCTGCGGGTGAACTGTTTCTACGGGGTTGTCTATTAGTTTGTGTAGATTCTAATGTCTTGGAGGCTGCAATTTCGTTTACAGCACTTTGATGAATAACGGTGTGTTCATCCAAATGTGGGGTATTAATCCGAAAACGCTGAAGATGTACTGCATCTCGCATCTGGGCAGTATTCAGCACAACATCGGTTGGATTTTGTAAGTGGGCAATCTGAGCTCGAGTCTGATTTGTGCGTTCTCTTTCTTGAAAGACCGGTCTGGAGCCTGTAGGTTCACACTGGTTGTCCATGCAGTTGTGCTGAACATTCACAGTGCAGATCAAGTCCTGTTTTATTTTTTTTGCACTTCAGCAGGGGACACAAACCTCAATACAAACGACACTTACATCGGTCTGGTATACCCTCCTGTCACCGCTCGTAATCACACTTGGCATGCCATAGCGTGTGCGTCCACGAAGGAGTTGAACCCTCTGGACAAGAATACCGTCTGTTCCATGTGCATGAGCGGCTATAGATCCAACCTGCTGAATTATTTCTTCGACCTTCCCTACAAATGTCTCGCCGATACGATCCGGATGCTCGAGGATCAGAAAGCTTCCCGGAAGACAGACATCCCCATTTTTCAGTGTCAGATCCTGGCATGTACGAAATAAACCAGGGTTACGGGACCATTCTGGGATGTGCTGGCCAATTAACGTTTCCGAAATCGGCCTAGAACGAACTTTATCCAGGGTACACAGCCCTGCAGACGTAACGAGCAAATAAGAAGAGATAATTGTGCGTAAATGAAACCTACCCGGCGTGGGTTTCGTCTTCTTGTCAAGACCAAGATAGCTGGTCACAGTGTTTGGTGAGTTGACCAGGTATTTAGGACCTGCACCGACTGTTTTCCACGAGTTAGGGTCCTTGGAAAATTTCGGAGCAAGCGGTTGTTGGTCATCGGTGGAGGGAGGAGTAAGCAGGAATAGTCCGCCACTGAGTAAATGTCGAATGCGATTTCCCTGGGCAAATGCTTGGGCTATATCTCGAGACGGAGCATGACGATTTGAATGAACGCTCTTGGCCCGAATTACTGCATTAAAAGATTCAAACGCCTCCGTGGCAAAAAGAATAGCAGGACCGAAGCGTCGAATGTGGGCAGGAAGGTGTAGGATGATGTGGAATTTAGGTTTATTGAACCAACGATTGGTCCAGCGAGCTGCATGCAGGAGAAAACTGTTGATCTCTCGGGTTAAAAGTGCCTGAAAACGAAGTTAATTGAGTCCAAGAGTTGAATATTTAATCGCACAATATGGGTCTCAATGTCCTCGATTTCAGGTTGCCAGATAAGTGGGATTAGTTTAGAGAGTGCCTGCCAGGTTTCGAAACACTCGGTCGACACAAGATCATAAATCACAAAGGGCGCGACTTGGGCAATAGATCTGAAGTCACGGCCTGTTAGAGAACCCGAATATTGTACGAGGGTTCTTCCGGCAAGAGGAGAAATTCCGAGACCAGAGACGTCGAGAGAAGAGAGGCGTGTTATGAGTAGCTCCTTCTTGTCGTCTTTATTTTTGAGTTGAAGCTGGATCAGGTCACGCCAAAGATACTTTACAAATCCCAAAAGAACGACATGGAGGATCTCGACGGGAGTATCTTGATGTGGATCGAGCCCTGTGTAGCCGGATCAGCTCCATGTCATTGTAGCAAAATTTATTTCTACCTTTGATTCGCCAGACTGGACTGGTGGTAATTTTAGGAAGTTCAGCAACGCGGGCGTTTAGGGCTGCCTGCTTTGCTGCTCGTCCTCTTTTGTTCTTGTAGGATTCAAAAAGCTTTTCCAGGAAAAATAGCTGGTAAGTGTCTTTCACCCCAGATTCGGTCCGCTGGTTCTGAATTTTAGTTTTCGTATTCAATGTGGAGGCTTCCGTGAAATAAGACTTTAATTTCTCGGTTGTCTCTGTCTTGTTGCGGAGAGTGCCGATCTGGAGGTGGATGAATGTTGGACAAACCCGCTAATCTGAAGAAATAAATACCTTTACGAAGGCCTTAACCCGCTGCACCATCGCTCCCAAAGTTTCCTTCACCTTCTTTCTGCCTTTTCCCTTCTTCGACCCTGTTTCGCTGCCTTGTGCATCAGACTGGTCCGACTCATTGGCGCTACTGGCTATGCTCCCGCCATCGCTTTCATTGCCTGTATTAACAGGAGGTCCATCGGCACCTGTGGGATTAAGAGCATCGGTTCCCTTCACCCAACAGGCACGGCAGAACAGTTTTCCACGCAGCCCTATATGGCAAGCGAATTCACTTTGCATCGGATTGTCGCCGAGCAGTGCCAAGACCTCGGGAATGACCAAAACCGGTTCATTGAGCTCTACGTCCCATGTCCAGATCCCATCCTTCTGTGCCTCGCTGAGATAAAAGAGGATCAACCATCAATTTCGAACGATAGGGGCTTTAAAAACGTACTCAAGTTGTTCGACAATACCGTCGAGCATTTCTAAGGGTGGGGCAATATTTGATGTCGAAAGGAAATGAATGTTATACTCCTTCTGTGCCTCCTCCCGTGGAAGACCAGCCGGTGTTACGAGAAAACTGTTGTGTTCGTTCCATTTTTTGAGACATTACCAGACGTATCATCACAGTACATCCACAATGGGAAGCAAACAACGCGAGATCCATTGGCTTTGGCTCTCCATGAATTCCCGACTTTGGGATCCGTGTGCTTCCAGTCAGTGGTCGTCTTTGAAGCCTCATCCAGAATATCTATGATGTTTTAAGACTTGAAGAGCGATCATTGAGTGAGTTTTAGCATACCAAAAATATTAGCCGGATCAGGTACGCCGTAATAACTTGCATCGCTTCGGAATTCGGGAAAATTTTTTAAGAACTCCGAGCCCGGAACGACAAAGGGCTCGGATTTGACCCTAACTCGCCATCCCGAGTCTTCATCTTTTGTGACCGACTCCATGGCCCAGCAGTTGGCAAAGAACTGGTCATCTTTTGTAAACCACCGTGTGGGGATACAGCAAGTGCCATCTCGAAGCATGGCTGGCTCGTGGATAAAAAAATCCTTGTCCGCGATTCGCACCATCGGAGTAGTCTGCGTGTCGGGAAGCTCCTTCAACCATCGTTCACCTTGGCGTGCTTCGGACAGCTTCGGGCCACTGTCTTCGGGGTAGAATGAGAGGTGTGGTCGAACATTCGGGTTTGCCATCTCCTGTATTTAATTGTTTTGTCATCGATATGATTTCGCTGAGGAGCTCACTAACCTGTGCGATAATTTGTGGCAAGCTGTTGACATAGTATTTATGGCCAAGAGCCCCATTATATGCAATGCTGTCAATTCCACACATCTTTTGAAGTGCAGCGTTGAGGTGCTGCATTGCTTTGACTGAAGGGACGTCATCGACCTGGTTCACCTTCAAAAGCCAAAGGAAGAGGTCGAGTTGCCGATGAGAAAACACAGAACGAGGTAAGTGCATGAGTATATCTAGAGTGCATGTCTAGAAAGTGTGATTCAACCACCAGAAACAGGATTTCATGTTAATTAAACGTACAATTCTGTCGTGCCACGGAAACCAAAAGCTAGATTTCGCTGCCTGTTCTCCTCCTGTGCGAGCACGTTTACGAGGCTGCCCCTCCGATTGAATTCCTGGCTACTTTGAGCAACAATTAACTATTCAACTGGACATTAATTCTCACCTGGATCTGCGGGTGCGTCTGTAACGACGGGTTCCGGAACAATGGGGTCTTCGTCGTCACTCCGTTCCTCAAATTCATCATCAGATGCTGGCAGATCATCGTATCGATGTAGGATGGCGCTCGCAATATTAGCAACACCTTGCTCCTCAGCGGTGAACGGAATATCTGCGTCCGACTCATTCATCAAATTCCACGAAATACCCAAGTCGGGTGAAGGCACATGTCGTGCTGGATATGGATGTACAGAATTGCCAGTAAATGAAGAGAGCAGGTTGCGCAGTGCATCATCAACAATTTGCGGTTCAGAAGTATCACGCTCGGCGGCTGCCTCCTGGCGATTCTGGTGGTGCTCAAGGAGGGATTGATGAGCTGGAGTATTCTCGTGGGCTTGACAGTTTTTGAAAGCGCGAGCCCGGCCATCTTGGCATATGCGGCAGATAGCTGTGTTGCCTCGAATCTCCCATACTGGTAAATGTCATTCAAAGGTCAAAGCGCTAGCGACCGCTGAAAAAGGCAAGTGACGTACTTAATTGATCCAGATTCGCTGACATCTCGGCTGTCGAAGATCTTGTTCGACTCGGCGGGAGGCGGCGCCGGGATTTTGTGCAGGATGCAGACTGAGAAATTGACCTTGGGTGGAACCTACAAAGAGACAACCCCTGTGCAAGGCTTACGATTGCACTCCGCATATTTGCAATAAAATGAGATCGGCTTAAAATCAAATAGATTGGGTACATCACTCGGATCAAACACGGGTTGCTACTTCGGGTTTTAACCACGACGCATCCGAACGTCTGGCTGTGTATCTGGATCTTAAAAATGCCTTTCCGGGAACAGACCGATCCACACTTTGGGTGAAATTGGCGATGATTGAATGGTTGAAGATATTGTATGATTGCATACACTGCGTTCCGGCCCCCTGTAGGCACACCCTTGCCTACGCTCGTGTTCGCTCGTCTACGTGGGTTAGAGTATGTCGATGGCTGTAGGCAAAGGGACATTGGCACATCGTTGCCTTCGCTCGTGTTCGCTCGGCTACGTTAGCCGACGTCACGTAGACCAACTTCGCCTAAGTGTGCCTAAGTTTGAGGACAGCTGTAGGCACACCTCGGTTTCCCCGAACTTCGAAGACTTGGACACTTGCCAAGCACTCGCAACAACTCCAAATTTCATATACCACATCCCACTATGTTCGTCTACATTGGTCTACGGCAGTAGACCAATGTGGGCATACTATATCAATGTAGACTCACGTCAAACTGACGTATACCAACAGTGCCTACATGTTGCAGGCATACATAGGCGAACAGGTTGGTCTACATATTGTCTACGGCGGTAGACACAGTGTGTGCCTACAGGGGGCCGGAACGCAGTGATATGCTACCTCGTTCGCCTTGACGGCCGCTTTGCGCCCGCATTCAAGTCACTCCCCGAAATTTTGACGGGGGATCCGGGCTCACCACATCTCTGGAATCTGTTCATGTCAGATTTTATTCTGGCACGGTTCGATCAAATCTGCCGAACCCCGGACCGGACATCGGTCCAGTTCGAAAAGGGTCCGGTTTGGGTTCTGGACAGGTTCAGACACGTATGAACCTCAATTTTTTTTCAACCAATTTGCAGGGCAGATACAGAAGTAAGTACGCGAAATTAGAGGTCAGTCTTATCCAAAGCCGCAATGACACGCTTCCTGGCCTCTGCAGCACCAACATGATTGTTGCGGTACGCACTTTTCAACAGCTGAAGTGCTTCAAACATGTCGGGGTTCAGCCAATTGCGGTGCGGAGTTGAAGTGAACGACCCGATAGGCTCAGACGCAGTCGCAGAGCCCTGGATAGCAAGATAGTCTCTAGATACGGGAATGTGTTGGGTGTTGCGAGGAGTGGTGCTGAGTATAATACACGTTTAACTGTAGTCCCTCACGGAAGGAATGTTACGTACCCCCTACCACGCCGACAGCCTTCAGGTACATCTCTCATTTGCTCCTTACTCGAAATTGGGATGTCTTTTGTACCTTCACAAGTCTTACAGCGAATTTTCCCGCCGATGGTAACTGGTGCGACGGAAGACTCTTGAGTTACTTCAGTTGTTCACACATGGGCAGGAACGGTAATCCTCATGATCGGCGCTTCCCTCATCGGCTTTCCGGCATTCCCAACTGGGGCGGTGGTTCAAACGACTGCCAATTCTTCCCCATGAGTGGGATCTTTGAGCTCTGCCCTACTATATTTGCCCCTCGGCCGCTTCCGTCCGTCCCCTTCTCGCTCCTCTACCACGCATCTCCGTCTGACGGGTAAACATAGGTAGGGTTCCCCGGAATTCATCGGGTTTGGCTTCCTTTCTTTCGTCAGCATCATCCTGACGGCGCTCTTCGATCAGCATTATCGTGGGCCTCGTTCTGGGCTGCATCGTCGCCGGCGCCGCAGGATATATTGACAACAGTAGCATCAAGTCCGCGCCAGCGATCACATTCTTGTGGTATGCACCTCCTCCCGATAATATTATTACCTGATATCCGCCCGCGATCCTACCCATGCTAGCAGTCTATGGTGCGTTTTTGTTGCTGTCCTACAAGCGAATATCGGCCAAACGTTTGCACAGTATCATTGGCCATGGAAGCGATCGGTATGTGTCTATTTTTCTTGAACTCATGAGCTTCAGTAACGCAATGATGTAGGCGATATTACTGCGTCAGCGGAGACATCCCGCCAGGAGGTTGACAGTCCTGAGTTTGATTCCAGAATTCAAGGAGGGGTGCTAGTACGTGGGAATGAAGACTAGTGATTCTGATGGTATATTAACGGCACTCTACAGAGCGACGGCATTGGGGGCTACATTTCCGCTCTCTTCAGTCACCCCGCTTTCTATCTTGCCCAAGTGCGTTTAACGCTCAACCGCAGAGCGCAACATTGATCTCTTCATCCCAACCACCAGAACAACGGCGCCATCGCCATTACCCGCTGGGCCAACCGCGCCGCCGGCCGCTGGTGCTGTGTCTTCCTCATCCTCTTCGGCATCCTCTGCAAAATCTCCGGCACCTTTGTCGCGACCCCCAACCCCGTCCTCGGCAACATCACGGCCTTCCTCTTCACCTCCGTCGCCGTCTCCGGCCTGCGCGCCTTCTCGTACGTGCGCTTCACGCGGCGCGACCGCTTCGTCCTCGCCGCCGCGCTCTCGTTCGGTGTGGGCGACCTCCTCGTACCGGGGATTTTCACGCGCTTGTTTGACGGGGTGAACCACCCGAATAAGGCGCTGCAGGGGTTCTTTGCCTCGATTACGATTCACGCCGTGTGGGTAGTTCCCTCCCCGGATGTTTGGAATGGCTCGCTGATTTGAGTTGATTTGGTAGCAGTTTTGCCGGCGGGTATTGTCGTGGCGACGCTCAATCTTCTTCTCCCGCAGGAGGCGGCTGAGGATGCACAGGGTGCGGAAGAAGTAGATGCGGAGTCGCAGCTCCAGGCCCAGAAGGAAAAATGGGTTATTGCCTGATGGCAAACATAGACGATGCGGGGTGTTTAGAGACGGTAACCACAGCAAATTGGGTATTCAGTTTGATTCTACGGTCAGACTGTATTGTTGGGATTGCGGTGATATCGCGCTTTCTTGTAGTAGGTTTCAATCCGAGTCCGGTGGCAAGCAAGATCGATGATATATGTCTGCCTCATGTTGCGTCCACAACAGTGTGGAACCCTGAAAGGCGGGATGGGATCATCAATTCCCTGGCCAATTAATCACTTCCGTGGTGGTGTCGGAAAACCCGTCACCAGACTCATATCAAGCAGTGAACACACGTCGATGTCACATAGGCAGTTTCTGATGGTCCAGTGGAGTATAAACCCGTCTTTACAGCATTAAGCATTGATTCGCCGTACTTCCAAAAATGTGTTCAGCGCGAAAAAACAAATTAAAGCCTAGGAACAGCCGGACCATGATGCACTTTATTCGAGGCCCGTTTTGGTACTTTCCAGTACGTTCAGTTGATGTAATTGATGGATCATATCAGGTCCAACTGCTCCCGGGTATTGCTCGGGGAACAGAACAGACGTCCATGATTGACCTGTGGCAGTGCGGCCTTAATCTAACGCGAATGGGTCAAGAAGAAGTGGGACAGCAGTTCATTGAGATTCGATGATTTCGTGGACACAAACAACCATACCAGGTAAAAGTGCCGAGAAGGCCGCAATCACGAGGCAAACGCTGACAAAAATCATCAAACGGCCGAAAAAGATTGAACATCTTGACACCGAAGAAAGGTACTACTGAGCGCGCTGGACCGCTTCGGGGACCAGCTCTTCCATCGAATTCGTTGTACAGCCTTATTTTGGCGAGACAAGGAAACACAGTATTACAATGCCGAGGCGGAGACGGGTGCCTGACGGCCCTATAATTTTATACAAGCAAGATTCAGACGAAAGAGGGCTGTATTTTGGAACTCCGAATCCAAACGCCCTGTCTCGGATGGTCAAGCAATTTTACTACAAAGGGGCAGAATGAAGTGGATTCGTACACAGGTTTTGGGTTCCCAACCATCATTTTTTGTCTTATTAAGAGTTATTGTGGACACTAGACAAGAAAAGACCTTGCGAAGAGACACAACGCCATGCCCAGCTGGATCATAGCAATTCATTCCTGGGGCGGATCTTCGGAAGCCATATTTGGGCAGGACTGCCATAATTAATCCATGTCCGAAGTACCGATATCAAGGAGTGCGGGAGACAAGGCTATTCAGGCTTTGGACGCGTCGCCAGCTTCGGTGCTCTGAATTAGAAAATTACGATACCGCCGGCATTACTGGCTATGTTACCGGCGCGGGAGGTATATAATATCTGGGACTCCACCGACACGCCCAAGTTCTAGTCATGATCACTATTCGATACTCCGAGTCCCCACTCAAGTCTGCGAGCCCCCGCAGACCTTCTTCCTACCTGCACAAAGCGTGCATGAATTGCAGGTATGGATACCAGAAGCAACTTCATTTGAATTGCATTTTGACCACGATGGGTAGAAGACGTAAAATCGTAGGCTTAGACTCTCATCAATGGCTCCCACAATTCAATGCCATGCCAGAGATGCGATGGATCAAGACCTGTTTGCACCCCATGCCGCCTGCGTCCGCCGCGCACCCTAGCACCCTGCCAGTACTCTCACACTCCCGCCAAGACACAGGCTCGGTGCGATGGCATTGCCACTCAGGAGGCGTGTGCGGTATTTCTCTGCGATCCATATGTGTCTTGTGATGATGGATCCCCTATTCCCCGGCATCGTGTGTTCATTGCAAATGCCCCTACTCATTGTCTGATCTTCCTCTTTTCAACAGGGTCACCACTGGCCGAAGGCTGGGTAGCGCAACACCCCGGTCAGGTGAAACCGGCTTTCTATGTATTGCGTTCCTGACCAAAGGATTGATAGGACTTTCCGTCCACCGGGGTGGAATCAATGTGAGCCTTCTGGTTATCCCTTCTCCGGAAGTTGATACACAATACAGGTTGGAGGTGTTCTTGAGTAGGTTCTCTGGGTGCGGGCGTTTTTTTCTGGAACCTGTTCAATTTCGAAAATCTCTACTGCTCCCTGGACCGCTCGGCCATCCGGCTCGCCCAGCCCCAGGACTCATCGGTGCTGTGTATCTTTGGATGCACCATCTATCTTTCAATAGATCTCAAGTCATCTCTGCAGAGGCAGAGTTGCTTTCTCTCACAACTCAAAATTTGGCCCATGATCTGTCGGCAGTACATCACCCAAACCTGATCCTCCACACAATCCAGGCCGAGGTCCTTTTATCATACTACTACATGGATTCGGCGCGTCTATTGGAGGGGATTTACCATTGCGCCGCTGCTGTATCACTCGCGTGGTGTGCAGGCATCAATAAAATTGGAGCGCCTCTCAGAAAGTCTAATCTCAGATTTGTATTCTCGGATGTCCTCAGTGATCCACCTGATGAGTTGGAGGCTGCAGAAAGGATCAACGCGTTTTGGGCCGTCTTGATGTTAAATAATTGTTGGGTTGCGGCGTCCGGACTCTCTTCAAATATTCCTGACGATATCGGCGAGGTCTGTACACCCTGGCCAACGGTGAGCCTCTATGACATCTAATTGATCGAATTCAACCGTCTTCCACAGGAAGGTATGTTACCCCAGGCTCCTAGCGGATATCCGACAGTCGCGCAGTTTTTGTCCGGAGAGGATCATCCCGATGGACTCTCTGGCTCAGCTCTGGCAGTCAAAGCTTCCATCCTACTGGAGCGTGTAATTGCATTCTGCATCACAAATACAGGTACACGAATCTTTTATAATTGCACCGCCCACAACTCATTTTGATTCAGGCCCGTTCGATCTTGACCAATTTGACATATTGACATACAGATTGGAAACATTTCAAAAATCGCTCCCAAAGCTTGTGCACTCAGTGTCGGCTGGGCCAGAATTTCAAACAACGCTAGTGACCCGTTGTTTGACAAATGTTGCCACAATACGGCTGCATGAACAACGCAACCCCAAGTGCGGAAAGTCAATTGACAAGGCGTGCATGGCCGCAGGTCGCCTCGTCTCTGATGTGAACGAGGCCCGTATCTTAGAATGGCAGTACGCGGACCCGATGTTGGGGGTGAGCATCACCCAGGTCTCCATCGTTGTTTTTCTAATTCAAACATACAGCCCTTGATATCAACCGTGTGCGACTTCTACATTTCTCATCTTTCCAGCTCCCCCGATGATATTGCCAAGATTCAACTACTCTTATCATTCATGTCGCATCTGGCCCAACTATCACAGATCATTCGTAGGCGATCCAATCCCCTACGGAGAATCGTATAATTGATTGAGTTGAGCAGAGCACTGTTTTGCTGCAACCTATGCCTCGCTGGCGTCCCTCGATCAACTCAGCCGTGATTGAACTTTATTGAGCCGTCACGTTTATTTTTGCTTCAGTGCAGGACAACGCCGTCGATATTGATTTTGTCCCTTGCATACAATACAATCTAGGGCTGGTACCTTGGGCCCAATGATAACTTAAAGTACTCTGTGATAATCCGAGAAACCTGCCACTCCCGGAGCAGCTAAGATTAAATCCGCATCAATGCCCGACCGCCCAAAACAGGTTCAACAAAATCGCGCAACTCATTTCAACCCATTTCGTCCTTTTTCAACATTTTCATATGACTGTCGGGAGTTCCCCGAAGAGACACTCCTCAAATGCTTTCGTGATCTCCTGCCACGGAGAGAGATCACACCTCTGCATGCAAAACTGGCCTACGATGTGCAAAAGATTTTCGATGCTACGGAGATGCTGCGTGTTTATGAACCAGGGGCCACCATATAACCTCTCTCACCCCACTTATATTTTAATTTTTCAACAGTGTTTTTTTTACATGAATCGTGCAAAGGGACGACATGCGAAAGCATTTGTGTACTGGTGGACACCGGGGATTTTTTACCTGGGAGGAGAGAACTCCCATACACTTGCATGCCATGGGTATGTAGGGCAAGTCAAGGTCTTCTGGTGAACGCAATGTCATTCGTCAGCAGATGTTGTTGTGCAATCCATGTCTGGCGGCAACCCGGCACTTGCACGTGAAGCCACGCACGCTATCTACAGAGCCGGCCTTCTCGAAGGGTGTGTCTTGCTGGCTATCGACTCTTCTGTGTCGACGGATCTACTGGGAGGGAGGATATACACTGCGTTTCGGGCCCCCGTAGACAGACCCCTGTCGTCGTTCGGCTACCTGCGGCTACCTCGCGCGGACACGGTCCGGCTACCTATGTCTATGTCCGTCTATACCAGTAGACACATCCTACTCACGCTAATCCACAGAGACCCGACATTGTGAATTAACAGAAAGCAATTGTCTACGTGAGTTCCACCTCAGTCTACCTCTACATCGGTCTACCCTCTGGTGGATTTAGGTAGACGGACATGGCAAATGTAGACGTACTATGTCTACGAGGTGTAGACATATGTAGCCAGACTGTCTTGTCTACTCCTCTGTCTACGCCGGTAGCCAGGCCCTCCGTCTATCAGGGACTGGAACGCAGTGATAGCTGTTAGCGGGCGGCGGAGCTCCGATTCAAGTGGGAGCTAGGCCGGAGGCAAAAAAGCACGAAGAAGGTGGCCAGATAAAAAAGAAGTTGATGTGATGGGTGTGTCGGGCCGATATCGAATGTATATCTACCATTGGTGGTTTTCATGACCGAGACGGAGGTACCGGTGTAGACTTTCCAGGAGCGCGAAACTACCTGCTAAAGATTGCATCGTCATCGAAAGGCGAAAGGAAGAAAAGAGGGGATGCACCAGAATAATAGTAGGCTCACCGGAACCACCAGAATTCAAGAACAAAGACGAAGATAGTTTATGAAGGACTACGAAATATTTAATGCATTCCCCGGAACATATACAACCGAGGCATTCGGCAGAAAATGAAGACGGCGGAAGGATCAGCAAAACAGTAGGGTTTCGGGAAGGGCGTAACACATAGGGTTTGGTGAGGGATCTGGAGGGACCGTTGAACGTTTTGAGAGGCTTGAGGAATTGCGACATTGAAGTACAGTAACACTGAGCCGAATGCTTCGATTGTGGATTGAATTAGGCCTGTAGTCGAGTACTGGCTTCGAGCCTAAAATCTGCGGTCCACGACTATCTTGATGCTCGCGGCGTCTTGCTGGGCTTGAGTGGCCGTGAAATACTTTGCGAGATGAGAGCAAGATGAGAGGGTAGGAAAGTTGTACGAAGGCCTTGATATTGATTACGAGCGGGGTGGAGGTACACCGTCCGTAGGGTTACAGTATCATAGAAAGGGTATATGGTGACGGAGAGAGGGGGAGTTCCCGGGGCAATGACACCCTAGAACAGCCGGACAACAGCTGGGATTCGAACTGCTCTTCTGGACAACATGGAGGGCGAGGAGTAAGAGCACGGTGAAAGAACGAAGTGTGTAACACACAGAACAGTTCCTTCTGGTTGTCGCAGTCAAGGGTTACGTCTGAGCTTGAGTTGTGTACTTGTTTGTCTTAAATATCGGTCTTGCTGCTCGCTGCGTCTTGCGGAGAGCTTGATCGAATAGTCGTATTGAAGGGCAGATGACGTTCGAGGGCAGCACGGCAATCTTCAGCGGAGTTGCGATTGAGTTGAGTTCATCTCGGTCTCGATGTTTCGACTTGCTGCGTTGATCAGACAGCTGTTAATCGTTGTATTGAGATGGGAGGAGAGCTGCTTGATGGCGGGATGCATACGGAAGAAGTTCAACATCATGGCTTCAACTTGAAGCTTGAGGCATAAGAGAATGGTGGAGTTCCGGAGGAAGAATGAAGGGATGGACGCAGCAACAGACGGAATGCGACCGCGTAACAAAGAAGGACACATGGGAGACCCTACCTATTCCGAGTGGACGTTGAACGGCTGATCGGGGAGGTCGAAGATAACAATCTTTGATCTGTCGGGTGGACCCAGAGAGCAGACTGCTAACGTGCGCATGTCTTGGAGCGGGCGAGAAAAACAAAAGCCTCAAGGCGACCGAGACAGGGGAACGGACGGGTGGCCGAGAGAAAAAAGGTGCGAGATCGGAAGAAGACATGTACACACGATATCACCACATCTGCTTGTTCTGACCACTGGATACATACGTAATGTCACTACCACGCCCCTCCACATTCGAGTCCGCACCAAATTTCTGCGCTACCGCTGGCGTCGATCGGTATTTAGGTATGTACTGCGGCTGCTGACGATGTTATATTGTTCATTTATTACTTTCCCCCCATTGGAGACACGAGTCCATCCACATGTTCCGGTACTTGGAGCACAGGGCCGTATATGTGCGCATTATTCAGGAAAGCAAGACGGTGTTTCTCGCAAGGGAGGTCATGGAGCGGATGAACGGACTGATGAGAAAGTTCGCGCGGAAACGGACATTCACGACAGCCGCGAATGACTTGGAGGCGAGTATGATGATGATGGGGGATGGGAAGGCAACTGCGGCCGCACGTGTATTTGTCCATCGCCCTGTACTGTATTTTTTGCTTCAGCCGGAAGTGAGCCGGGCTGGATCCAACGACGCTTCATCTTGAGTGGGTGACCTCAGAAGGCCATCCCTTTTCTTCGATGTGCTTGTCTACTGGCATTGTCGCTCACTCGCTGCCCACGGGTTGCGGCCATTATGTCTGCCGCCTCGCCCACCGCGGTGAGGGAAATGCGCGCGTATGTGTTCGGGGTGGTATTTTTGCTGCGCAGCCAGGGGGTCTGCGGTATTCGAAAACGCGAACAAAACAGAGAAGGGGTCAGCGCAGGCACTTTCGAGCGAAATAATACTGAGTCTCACCCCGACGCACCCAGCGGAAACCCACGCAGTAGTTGTGCCCGCCGTTGTTGTCCCACCATTCCCCCGCGCCACCTGCGCCTGTACCGGTCCATCCTTGTCCAGCCGCTAGGGGGATCGTGTCAGTGAAGGAGCAAGGCAAGGCTGAAGACATTACTGACCGCACCAAAAGTACGGCGCCGCGCCGTCCGCACGCACATACGGCGTGGTAAAGTGCACTGCGAGGATGAGCTTACGAGCTGACAACCCGCCCGTATCCACGTCCTTGCTGTAGTCTGCCAGCGGGATGCGGAATGTGAAGCGGTCCCACCCTGGGCCGAGCTTTTTTCGCACTCGGCGAGCCTGGAGGGTGCACAGCGGCATCGACGTAGCGCGCATACACGTCGCTCGTGGTGCACCAGTCATCAAGGGTGAAGTGAATGGAAACATGTTTCTCGAACGCAACGTTGCGCACGAGAAGGCTGCCGACGAGGGCGAGCGACCCGTCTGCATCGGTTTGGGTGCATGCGAGCCTCGCATCCGGCGGAGTCCATGGGCAGAAGCCCGATGGTGCGTGCTGAAATCAACGACAAAAGATCGGCTCAGGTTTAAGAGAAAAACGCGATATGGCACCAGGAAAATAGAAAGGTAGAATTAAATAGACGTACCGCACCGACGCCAGCCAACCACATCGTCTCGAGCAGCATCATGCTGCCCGGGTCGGACGTACGCGGCACGTCAGGCGTGTACAGCACGTAACCCCACTCGATTCCAAGGGCGTGCGGCGCGAGCGGACTTGAACTGCGTGGAGACACGGTGGCGACGGCTCCACCCCAGCGCAGGAGCGCGTCCCTGTCAGTCTCTGTCTCTGTCTCCGTCTCTGTTGATCGTCCCCGGGGATGGAGACACTCGTGGGGCGTGCACGGCGTCTAAACACCGTCACTTTTTCGAGCCCAGCATCGGGGGCGGGGAAGTGGACCACCTTGGGGGAGCTACTTGAAAGAGATGAAGAGCTAGAGCCCGGAGAGAATGCAGGCCGGGGGCGCAGGCGGTGACTGGGCATGTGCGGTGCGCTGGAATAGGACTTGAGGGAGGACTTGAGCGGCTTGTTATTGCAAAGCACGGGGACGGGGTGGCTTGCGGCGCGAGCGCGCGGAGAGGAGGAGATAGGTGCATTGTGATGGAAGGGATTCAAGGCGCCGTCCTCGCTGTCGCTGCTGTTCTCGTCGCGGTAAAAGTGGAAGTGGGGCCCAGCGCCGGGAGTAGAGTACGGCATCGTCAGATACCCAGCCCAACACCAACCGAAAAAGCCGTGCGCGCAAAGCTGCGCGGCGCTTCACTCGCGCACAAATTCCCTGACAACGTTATTTTATCATAACCCCGTCTGGCCAGGCTATGCGCCTCAGGCCCTCAGCCAATCCGATAAGGCGACTCTAGGCTCGCTCAGAGCTTCCATCGTTCTCACGTTTGTAGACTATCTCCGGATCTTATTTCAATGCTTCAATGTTTCGATCTTGGCTGAAGACCCCTGAGAGCAAGAGTCAACCACAGCAGGAGAGGGTAGTTTATCGCCAGTACATAGGATGAAAGAGGGATATCGGAAAGAGCGTACGCCGTAAAGATCAGAAAGATACCATCACGTTCCTGAGACTGAAGTGTCAAGTGACCGCATTCACCTAAGCCTAGACAAATGTCTATGTATACATAGAAGGCAACTCAGTGGGACAATCTGATTGGTTGTCCAATAGAAGGCTTGCACAAGAATCGGTGACGGTTCCACGATGCAAGACACGTTCGCCGGAAGTGGGAAAACTGTGATAGTGATATTATACACGGCATGTTGGGAGTCAGTTAGACCCTGTGTTCTCCCAAAGTTGTCCTATCCGTGATCAGAGCGTCACTCTCTTTATACGGTCAGCTGACAGAAGCAAGTGGGAGCACTTGTCTATCATGTAAAAGGTCCGCTCGTGTCAGCTACTGCAGGTGTTCCGCACTCAGAGACGACTCGATTTCCTCCAAGGTTGGCCATGAGCTTGGGATACGTCCTCGTCTTGCTCAATTTCTCGCGTAAGACCGGCTTGTGCGGAGAGGCGATGGAAAAGAATTGTAATCTTGTACTAGAATTTTGTACGCTTTGAGTTCTCGCGGCGTCGATGTTGCTTCCTGAAGACCAGATTAATGATGAGCCCGAGGTCAGACCATTCACCAACGGTCCTCATAATTCTTGACGTTCAGACGAATAATAAGTCGACTCTATTTCAAAAGCGGAGTCACGAAAAGTGGCGCTCACAAGTACAGACTCGACCTGAATGCAAGGGGTGCGTGTAGCATGAAGCGGATTTGACCCCATGCTGCGCGTCCATCCAATCCTTTGTGCATTCCGACAGTGTCGCATTATCCCCGCCCGCTCGCTCTGTACGAGCCAGCTCGTGATAGCAGCTCCACGAGGAGCTCAACCTCGTTCCCTCCGCATCCCACCCCCTGGCGCATCTCGTCCCACAGACTCGTGGGGGACACAATATCCAGATCCACGTAGCGGGATCCTCCACCGCCGCTCAACACCCACCGCGTCTAGTCTCCCCATCCTTCAGAGAGACTCGATCCCCGCCATTCTTCTGGTCGTTATCTTTACCGCCACGGGACCCGAACGAGGATGCAAAAACGAGAGGCTTATTCCGGTCCTCACTCCTCACTCCTGTCGTGTGCATGCGAATGAACACCGCAGACGCGGGAACAGAGAAAGCCGCTCCTCCTCTCCTTGAGATTCGAGGCGCCAGCCCCAAGGAGCCGTCCGCTCCGCCAAGGAATGTCAGGAGCAAAAATGACAAGGAGAATCGAAAAAGAAACCCGACAACTCAACC
Organism: Mycena leptocephala; assembly: GCA_029378395.1. Classification (NCBI taxonomy): domain Eukaryota; kingdom Fungi; phylum Basidiomycota; class Agaricomycetes; order Agaricales; family Mycenaceae; genus Mycena; species Mycena leptocephala. Next base: position 259 of record JARJLF010000099.1, on the reverse strand, counting down.
CAAACAGACCCACACTGGGCTCCCCTTATTACTCTCGTTGTCGGCGGGTCGTATGAGAGCTGCTGTGTGACCCCGTCTTTCCGGAACGCACGGTCGATGTCGGCGTAGCGGATTATGGTGACTGAGCCGTTAAAGTACTGGCGGGAAACGTTACTAGTATTGGAATATGAATCAGTTTGAGGAGAGCCAGGAGGCGGGGAGCCACGGGGGAATGAGCAAAGGAAGCCGCAAACGCAAACGCAACGGAAACGCCGGTGCA